>JAGPYM010000035.1:0-369894 GCA_020736575.1 Thelonectria olida
TCTGACTCCGGATCTCGAGGAGCGAGCCACAGAGACCTAGTATTTGGGTTTGGACATAGACATCGTCCCATGAGTCGGGAAGTTCGTCAACCGGAAACTCATCGCACTCGTCGTATACAAGAACGGCTTCGGTGATTTCGCAAACAGTCAGGGGCCGAAAGGTAAAAGCTGCCAGGCGAAGCAGGGAGATGGCTCGAGACCTGCTATATGCTGGAAGTCGATCGATCTGAGCCCAATTTTGGTCGTAAAGGCCCGTAAGCTCAACTGGCGTATCCTCGACGGTTCGGATAAGTTGCTTCCGATTCAACCCTCCGTTGATAGAGTCACCTTGCAACTTCAGCCACAAGAATTGGCCCTTGCACCTGTCAGTCATCCGCTCGGCGATCTCGGTCCTGACAAGCTGACTCTTATTTGGCAGTTGTTTGTCCACAATTGCCCCGGCATACGACGCATTGTCTGCGCGTACGTCTTCATCAGCAATCCTGTACTCAGCCGCCTTCGTGGCAGCGACGTCTGTGAGGCCCCGCCGAATTTCGTGATTGTCTCGACTCACTACTAATAGACGTGTGTTCGATCCAGATATCGATTGCGTAACCAGCTCGAGACAGTCGGCCACAGATATGCAAGTATCTCTTGGGGAGCACTCATCCAGTCCATCTAAGACTAAAATGCAACGAAGAGAAGGCCTCAGGAAGATCTCTCGGAATAGATTCACAACATCAGTTCGCGAAGCCACTTGATCCTCTGCCTGATCCCATTTCTGGCGTATCAAATCGAATACGCCCTGATCTTGCGCGGCGGCTTGACACATCCAGGATCGAATAGCCGCCAGAGGATCTTCACGGCTCTCAAAGTCGGACGAAAAAAAGAAGTACGCCAGAGGTGTCGGGTCCGTCTCCGTCGTGGCCTTCAGATGTTCAATGACTCGAGCGCACAATACGGTCTTTCCATAGCCTGGCGGACCATTGATCCAGAGGATCTTTGGCTTTGAGTCTGGGAAATCTGAAGAAGCCCAATGCAAAAACTCGGGACGCTCAAGAATCCAGTTGCAGGTGCCATCCAGTCGTCTTTGGATAGAGTCATCATACCGCTCATTTGGCAGATGGCGGCCCATCAACCAAGAGCGGAGTTCACGTCTTGTTTCGGCTTCGCATGAACATTTAGTCCCCGAATAGTTAAACGAAGGTATAGTGGCATTGTGACTTCTTACTTGTGATGACCTTGTTTAGTCGAGCCAATGTCTGGGGAAGTTCAAGCGTTCGTAGGTGAGTTCCTAGTTCAAGCTCATTAGACAACCATCGCCTCGAATATATTGGAACCACCAACCCAACACTGATTCAAGAGCTATCGAATTTGCTTCGTCTTGTTCCTCCGAAAGCCGTTGCGGCCTCCCAGGCGGAACCAGGTCGTACAGACATTGGACTAGGTCTCGAAGAAGTCGAACCTGATCTGCGCTTTTTTCTTTGCCCCAGACAGCCCAGGCAACCTTCTTCCTTGTCGATTCGGGCCTCTCAATGTTGCGAATAGATTCAATGATCAGGAGTAGCTCTCGTACGGCCTTAATGGTCTTCGCCTCGTCGAGTGCGGGATGGTGGTTCGTCCGCGCCGACGGTGCGCTGGCATCGAATCCAACGTCCAGACCCCATTTCTCAAGCCGGAGCTTTTCGGCTTCGAACTGGGCGTTGAGACCGCTTGCGTCAATTTTCGAAGACCGGTAGCTCTGGATTTTTTCGATGGAGTCTAGACACGAAGCGAAGAGGCCCGCGAGGCCTGCTATGCCGATGGCAAGCCCAGCGACTTCCATAGTGATGGCGTGACAAATTGTGAACTTGTGATCTGGCTATAGGTGGTGAAATGGGTATGAAACCAAGCATCGCCACGCCAGTGACGACAACTTGCATGGGCTGATATGCACCTCGTTGTGGCTAGGTGCGCTAAGCCTACTTCGCAGTCCGTCACCAGGACAAAGGGCTGACTTGGGTTGGGAAGGGCTGGTATACCTGAGGTCGTATTGGCGCGAGTCTGAAGGCCTCAGTCTTATTTACTAAAAAGGTTTAGGGTTGGGCCTTTATTTGAATAGTATAGTAATTAAATATAAAGTTCGTCCTAATGTAAATAAAATAATTCTAAGAATGTGCATTGTCTTGCACCCCTCCTTACCTAGGCGCCTAGGCTGACTGCATTGTTGGCTGACCAGCACCTGGGGTAGATGCGAGGCAGATTCAATTGCAGCCAACATTGAAGCCTGCATGACACGAAGTTAAGATTTCAATCATAAAGAGACCAGATTCACGATCTACCGCTAACATAAAGTAGACGGTGAAGCATACCTATATGAGTAAGGCGCTTATGCTCCCTGACCTTTCTTGCGGATAGGACTTGGAGAGAGAATGGGATGATTCTTCACTCCCTCCATTACACACACCTGCATACATAGCCTCAGCCACTTCACGTGACAGTCGGGAGGCATTTCTTCCTTCAGACAGAAAACGAGGCTTCAATGCTTCCATGTAACGACAAGTTCCCACGCATGCACCTCAAATGACGAACGATGGATCCCATCACAATCCTCGGAGCTGTTGCCGGCGCTGTGCAGCTCTTGGACGCATCCATCAAATCCTCCAAAAAGACCCGTTCATTCATCAGCGACTTTCGCCATGCTGGCGACGATGTCCAGCGCCTAGAAACGGGTAAGAGACCCTGACTGCACCCTCTCTCTATGCACAGGCTAATCGCTAATGAGCTGGAAGCAATGAAAGAGGCTGAAGCCCTGATGAATGACTTACAGTCATACGGGACTATCGTCCAGCAATGCCCGCCCGATGTCTTGGCTCACCATAGTCACGTCCTGTCGAGCTCTCTGTGCCAGATTGCGCTGAACTATGCGGAAGATGTGAAGGATCTCGGTAGATTGCTGCCCTCAAACTCTACCTTGCCGATAAAAGAGAGGTTCAGTTTCGCCCGCAACCAGAACGCAGTGTCTGTTATAATGTTCCGGCTAGAGCAACGAAAGACTGCAACCACTCTGGCTTTGGAAATACTCGGAAGGTGAGGTTCTTGTTAGACACTGGTGAAGACATGTATTGAGAAATGCCCAGAATCGAAGGCATCAAGCAGCACACCAGAGGCTTGGAAGTGGAAAAGAGCCTTCAGGCCTTGACCTGCCAGCAGTCGCATCTCTCAGCGGACCTAAAGACATTTTCTGATGCAGTCACAGAACAGGGCCATAAAGGCATGGGAAGAGAAGCGAATATGCTCTCGTCCATTGAAAAATTGCAAGGCCTCGTTCTTGGAGGAGAACATGCAAGTACTCAGAGTCGAGAGCTGCTGTTGGAGCAAGCGAAGCAGCTATCTCTCATCGACACTCGACTTTTGAGCATTCATTCAAGCTCCGAACAGAGTTCTTCTGCGCTCCTTGAACTTACCAGAGCTTTGCAATCACAAAGATCAGAAGTTCAAGCATCACTCGCCTCAATGGAAGCTAGAGCAGCCTCTCGCCATCGCCAACTCGCCACCACATCGCAGGTCAAAACCATTGCATCAAGCAGCGCAAATGAGCTGGGTGCAATTGTGCGACTGGAACTGAAGAAGCAGCTAGAGCCTCTACGACATCGATTTGAAGTCACGGACCAAATCATTCACGGGCTTGCGACAGCGGTTGCTGCTCAGGCAAGTGGCCAGAAAGTCTTTGAAGGGGACAACATTGAAAATGTTGCCAAAACGAAGTCACTTGACAACAGAGATGCCAAAGTACTAGGCTTACATTGTAGTTCGGTTAAAGAGCCGAGAACTGCCCGTGTGCCAAGGGACGCCAGACTGTTTACCTATAGACGCATCCAAGACACCATCTTCGGTAGACTAGTCATCCTCCTCACTACATACCGGACCAAAGCTCGAGGCCTACATGATACCCAGGCCCATTTCACATTGAAGGTTGATTTAGTACCCCACCCGTGGCTTATATCGCGCGGAATATCCCTTCTCTATTCGACGGGACCAGGTCCAGATGGGTACTTCGATATTTGCCCGAAAATCAGGTCTTTTGGTGTAATACTTAATGATTCTCCCATTTGGTCAATCCTCCGCAACGACGAGGTTTCGGCCTTCCGGAACGCTCTCCAAACTCGCCAAATTGGTCTTTGGGGCCTCGATTCCTCCGGATGTTCTTTCGTAGTGGTATGCAAACCGTCACCTTCACCACCTCCAATTCGATGTGCCTGACAGATTTTAGTCCGCATTTTTGTCCAAGAGCTGGGGCATCCTCTTCTATCTCCTCCGAGAAACGGGATACGCGGAGACGCTTCTTGCCAGAAATTTTAGAAGTGCTAGGGATTATATATGCCTCCTTGCAATAGCGTGGCCCTTAAATGTTTCAACTTGTCGCGAAATCATATCCCTAGTTGAGGAAAACAGTGATCCACCCGACCATTCAAGCGCAATTCTCGGAGACGTTTTCATCTGGCATAACCTCTGGCTCAAAGCCAGACAATGCATGGTTCAATTTCCGCATGCATACAATTCAGAACAATCGCGACAGTTCGTGTTATTTTATAAGGAGTACGGCATTTCGTTTGAGCCCCGATTTTTTCTAGATCCGCTTGTCGCATCCCACGGGTATTGTTCTGACGTCTGGGGAAATGTTGAGTACTTCTTTGGGAAACTTGAATATCTATTACAGCTCTATCTAACGACAGGGGGTAACCCGAATGCTACACTTGAGGGCGGCCATCCGCTTCTTGTGGCAATGTTTATTTATGTCGACACTCACTTGATGGACGATGAGATTGAAGATGGCTACAGCATGGATGAAAAGGGCATCACTGACCCTTTTGAAAGTATTGGTGATTCGGAATTTCATCGCAGTCATCTAGATGCGAACGCCCATAGGTTTGGCGATACTTCAGAATTTTTGGACGGAAATGCTGTATCGCATTATGGTTGTGATGCTTCACCTGATGATGAAGGTGACATTCATCTATGCCCTAGGCGTTCTAAGAGGTGGCGGTGCGTCTATCTTCTCGCTCTTCTCATATCATCCGGAGCCGATATCTACTGGTTCTTGGCCGACGACTCCGCTACAAGCCAACACCAGACAATATTCACTATGGCATCTCGCTACGGTGCGCTGGATATATGGTTAGCCTCCCTGCAGGAGTGCGGCCTTTGCCCCGGTTGTGTGCTCAAGGAATTGCATCACCGAATGAGAAGTTTCGACCAACTCCGTGGAACAAAGCGCACAGGAGTTGATGTTGCTGATATTGTCAAGGAGCATGATGTCCGCGGGTTGAGAGGCAGGGGCGGTGGGAGAAAGTTTAATGAGGATTAAGAAAGGAAGCCATGTTTGTGTGCATAGTATTAGAACAGTCAACTTTCATTTTTGCCTTCAAGCTGCTTTCCTATACCATGGTGTCCGGAACGTCGAGCCACTCAGCAACTACCAGGCCGCCGCCATTTCTTCGCGGTTGCTCAGAAACTCGTTTCATCATCTTTGTGGCATGTTCTGCGGTCTTTACGGTTGGTTGACGGCTTTGTTTGCGATATCCAAGCCTCGGCTCAACTGACTTGAGTGATTATCCAGCACCTATTCTTCTATGGCATGGTGGGCGACCAGAAGCTTCGAGATAATTAGTCTCTTGCTCTTGTGAACCATGATTAACAGAACAGAAAGCTTGTTCCAGTCACGCCGACCGCCCTATCAGAAAGAGTAGCATGCGACAGGAAGAGTGTGCGCCTATCTCCAATCTTTATCGTACAGCTTCATTCTATCTCGAGGGGGTGCTGATTAGTGCTTCTTTGCTCAGTACAGAAATGGAACTCGATTCTTCAGGCCAACTACGGAGGCACAATACTTATACGTCCTGTGAGTCCTCTACTTCTACCCTGCGTTGGCTACCCGTTTGCTGACGTAGTTCCCATCTTCTCAGCGATAGCTGGTTGGTTCACCGACCGCATGGGCACCCGTCGTCTCCTGTTCCTTCTTTACACGCTCTACCTCGCCACCGCCGTAGCTCTGCTCGCTGTCATCTATGCCTACGGTGAATATTATACCGTCATTGGGGTGATGTTTGCCTTGCTTGCCATTGACGTCGTGCTCCGACTCATCATGATCGAAAATAAGTGGCCCAGGGGCGGCTCAAGGCCGCGCCAGTTGCATGCTCGGGTCCTTTTTTGCCGGTCTCATCCGTTAAGCGGTGGGCTGGCGATTATAACGTGGTGTCTGGGGTTCTTAAATGGTGTCACGGGATTGTTTCTCTTGCGCTTTCTTGGGGGCTGGGCAGGAGGAAGGGCACCAACTGCATTCGTAGCCTGCGTGGCTGAAGAGTTGATTAGTAACTCCAGTTTGTGTTCAGAAGGAGGAGTACAGCAGAATTGTTTATCATAAGAAGCAAAACGAGTGCATCTCTGTCAATTTAATTGCAACAAAACCCATTGCGAAGAGGATGCTGGCCTTTACTTTTGCTCTATTTGTGATTGAACGACATTCTCAACCACTCCTTGGCCAGCGCTGAAACCACATTCATGAAGTATCAACCTTAGGTTTATCAAAGTCACAATCTGGTTCTGATATTTCATCCAGCTCCCTCGCATCCGTGTAATTATGCATTAAATGGGCACTAGTACCTTAATCATCTTCACGACATACAAGACTCTCGAAAATGAGATCATCTTCTTCAGTCCAGGCACGATGATTCCTTAGCAGCTGAGCCGCAGCGAAGTGACCCTCTCCTTCAGCACGCTTTACCGCTCGTAAGTATTGATGTTGAGCACTTCCAATAGTACTGGTGGGCACTGCGAGGAGGTACTGAATGATGTCGATACGCCCATGCTCCCCAGCAGCCTCGAGTGCAGTCCGGCCGCCAATAGCAGCAGCCGGTGCATCGCAATCTGCTCCTTCATCGACCAAAAGCTTTACCGCCCCAATCAAGCCATGCATAACAGCATACTGCAGTGCCGTTGCTCCTTTCCAGGTCCAGGCAGGGGCGTTCACGTTTGACCCCAGATGAATTAATGACCTCATCCGGGCCAAGTCGCCTCGCGTGGTAGCTGCCTGGAGCGCTGTCTTCTGAAAAGGGAACTCGTACAATGGGGCTGAAATGGCGTTGACATCTATTCCCTCTCCGAGGAAGAAATCTGCGACCGCCTCCATGCCTTGTTCGATAACCAGTGGTAGATACGAAGGCCATTGCTCGCGTGTTTCGCTAATAACATGTGGGAATTCTATAATCTTTTGAAATGCTAAGGCATCGCCGACTCTAATTGCGCAAAAAAGATCAGCCTTGGAGGGCCAGTGCTGACATTCCGTCAGGAGATCGAACATGTCCACGCGGCGACTCAGGATCGCTACCCCATGGAGAGAACAGCCTTCCATGATAAAGTCTTGGTGGTTCGCAAACGAAAGGCTCTTGACCTCTTCATCGAACAAATATAAGTCCGGAGAGCTGAAATGATCTTCAGAAAGATGGCAAAGATCCGAGGAAAAACAAAAGCCATGCGCCATCAGACATGACGTCAAAGCTTCATCTCCAAGAGATACGGCCACGGCTAGTGCAACGCTTTCAAGAAACGCGCTTTCACTGTTTCCCTCTTGTTCATTCGTATGCTGCTCTCTTTGGCTAAGTAGCAGTGTGATGAGATAAGTCTTATCTATTTCTGGTTCCGAGTCGTCATTGTCGGGGCCGTCAGAGCCGAGATCTACAGCTCTCAGGAGCGCTTCTGGGTCGTACCTAGGGGAGTCGGTGTCGAGGATGAATTGTATTGCTGAATTGTTGTGGGTTCGTATGGCCCATGCAAGTGTGCTTTCTCCGCCCCCTGTTCTGTTCGGGAGGTGCACTCCAAACTCAACAAGTCGATTGATGATTTTGAGATTCCCGTCGTCACAGTCGAAGGCGTCTATCAGGTGGTCTCCATCGCACCCAGCTTGCCGCTGGAGAAGAAACTTGACAGCCTGATCTTGGTAATTGCGTATTGCACAAGATAATGCATTTTTTTCAATCTTGAGAAAATTCCTGGGTCCTATGGAATAGTACCTGGAATGTGTGGCGCTGCAATGATTGATTTGTGCGCCGCGTGCCAGGAGAAGTTCGAGAATGGGCACATGCCCACGGGACGCGGCGACGTGAAGTGCTGGAAGGGAAAGAAGAAGTTTCAGATCTTGGCCTGTCCCAGCATCGAGCAGCATTTCACATATTTTGCGATCCCCACGGTATACAGCCTCTAATAGAGGCGTAGAATGAGCAAGGTGACGCTTGAGTGGTTGATAGGGTTCTCCGGACTGGGCTGTTGGGCTCCAATTGGGTATAATGGCATCAATCCAGTGCTGATGAGAGTACCGGATCGCATACATCAGCACCCACGTCGGAAACTTGAGTTCCTGTGGCCCGTTGATTGTTCGAAGATGGTCCAATAGTAGGGCTGCGGCCTGATGAATATCAATGACCCCCCCCTCGTCCCAGGTGCCGAAGGCGTCAAGGATCTGCTTTTCGGTGATCGACATCTCGGGGTGTTGGAGAACGAACTTAACAATCTCCATCTTATGACCCCTACCCCTGTCAAAAGTCCAGCTAGCTACCGCCTGCATCGAGGACAAGGTCGACTCATTGTTGACATTTGTGACATTGTTGATATCAGCGCCGTGCTTTAGCAAAAACTGACTTAGTTCCACATTGGAAAAGAACAATGCGACGTGGATCGGCAGAGCGCTGGTGACCAAAACTTGAAGTCCAGTTTCAGAATAGAGCCTTAACTCGAAGTCAGGACGAAGTGGAATCTGCTGTCGGGTCCAGAAGCCAATGTCGAATCCTGAATTGCTGAGCTTCTTAAGCAGGTCAATTCGCTCCCGGCGAATCGCAGCTGCAAAGATGCGACCAGCAAGAGCCTGCGCAGTTGGTTCCTTAGAGAAGGATAATTGACCTAGCGGGACCTTCATTCTCAAGAAGCACTCGGTAATATGCAAGATCGCATTGTCCATCCTTCTGTGGTCGTGGTTGATGGAAAGGTTGTTTGCGGCAAAATAAAGAAGGAATTCCATCATCGAAGTAATGGATATACTAGCATCGTCAAGTTGGCTTGTGATGGCTTGCGCACGAAGTAGATTCTCTTGCTCGAATGATTCCGGCAACATACGAGTGAGGATCTCATAGGCTTTGGCAAAGTCAAAATGTAGCAATATGTAGTATTTGTACCCCCGAGGTTTGAGGAGCAGTACCGGTCTTTCTAAAAACTCCATAACGGGGGAAACGTCAGAAGCGCGGAAATGGATTGTGAGAGCGTTGAATGCTAGTGCCGTCAGTCTGGCGATCTCAAGCTGAAGGATCCGGATTTGCTTACCAGGGAGCAACCAGCTACTTTGGAACCGAGTCCAAGGCAATTCAGGGTAGGGAGAGAAAGGGGCTGGTTGTGGTGTTGACGTTCGTAACGGGATAATTTGATTGACCGGGCTGCCTGGTACAATGCACATGGTGAAATGGTCGCCACTGGGGCTGACTCTTGGAGACCGAGTATTCGGCAAATCCAAGAGAGACTCGAAAAAATGAGAAGATTCGACATTGCAATATCCGGCTGGACCGAGCGGTCGTTCACGGGGCGTTACTGGCGATGGTGCACGAGAAAGGGGCCCCATCAGCATGTTCAGACTAGGAGACCGGGGCACCTCTGGTTCAGCTCGTCGTGAGGTGTTATTCTTTTCGATCCCCCATTGCTTGAGTTTGTTGAACAACTGACGGCGACTGTTCAACCATGTTAGCACCATGGAGAGAGATGCAGTCTGCAAAAGAAGCAGAGGACCTGGTTTTGAAGTTGCACTGCCTTTCCAGGATTCGTACAACTTCTAGCGCCTTCATGTTCTGAGTGATGTAATGGTGTATGATTCCTCCCTTTTGAGCCTCCCAATCCTCGTCGGTGTGGTGGAATCGACGCTGCCTTGCTTGGCTTGGCCCTACCGCAGTGGCTGGCACTGAGCGGTGGGCTATTGGCCTTGGAGCCAGTGGACGAGATGAAGACATGCTTCTTGAAGTTCCAAGAGGGCTGCAAATACATGCCGCCCTGTTAGCTGAAGGAGATGTAATGGTTCTGGTGACAACCATAGTCGGGGACAGCTGTGCTTAAGTACATCACTAACAACGAAAGGACCAAGCCAAACGAGCTGTGTCCAGGCCACACAAAAGTGCAAAAGACGCCAGCGGTTGGCACGCACAAGTGCACTGCACGTCTCGGCCAATAGCTGAGGGCCGCACTGGAGATTACGGGCCCGGGGGCTATAATACGACGAAAGAAGTGCATTGGACGCCGTCAACCTATCAGAAGAAGTGCACTACACCAGGTTGTCCAGTGGGAGGGGCTGAAGCAAGCCACATACGCCGGGTGGAAATGGAAGGGAGCAGACGAAGTACACGCACGGCCAGTCTGTTTGATAACCCTGTCTTCCCCCACGCTGACACGCACACGCCTGGCGAAGCCCGGCTGCATCTTCAGGCCGAGACCGCCCTGCTCGGAGCGTACTTGCCAATCCGCAGCCGGAATTAGGTGCACTAGAAGTACCTAGTTACCTCCTATACCACGGGATCCATGGGTGCGGTGCATGTTTTAACAAATTCAAGTAATAAAAGGTGCGCGAGCCATAAGCCCACCGCCAGTCACAGCCCTCCGAGAAGTGCATTGGGCTTTCAAGGTACCGCAGGCACCTGGAATTGAGGCTGAAGGAACGTTCACTCATTCTGGATCCTACTAATGGTTCACGCACGTCTCGCAGCAACTCTCCAATTAGACGACAAAAAAAAAGCTACTGCACTCTTTAACTACCTAGGTGCTATCTAGTCGCGGAAGAGGCCACCATGCTTGTCATCGTGGACTCGTACTAGGACTGTGAAAGCAAATGTTTGCCTTCCATCATTCCAACCCCTAGGAGAGGGATGCGCACTTGAATATGCCCAAGACCTATAAGAAGTCACAATGCTTCGCAATGACCATACCTAGATATTCACCCTTATTGTTTATCATCACCATTTCTCTATAAACACCAGCAGCCTAAAGTGTCTCTGCTCCAATTCCATACAACCCAGTCTCGATCTATACAACCGGTGTTCCTTATCAACATGTACAAAACCCTCCCTACCTCTTAAAAGGCAAACTAATATACTGATTTATGTCTATTAGGGACAACTCTTCTAAGAACAAGGACCTTCTTGGCGTTGGAAGTTGGGTTGGTGATTCTGGTGTGGATAGAAACAAAGTGGTTGAGTGCTCCGGCAATAGGCAAAAGCTGTCTAAAGAAAGCCTGGCTCAGCTCTCTTTGCAGCAAGAATCTGAGATGGAGAAAGGGCTCATGGACAGGTGGCTGAGCGAGGACAAGCATGCTAGTCAGTGGACGCCTTTGAAGTAGAAACATGGAAGATGTAGTTGCTGTAATGAACTCGGCAACGCCATAGAAACTGAAGAGTGTGTCCAAAGTTGCTGGCATGGCTTGAATGACATTGCAGGCTTTTAATAGTTGAGGAATAGTTTGCGACGCTTAGCACCACAACAATTTGCCGGGATAACGCTAACGATCTCGGTGTTGAAGCAGCCTGTCAAGCGATTCCCACAATCCTTGCCTCTTGGGTTCTCGACCAAAATACAATATCTCGTCCTGGCTTGTTGTCTCAGCTCCGCCATCTCCATTCTATTCCATTCGCCAGCCACATCCACATTAGAGCCTTCACATCTACCGGAGTATCGCTATCTAGCTCCTGTCTTTTGATAAAGTCTGTTTAACTTAAGTCAACTCTGTTTTACGCCCGTGAGCAAGAAGTATATATAATGTTGCGATAAATTCCTTTAAACTACGTAGCTAGCCAGCTCGGCTTTTATTAAAGGAACTTCTTTAACTGGAGCAGGTCATACTTTGATTCTTATAATTAGATATAAAGAAATACAACACTCCTTCCATTTTCTAGGGCTTATATACAAAGGCTGCGGATGTTCTTCTGAAGTCTGTAACATGGTGGGACATTAGATACAATTCCAAATCCTAGTCCATGCAATTGCTGCCTCTAGCTTTGACCTACATGTATGTAATTACAATGTTACATTTCAAGGACTCAAAACTTAAACCAATCATTCCTATAATGGGAGTAAAGTGCCAATCCTATTCATTCCTATACTATCTCAATACTAAGATCTCCCGGAATCGGACATAATTATCATGCATATTTTATCTATCACTCGAGCACAAACTGCTTAATGTCCCGCCTCGAGTGCGTATCAGGTCCTGACATGCCCCCTTGAAAATAACATGCTCCTATTAACATCCATCTCTCAGACTCCATTGATGTTTTATTTCTTCTGACCGCTCGCAATACCAGTGGTACTGAGCATCCATAGAGCCAACATACCTTGTCGCCAATCTGACTTGCGTGCGGTCCCAGGACAAGGGTTCTCTCGCATGTAAGAGCCATTCTGCGGCCAGTGCAACACATAAGCATGCGCGTGCTGAAGCTTTGTGCCTTCTGACTATTCCCATGCTTCCCTGGATATCCTCCCTGTTCACCGCCCCAGTATGTAATCCAGAAGCTCCAGGCGTCGAACCCTTCGATGTCTTGTTCATAGTTCGCAGACCCAGGTACTGCCACATCATCGCTAGCACACAGAGCTCGGTGGTAGTTCAGCGGAAAGCTCACTGCACTGTTCTCGCTGGCCGCCTCTTGTGCCATTTTCATCCAAGCCAATTCGACCGACTGCCACTGTTCTGCATACACATCGCCGAGAGAGTGTATCTCTGATAATATCAACCCTGTTGTCGAGAACATGCGACGATTTGGTGAAATACTGAAAGCAAATGGTCCAATCAGTGAGCTATGAAATGTCGGAGATGCCTTTGACGGTGCAATTCGACTTCGAATTCGAGATTCGATTCGACAATCCGGAACCCAGCTCGGTAGGCTTGGGCACCCAGGACCGACAATACTTGATAGAATATCCAATGAGGAGGTGGTTTCGATACAGTGTATAGCACAGTCTAGATACACATCTTCAACCGAGGCTGTGTATCTGACTGGCAACGCCGGAACTGTTCCTGTTTCCAGCAAACCCAGAGTTCCGTACACCTTGTCCCGTGGGTTGGATGTCTTGAAAAAATGCGAGTTGAACATCACGTCGGCGTGTTTCATTCGGCAGCCCCGGACTTGGAAGTTCTGGCGTATTGAATCAACTATAGCGATGATGTCGGGTGCCTTCTCGACGCCAGAAGAGGTGTGTCGATGAAGCGCAGATACGTCAGCAAGGTCATTCCATTCGGTCGCAAAACTTCCGCATCTGACCACGACCTGACGGCCCAAGACGACCTCCTGGACCACCCAAACTCGCTCAAAAACCTCTCGTTGAAAAAGAAGGGTAGCCGCTTTCCATGCACCCGATTGGACCTTCCCTATTGGCCAATTCGCGGCGACGAGTCTGATCTCTTCGTTTTCTGTAAGAGCTGCCGAAGTGGGAGATGAAAGCTCAGCCCGTATTTCCTTCATTTCTTTCGGGGTGTAGGCCAGGTCCTGAAATGCAAGAGACGTATCGACGTCTTCCTCTCCTAACCACAAAACGACACGGTCCGCCGCTTCATAAATTCGACTCATGAGGGGCACTTGGACGCTCTTTTCATCAACATCTGCCTGGTTGATACATATTTGATCGATCCAAATCGTATAGAAAGTTTTGGGTTGGCGAATCCTCTTCAACGCTGCCGATAGATTCGATGTCAAGGGAAAGTTGGATTCTGAGCCATCATCCGGGTGGCATATCTGAATAGAACCTTTTTGATCGTTCGGGCCCCATGTATAGGACAGAGCATCATAACCTTGAGCTTGGGATAGAAAGAAATGGTCAATAGTTCCTCTGAGGGGTCCGTCTCGTGACTCCCAAGGTAATAATCGGAGCAGTCTAATTTGGCCTTTTGATAAAGGCGGATATTTGAAGTCCATTGGTGAGATGGTCGAGATCGGCGAGCTCGACTCTAGAGCTTGTGTCTGCCCTTGGGTAGTATTCAATTTATGTCGGTGAATTACCTTTAAATGCGCCCCCATGAGACATTTCAGGCTGCAATCGTAATTAATTCCTGCCTGACATGTCAGAATCCTGAAGCCGCACTCACGTGAATGGCGTTACTCTGCATGAGAAGAAACAGCCTATGCACCCCAGCACGCGGGGGGTTTTCTACTAAGAAGCTACTCAGCTGCTGCCTGGCTAACGTTGATAAGCAGATGGGAGCTTACAGGGACGATATCTATCCACGTAGCAACCAATCTTGGTATACGCCCTTCGAAGGTTCTCCGAGAAACCATAAACGTTGATTGCCTTCTCTCCGCCGCAAGGCAGGTCACCGCCTCCAACGCAGTCCGTCGAGCACTTGGAATAATCTACCTTCTTTGAATTCATGGCGAGCTCCCATCCGCAAGAACAAGTTGTTCCCTTTTGGAGATCCCAGTAGGTGTACTTTTTGAGTAGGCAGTAGTTGCCGCAGTTTTCGGCTCTCGTCACGTTTTCGTTTGTGATGTAGGTTTTCGTGAGAACTTGCTGCTTGTTGATCGACTCAAAGCGACCATAAGATACGATATCGCTGACATTCCTGCCACCACGGTCCCAGTAAGAACAACGCACGAAATCTAGGGATCCGATCCGTGACTTATGTCAACGGAGACAACGGCCGCAACCTTGAGCGAGAAATGGGAGACACCAATCGCTTTTACCTCGTGATTGACCCTGATGACTGTTCCGTTGCGGTTTTTGCCGAGGATGGAGACTATACCATCGTCGTAAACGGTAATGGTCTCCCACAAATCGCCCATCTTCTCCTTCTCCTTGGCTCAAAGCTAACCAAATCTTAGCGGAACATCCGGTCGAGCAACAAACCATCCCACGGTTCATTGAGTTCCTGGCTACGGGCTGGATTCGCAATGTCAACGGGGTAAGCCAGGAGGCTGCCCTCAGGGAGCTTGGGCTTTGCGCCACAGCTGCTTCATGTCATAGCCCTCGAGCATTGCGTAGTAAAACCACGAGAAGAGGACCTTGATATCAACCTTGACACGGCCTTCGTACCCATCTCATCAGCCTCGACTGTGTTGGCCTCTCCAGCAAAGAACCCGTTGCAGATGCAGCCATCTTCGGCCTGGTGGCCTGCAGAGGCAACTTCCGGGGCTTTTTCAACTTTGACCTCCACCTTTTTATCGTTGTTTGCGTCGTTATTGGTCTTCTCGTTGTTGTCCGCTGTCTGGTCGCGTTGGGTATTCCCAGAGGACGGAGGCTCCCAGTTTGCATCGTATGCCCACAAGAACTAGTGGGCGTCTTCTGGATAGGCTGGGCCCCCAAACAAAGCAAGACGTTGCGTTTCAGTGAGGGATCTTGGGCCCGCCAGCGCTTTAGCGACAAGATCGACACCCCGACATTCTTCCTCCCGGCGCGCTGCGTACTGGAGTCTTTGTCGGGCAAGTCTCTCAGCTTTGGTCTCGGTGCTCGGCCTTTGAAAGGCTGCTATGATGATTTTGGATGTTGGTCAAAGCTTGCACAAGTCAAGTGAAAGAAGACGGGGCGACAGATGAAGGAGCTGACGTGCGTTTTATAATAACGATGATGGTTCTGCATGGACCAGTGCCGTGCAGGAACAGTTTTGAGGGAGGAAGAACAAATAACACCAGACGAGTTTGTGGGGTGACGGAGGTGTTTATCTATTTGACACAGTGACTAGCAGCCAACAAAACGGCCAACAGGCCAGGCGACGGAGTCTACTCTGAGAAATTGATTCGTAGCTATTATAGATAAGTTAAGACGGACTGAAGTGGGATTAGTGACATAAAAGAGACCCAACGAGGCGAGCTTATGTATAAGGTTAATATGTTTGCCTTTAAAAAGGAAATAGTAGTATTTTATGCTGTATAGCTCCTATACAAGCCAGATTAATCCTACTCATAGCTAACAATTGAATCGCAATTGACAAGGAATATTAAGCAAAAAACATTAAACAATGAATATAAATTATAAATTAATTATACTTTAACATATCTAATAAACCCACCGGTTAATCAAGATGTCTCGCCTCTGTTCAACTCTTCGTTTCTTCAATCCAATCCATACATGTAGACACAGTTCAGCCATAGTAGTGGGAGGAATGCTGCACTAGAGTGGCTTGACCTCACTCATCCCCGTCATTCCGCTAAGAGAAAAGATTCGCCCATGGTCCGCGGCATCATCTGCATTTTTATCATTGCTGACGATAGCTTCAATACTACCATTTCGACCACGATACACCAAAAACATAATCATGTCTCGGGCACAAACTATCTGCGAGTCCTCAGCCGAGGCCTTTGATCTTCAATTCAGCGGGCCAGAAGCAGACGAACGCTGGGACGACATCAACTAGATTATGGAGAGACACGTCGCCCTCTGGGAACATGGGGGTTCGGATATCAAAGTGGCCGCGCGCCAGTGGGTGGAAGAGGCCTTTGAATCCTTTGAACGGGGACAAATTCGCCTGCCGATGCACCTCCACAAGCTGAGCGGTAAGCGACGAAAGGAATGAGAGAGGAGGAAAGGCATCACCCGCACGGCTGGGCCGATCCCGGCTCAGCTGGGCACAATGAGAAGGGCGACCAAGGATATCGGTCCGGCGAGCAAGGCAAAGGAGGCTGCGCCACGGCTCAGCACCAAAAGACTCTGGGACAGCTCTACCCTCGAGTGCCCCTACGTGAGAGAGGATTGGCCCATGTTCTCCTCCCGGACCCCCTTCACGCTGACCATCGCGCTTGGTGCTCGTACCATGTGGGCAACCTTTGAGCTGGGCATATACGAAGGTATCATGCGCTTCGAGTCGATCCCAGAGAGGGCTTCGCAAGACCAGATCTGGTTCAAATGGCGCGGGCAGGAGGAGCATGGCCCGCTCGTTAACGGCGACAACAATAGGGGCTAGCTCAAGTTCCTGGGTGGTGGCCATATTGAGGGATGGCTGGATCACCAGTCCATTTCTTCCACGGGTTGTCGAGACCCATATCAGGGCAACAAGCCTGAACGCACGGCCATGTGTCTTCGGCTTGAGTGGGAAGACTTTTCTGGGGGTGGGGGTTCTCCTATGCGCGCCACAGATCTTTCTAATGCGGAGGCTTGCGAGCTTTTTCCTGAGTTTCGCCATCGTTGAGTTCGCGAGGCAGCTATGCATGTACAAATTCATCTTTGCTATTCAGTCTTGTAATCTCGGCACACCCTCTCTTCGAACCATCTTCGGGGGTGACTTCAACGCGTTCGGGGGCACGCAGAACAACAACACCGGCTCGGGGCAGCAATTCTTCGGGGGCAACCTCCACGGCCCAGTGTCTCTTGGGGGCTCATCGGCTCATTAGTAAACGCAATCCGAGCAGAGTAGCAGAAGTAAGTGTTATTATGGAGCCCAGTTTGTGAGTGCCGGCCTGGTATAGACAGCCGCAGCCTGGTTTTGCTTGGCGATGCCCAGTTTCACCGATCTCGATTCCTGCAGCACTCCTTTTCTCTACATACAGCTTTAACCACAACCAGTCCGGCACGAAGAGCCCAATAGGATCAGATCTCGCAGAGGCAGTGACTTCCTTTCACCACATGATCGACAACCAACAGAAGCAATGAATATGTGCTGGTGCTGGCGGACTTGATAAATCGAGCTTGATCCGTGCAGAAGGATTCGGCGCAGAGCAAAGAGCAGATCAACACGAAGTACGAAATCTTTTGACGCTCGTCGGAGCGCATGAATGAGCTGGTTGGAACACAGCGGCACATACAACCTGTTTGGGGCTAGACTCAGAGAAAGACTTCATGTAAGATGGCAGATGTGTTTCATCCCAATGCTGCATCATTGGTTCGCTGCCGGTGGCTATGCATTGCTGAGCCTCACAGAACAGACTACTTGATACATACGGGGGTTATATAACGAGGAGCCGAGTATGGAGAATAAATAAACTCGAAACGGCCTGGCTCATCCTCCTCGATTTATATGCGGAGAGACCTTTGCCAACACATTTTCAGGTGACAGTGTGGATGGCACATGCTTGCATGCAATTATCGACAAGTTGCGTAGGATGCGTCATGATTTGTTCTGCTCGCACAGAACGATCAGTTTCCATTTTGAGAAGAGGTCGAATTTGCCCTAATGTACATCTTCGCTGTTTAGAAAACACGCCTCATCATTCACCGGACGTTTGCTAAGTTCTAACGCACATCTCACTGAGGAATCCTATTCTCTCTCAGCAACCTTTCGCTTCCCAGCTCTTCAAATACTCTAAAACTAGCATGCAGCATACGTGTCTTGCGGCCCGGTTTCGTGGCTGGAGGCTGAGTATCGGGCGATCGGCCAGGTAGGAGGATCCGTATGCTCAAGTCGTCTTACCAACAACTCCAACTCTGCCACAAGCTACCAACAGGGCAATGTCCTTTGTTTTATCACTCAACCTGCGTCTGTGGAATGAAAGTTCGTCTATAAAAGAGTCAGAAGTCGCCATGAACAGGCTCATATCCTTTCCATCTTCATCACAGTCACACATCACCATCGACCACCACGACTCAACTCGCCAACAAAGCACACCTCAGACAAACCACTCAACAATCATTCAAAATGGTTAACATCGTTTCTCTCTCCCTCGCCACCATCGCTGCCATGGCTCCCATTGCCATGGCCGCCAACTGCCAGTCTCAGCTCTACTACTGCGGATACAACCTCTTGAAGCATGGTAAACAACGCCCAATTCCGAGCCCAACTCAGAGGATTCTAACACTTCTACAGGAGACTACCTCGATCAGATCTTGGAGGCGCTTGACGACAACCATGTGGCCATCTCGGGGAACTCCATCAAAGAATCGTACTTTTTCTGCACCGGAGGAGCCAATGGAGAGATTGAGTATCTGCGAACATGCGAGGCCTGTGCCGACGGCGGAGAGAACAACAGTGACACCTGCTAAATGTGGAGTTCGCCTCATGAGACGGTACTATAGATCCTTGAAGCTGGCTGGACTCGCCGTCTTTCGTGTCCGGATTTGATAGTTGGTAGAGCCACTCACACTGAGCGGGGGACCTGGGATTTGAGTGCAGGACATCACAATCTTGGTTACTAGGCTTCCATTTGCAGATACACCCTTTCAAGAAATCTTTCATCAATTCATGTTTCCAAAGTGCCTTTGTTGTTTTGCGTGTTTCTCTATCTTAATCATCTTCGGCTTGTTCTCTATGTAGTAGCCGGCGCATGCCTAATATCAATTCTTCTATTCCGGTATCCAATCTCATCCGGTACAATAAAGCTCTATATGTGCGTTTGCATGCAAATTCGCTATCTCAAGTGGTCAAAAGAGGGCTGGAGTCGCCCAGCAGTAAGCGGAGATGGTATTCTTGAATCAGTCCACCCAAGGATTTGAGGCAGCTGATGAGATGTTGTCCTCATCTAGCCCGCTTGCTTTTTTATCTGCCAGCTCGGCAGGAGAGTTCGCTGAGCCCAGCTCATTGTCCTCATCATTCCGGCTTGCTTTCTTATCTGCATGCTCACGATGGGAGTTCGCTGAGCTCGGCTCACCATGACTCCTGTCCTTGCCTCCTCGGGATTCTTTTTCTCGGCGTCGGGACTTTTTGCGGTGTCCTCGGCGACGGTGTTGAAGGGGAGTAGCGGCATGTTGATTGCTTTCAGCGTCAGATTCCCGCGCAGAGTTTGACTGATTTGTGATTTCGTCCCCAGCATCGTCAGCCGCGTCCCCATCAGAACCTTCGCATTCGCTATTGTTCTGTTCGTTGTCCAGTCGCTGTCTCGTCCCAAGTACTCTGGGCTCCCCTAGCGCAAGCGGCTTCTCAGCCATGCCGACCTTTGACATGGCCCAGCCTAGCCACCCAGGGCTTGGGGGAGCCCAATGGCCAATGTCCATGACATATGATCTCTGGTCCTCGGGCAGGTTAAGCCAAACGAAGGCCTTGTTGCTGTTGATTCGCCCTTCCATGATGAAATCGCCGATTTCGTCGGGAACCTTGAGCGCTTCCGCAATCAGAACGGGTTGGTATGCTGGCATGAGGAGGTGTAATTTGACGTGGCGGAATGGTCGTCCTTTTTCCCGAGCCCGAAGATTCCTCTTCTCAATCTGTCTCCGTGCGGCCAGCATAAAGATGAAAATGGTATCGATCTGGTTGGTGTAGCCGCAGAATCTTTGGCCGAAGGGTTTCTTTTCCAAGAGGTGATAGAATTTCGGATACCAGTCGTTGTCTGGATGATACAGGAAGAACCAATGGTCGCAGACTGGGTCGTCGAGGGTCTGATTGAGGCGCTCTCCGATCATGTCATAGACGTATTGCGGGAACTCCTTCTGTGCTGTCAAGGCAGTCTGGGCGGCGAGTTGATTCGAGATTCCGTCCAGTTTTGCCGCTATCAGTTGCAAGGCCTGGATTCCTTGATATGTCTGAACCATGTTGACGCCGATGCCGATTGCTGTAGCGGTCGAGCTGAAATAGCCAATGATTTTAACATTATCGCAGAACGACTGAGCCATGACCTGCATTTCAGGGACGAACTTTTGTGTTCTCTCTGCCACGTCCGAGGCTCTTGCGACCAGCTGGCTCACATTTGAGCCCACCTCGAGTGCTGTCTGGATTGCTTGCACCGTTTTGACGATTGGGAATGATTGCGCGGCGTGCTCGACGATGGTCCTGGCAACTTTTTTGCTGGCCTTTTTTGACTTGGAGTCAAACATCCGTGATAGTAGCGAGTCCATGATGGCGAGTTGGTTCGAAGGGTTCTTAATGGGAGGGTTGGCGGGCGCGGGCGTGGGCTTGGGAACAAAGGAAGCTATCACAACATGGTTTGAGGAGAAGATTGTCGCCGCGCATGAAAGTCTTCGGTCGATGTCTGTCTGTTCTTTATGGTCCTAATGAAATGAAAGATTGGCTCGTCTCTTGTGATGCCTGAGCCTGAGATTGAACTTCATTGGTATTTGGGCTGAAATGTTGCAAAGAGAAGTCGAGTCATCACCTCAGGCATGAACGTGGCCACGTCCGAGGCCCCCCAGCCAATGGGGTTCTCAGGAATGGACCTCACCGCCTCTCTTGTGGGGAACACTTGATTAGTCACCCAGGCATCCATCCCTTCGCCTCATCGTTGAATAGGGGAACCAGGCTATGGGCGGCTGCTGAAAGAACAAACAAGGGGACAAACCGCCGCCAAAGGGATGGATGGCGTCAGCCCTGCTCAAGCCCGTAGAGCGGCATCGACATGGTATCCATACTGAGCACCTGTGCCATCCAATTATCCATGTCCCATTGCTCCAGCACCATCTCAGATCCCTCGGTTTGCATAGCCCCGAATACTTCCCCCAACGCCTCTACGTCTTGCAGCATTTTTTCGTGGCCCTTGCTGGCGAGGTTTCCGGCTTTTACCAGGTCGTGGAGCAACGTCTTCGCCGTAGAGTAAGTCACGGCATCAATGTCCTTTTCGTCAAAACTTCCCGGTCTCCACCGGTTGACAGATATCGCCAGCGAGAAGATTGTTAAACTTGAAAAGAGATGCAAGCTGTCCCAGAAGCCGAACTTGGCTACAGGAGGTTAGTGTGCTGTGTTGAATTGGGGTGAGGGACTGGACGACTGAATAGGGAACTTACCAACTCTTTCATGGTGCCACAGACTGATCAAGATGGAGAGATTTGTACGAGCGGCGCGGAGACAAGAGTCGCTGAATGCTTTCAGGTTGTCATCCTGAGATGCGCTGTCCACTTCGTCGGATACAAAAAACGTGACGCGTTTCAGAAAGAGTGGTCTGAGCAAGAGAATGAAACACTACCATAAGTCAGCATGGCCCAGTTCTTGGTAAATCACAAAGGGCTCGTCATATACCTGCTGGCAGCGTAAATACAAAGAGGCTAAGGAGCGCATCGTTGGCGTTCTCGACATTGATTCGGGCATGCCGGCTTCGCAGTTGAAGGACATGTAGGGAGGCAGATCTTTAAGCCAGCTTTCCAACTTGAACAAAATCGGCCTCACCCGTCGCTCGACATCAGGCACATCATCCTGAATAGACTGCCATGACTCAATGGAGACATCGGCTTCGGCCTTCATAAAGGTAAGCTCGATGCGTGCGCGAAGGAAGTCTGCTTCTTGGAATTGGCCCGCGTCCTCTGGGCGCAGTTCGTCGTTTGACGGGTAGTCCAGCTTGATTTGGCCGGGCTGGAGAGAAGGAAATAGGCCAAGCTCGCTACTGGTCATCTTGTCCAAACAGTACGACGTCCAGAACACTCGTTTTCGATGCTCTTGATCTAGGATGGAACAGTTCCGCGGCGAGGGTTGGTGAAGCCCCAGCAAGTTGCACATTCTGGCGCTCATCCCAGCATACATGTATGCTGTTTTTTTGCGATTTAGAGAGTAAGAATAAAAGGTCTAATGGGTGTAGGTCAGTATCATATTTCGCCGAGCCAGGTCGTCCGTTGCTCTGATATGACGAAACATACGGCAAGGTTTAGTATCTCAATATGCTCAAGACTTGGCTCTTCAAATGGTAATTTGAGTAGCGTCAAAGCCTGTTCGAAGAAGGTGGTGCCTGGGGGCGATGGTGTTCCGGAAGAGCTTCCATCATTCGACGGGCTCGACGTCGGATCTAGGTGAATGACAGGTGTATGATAGTTGACAAAGGTTTCCCCAAGTGAAAGGACTATTAGCATTCGGCATAGCCAAAGACGGTCCTTGACTTCCTGGGACTCTGGAGATTTGTATGTAAGTTCAAGGCGCTCCCTAAAATTCCTCCACAAGAACCAATGATAGTCGTGACCCATGTAGATTTCCATCTGGTCTAACAGATGGTGGGCATATGGATACGGTGGGAGGGTAAGAGAAATGGGTTGATCTGTCTACTTTATCAGCCATCCACCATTCAGACTGTAGGCGGCCTTTCACCTACGAGCTGTGTCAAAGGTGAGACGGAAATACTCGTATGTAGACGCAGAGGAACCTGCAGACTTTGCCAAGTCATCTGAACCCCCATTAACCCCTGATGAATGATCTGAGATCGTAGAGAAGGTTGCCGTTTGACGCAGTTGATTAACTTTGGCTAGGAATGCCTCGGCTGCCGAGTTTTCAACAGTTTGCTGCTTTAAGCTGTTGTTGACAGGATGGCTTTGTCCCTCGACTTCATTGGCAAGTAAGCTTGGTTGGTGGCTTTCCCGCGAGCGCCTCGTTCTATCACGGGCCGCCTCTAAGGTCTTCAAATAGCCCTCGGGAACCGTGAGCATTCTTTCTTGACGACTGTAGATACACTCAACATGGGCCGCTTGACAATTTCGACAGGGCCTGTCTACAGACAGATGTTAATTTTCTCGCACGGAGGACGCTTCGTATGAGTAGCTTACCCCGCGAGCATCTCACTTTCTGCTTGTGACATCTTTGGCAAGCCGTACTCCTTCGCCCACCGTTCCGACGTATCTCAGGTGGTGTGGAGAAGGCCGCGCTCATATTGATCAAGTCAAGGCTGGAGTATGTGCCTGTGCTTGCAGGAAGATGAACGGTCGAGCCACCAACTGTAGGATACGGGAGATACTTATAGCCGTATTATGCAAGTTAACTATTAAGCTAGTTGCCACTCCTCCCCGCCATCCGACTGCGGGGGTGCCAGGGAAGAGACTAACAGCCACAAGCAGGCATTCCAAGTCATCCTTGTAGCTCCAGATAAGAACACCAGAAGCTGATCACGAATACATTCGTACTATGGTCACTATGAGATAGCACGCCCAACACAAGGATTTGGGCTAATTCCTCTTATCGCAACCACTCGACCCAAGATCCCCGCCACTACCTAGGTAGAATACCGGAACAAGGGGCTTCGATCGCCCAGCTCCGACAGCTCTTCCTCCGTGTACTTGGTATGAACCTGCTCGATGGGAATAGCAGCCCGCTTCGCGTTGATGCGCTTGAGAATGTAATAGTAAATCACGGGCCAAATTACGCCAAAAGCCACCAGCATGCCGAGAGAAATGCCAAAGCCCACCGGATACGTCGGCGACTGTTCCGCAATGTAAATATTCGAACCCACAATCTAAGGTCGACAGTTTAGCCAATGCGCAATCAGGTCCAAGGGCATAAGAGAAACTTACTCCTCCCAGCTGGGAAAACGATATCATTGCACCAATCCCTACTGCGCGCTTCATGGAGCCAGCACAGTTCAGTGCAATCCAGGCCGTCACAGCGGGTGAGATGGGATACAGGCCAGCCGTTGCAAAAAAGACACCGAGTACTGATCGGAACGTGTTAGTTATTCCGCTGGTTGAGTTTTGCCTTTTTGCATTTTGGCCAACTTACGAGTCACTCCGGGCAGCTCAGGGTACCTCGAGCTGACCATCATAATTACGAAACCGCTACACGGCGCAGGCATAGGTCAGCTTGCACTTCACCAAGTTTCCGAGGCCTGTGTTGTAACTTACCAAACAGCTAGTAAATTGGGCAAGAGAACTGAGAGCATCCTCTGTCTGTACCGGTCTGCGGCCCATCCGGAGAAGACAGTCACGATAGATGCAAAGATGTAGGGCGGTACTGTCATAGCTTGTGCATTGGCAGCCGTATAACCAAGATTCTTGATGCTATTCCACAAGTAACCCATTAGTCCTAGCCTGCCGCCAAATTCCGGAAGGACATCTGCTTACATGGTAGGTAGAATGAACGAATAGCCGTAGACGGTGACGCAAAGGGTGAACTCCATCAATGCACTATCGAAGGGTCAGTCAAGCAGATATAATCGGGGTGTCAAGGTTGAACAAACACAGCGTAAATGTGGAATGACTACATGGATAAACATTAGCTCCTTCTTGAATGAGTTGGACGTTAGGAAAAAGATAGAAATACCGTAAAGGCGTCTTTAGCAGCTTTCCAGGAGAATTCTTCCTTCTCGGCGACACCAGTCTCGCCGCCAGCTGCGTATCGGTGGCGGAGGATCAAGAAGTGTCTCTCTTCAGGGCTGAGCCACTTCGTAACTTTGGCAGGGGTATCGCTAAGGGCCCAAAACGCGCATACGGCGATGAACAGGGAGAAAAGGCCTGAGAGTAAAAGTCTTAGTCGAGGGACAGTCGGCGAACAAGGTTGAGCCCTACCTTCTATGCAGTAGATGAACCTCCAACCGCGAAATCCCCACGTGTAGTCCAGATGACCAATGCCATAGGCCAAGAGTCCAGAGAATGCACCGGCGCTGGGAAAGACTCGATGTCAGTCTCGTGTCTCATGCGGCTTAGCTGTTTCTTTGCTTACGCAGAGGCGCCGCAGTAGAAAATTGTCATGCGCGAGTGGATTTCGGCAGGCGAATACCAATAAGTCAAGATAAAGGAGCATCCGGGGAAAACGCCTTGAAAACTGTGAGCTGGCGGAAGGTTTATTACACTTGGCAATGAATGTCGACATACCAGCTTCGAACCATCCAAGCACTAGGTAAAGATTTGTTAGCTCTGATTGATCGCCGAGGCGAAGGACCAAGTAGCTCACAAACTCGGAACGCTGTCCATCCTGCTTTGTTGTTCTGCATGGAGGAAAAGACCAAGACCAAAGAAACCATCGATAGAAGAAAGGGAAGCCAGATCTATGTAGTTTGCAGATTAGCATTGACAAATAGACTCTAAGTTGCATTAACCAGTCGTACCTTGGGCCCGAACCGCTTGAGGGCAATATTCGATGGTCTAGAGTGGACCGTTCAGTAAATGCTTTTTCATCGGCTTCGATTCTCAGGCCAACACTTACACGCCAGCAGCAGCATAAGTGACGAAAAACACGGAGAGGGCCGTGTTCCAATCTTGACCGGTCAGACCCATGTCGGGGATGGCACCGAACAGCTTTGCGTTTCCTATTCGAGGGGTCAGAGAAGCTGAAGGAAGGGAGCGCAGTTTTAGAAGGATGGAACAACATACCGACATTGCTGCGATCGACATACGACAAAAGGTAAATGATGATTAATTGTGGGAGGACATGCAAGCTGTAGTTGAGTCAATGAACGCCCAGGTCGGAGTAGACAGCGTGCAGCGACTTACTCAACCTTTCGCACAAGCTTCTGCAGGCGTAGCCCCGTAAACTCCCCACTGAGCTGGAGATACTCGTCGTACTCTGTCATGTGGACGGATCCCTTGGCAACGTCGATAGTACCATGGTCGTCTTCCGTGGGCACTTTATCGTTGGCTGAATGGGCCATTGCGGAGTTGCAAAGATGGTGTGGTTGCGGTCGCTGAGTGAGGTTGTGCAGTTGGTAGAACAATGGATAAATGAGAAGCACTGAATGAGAAGCACTGGATTCAAACCTGTCATCTGATCAGGATATATACCATGATGGCATCCTTGTTGTTGATAGCTTATCTGGGGAAGCCCTGTCTAGGAGGAACTGGCCCTCCACAGCTGAGGGATCGGACATGAAAGCCGGGGAACTGAGGCGAGTCAACCTAGGCTCGGTGGTATTTGCCTAGCGCATTTTGGACTACCCCAGATCCCCGTAAGATAGTCGTAGGCGCAAGCAAAGGACCAACAGAAGGGATTGAGGGGAAAAGTCAAGGCGTAAGGGATGCAAACCATGCGACCCCATGCTATGATCGGCGACATTTCCCGAGCGTCCCCTTCGTTATCAAGATCGGACCCATTTGCCGTCCAATCCCTTGAGCAAGGAGCCAATCAACCTCACATACTGTGCATAATTCCATCCAATGTGCATGGTCATGGCCTTTTGGAATACCTGTCATGCTCCACAAACACATGATCCTCTTCAAGTATTTATGAGACGTGTCTGTGCCCTCATTATATGCTGAATAACACAGACTCAATCGTTGCAAGTCTAATCTTTCTATCGAATCACTAACTCACCCACCATGGCCAAGATTACTATTGTTGGTGCCGGGTGAGCAATCCATTACAAGCCCGTCAAGTGGTACACTGAATTGACATGACTCCAGCATTGTCGGTATGGCTGTCGCTAGTATGCTTCCCAGGTCCCATGACGTGACCATTGTCGCCCGTAACCTCCCCGGCGATGTTGAGAGTCTAGATTGGGCGAGCCCTTGGGCCGGCGCCGTCTTTCTCGGCTTGGATGGCTCAACCCCAGAAGAGCAGCAGATGCAAAGAGACGCCTTTGCCTATCTGTGGTCGCTTGTGACCAGCAATCCCGAGTCTAGCGTCCGGGTAAGACATCGCTTTGCTGCCAGGTTCAAATCCTTGACAGTCCAATGTTAAACCATGATTTTAATAAGTAGAAAATTGAGATGCATGACTTGCAAGAGACGACAACCCTTGATCAGATCTGGTACCGCGACTTGATGCCCGAGGTATGAGCTCCGTACTGTGCACCACCGAAATGGGTAATGTTTATCTATTTGGCCTTTCTAGTTCCGCGTTATGCGAAAAGATGAGCTCCCCGAGGGTGTAATCTTGGGAATGAGCTGTGAGTCTATTCGCCCGTTGACAGCATTAATTGAAGTCACTAACCGGACTGCATGCAGACAAGACCGTCGTGCTTACTCCCACGACTTTTCTCCCTTGGCTAGCAAAGCGATTAAAGGAAAGTGGAGTGAAGTTCTTGCGAAAGACGGTTAACTCGCTTTCGGATCTCAAGCGCCTTGATCACGATGTGCTCGTCAACGCAACAGGGTGTGGTGCCAAGTTCCTACACGACGTTGCCGACTCTAACCTCCAGCAAGTCCGCGGCCAAACTATCCTCGTCAGAACCGGCTTTGACAAGGTCGTCATGAGGCACGGCAGAGACTACACTTACGTGATCCCACGTCTAGATGGCACGGCCATCCTCGGAGGCATCAAACAGGTCAACAACACGTGAGTCATGAGACGCAAAGCTTCTTGTATGTCGACTGGCTAACTCGTTTCACTACGTAGGGATCCTTACGTGGACGTCGACATCAGGAACGACGTAAATTTCCAAAGAGCATTCGAACACATGTGATTCAGACTGATGCTGATGTTTTAGATTCTGCGACGTGTCCACGAGAACGCTCCCAGTGTTTTCGCGGAGGAAAAAGTCGAGAACGTCAAGATGATTCGTGA
This sequence comes from Thelonectria olida, assembly GCA_020736575.1. Lineage (NCBI taxonomy): Eukaryota > Fungi > Ascomycota > Sordariomycetes > Hypocreales > Nectriaceae > Thelonectria > Thelonectria olida. Next base: position 28,001 of record JAGPYM010000035.1, read on the forward strand.
CAACGTTGGAATACGTCCTGCGAGGACCGGCGGAGTTCGCGTTGAAAAGGAGGTTACAGGTGGGCAAAACATCGTCCACGCGTATGGTAGGCTGGCCAGCTCTTTCCACCCTCAAGACTCTACTAAGTGATGATAATAGGTACTGGCGGCGGCGGTTACGTGTTCAGTTTCGGTGTAGGAAGAGCGGCATGCGCACTCGTAAACGAGTTCCTCTTCAGGCCTCAAGCTCGACTGTGAGCTGCGGCCGCCATCGTTGTCAGTTGCACAAGAGCAGAAGTCGCTTGAGTTTCGTGGCATATCATCACTTAACGAAAGTCGAGGACACCAAAGTCCAGTTTAATTTCTAGAGCTGAATTTAGCCTGAGCCAGATCCATCCAGCTCATCTTTCTTATTCGCTGCAACCTCATGCAGAGCATCAACAACTTGTCGCTATACTCTTCTAGGATAGTTTCAAGGGTCATTTTGGTACTTTGGTTCGCATACATATAAAGAACTCGAGAGGCACGGATTCCCCTCCTTCATTACCCTGCAGCCATCATGACTTCCACTGATCGCAACTGTCCAGCTATCGTGACCGGTGGCTGCGGTTTCTTTGGTCACGCCTTGGTCCAGGATATAAAAAAGGAGTCAATTTACAGCCGCATGATCGTCGTCAGTCGTAATCCCAAATTTAACCTCGTCGAGGGTGTCGAGTATCGAGCCAGCAGTGTCACAGGCGCCCACTTCGTCAAGGTGCTCTTCGAAGACGTCAAGCCGCACATTGTCTTTCATACAGCCTCGCCTCGGCGACCTCGAGCGAGTTCAGTGACGTCAACGTCAACGGAACCAAAATCCTGCTCGAGGCGGCGATCGAGACACCTTCTACCAAAGCCTTCATTTACACATCCTCAGTCAACGTTGCGAGCGGAGGCCCGCATGTTCAGCTGACGGAAGAAGCGCCATATTGGAAACAAACCGACAACACAATAACCTACTGGAAGTCGAAAGCCGAGGCAGAGCAAGCAGTGCTGGCCGCCAATGGCCCTGATCTGAAAACAGTTGCCCTCGACTACCGTTGATTATTGGCTCAGGCGACCATGCCATGATCCCTCGTCAGGTCGACGCCTATGAGCAGAACAAGACAGGAGTTCAGCTAGGAGACGGCAAAATCCTCATCGACGTGGTATCAACCGAGAACGGATCTATCGCGCACCTCATAGCCGCAAACGCTCTTCTACACCCAAACACCGCTCCGAGCCAGGTCGATGGCGAAGCCTTCAACATCACCGACGGCGCATCAATTTCCTTCTGGGATATGACTCGCATCATCTGGGCTGCTGCAGGGGATACAGCCAACCCCCTGCGTGGCTCGCCATGGCTATGGCGACGCTGGCCGAGACAACCTATGCCATTTTCACCCTCGGCGCCAAGACGTCAGAGCTGAACAGGCACATGGTCGATTTTTGCACCAATGAATATACGTACAGCATTGGAAAGGCTAGGCAGAGGCTGAACTACAAGCCAGAAGCTAATATCGCAGTTGTGTTGAGGGAGGCTGTAGCGTGGGAGTTGAGGAAACGAGGGCAGTCAGTAGTATCGACTACGCCCGTAGAGCAGTAACAACAAAACAGTTGAACTGAGATTGAAATAATACTTTTTCTCATTTATTGTCAACTCATTCTCTTTTGTACGGTCGAATCAAGCTCATCTCCATGTTCAGCCTTTCGTCCACCAACTAGTTCTCGAGCCTGATCTCAAGAAATTGGTGCAGAGCACCAGGCAAGTTAGAAACATAAGTAATCTTCAACCTCTCGTCCACCTTGTTCAACAACCCTTTCCAATCCTCCAGACTGCGCTCCAATGAGTTGAATGCATTCAGCATCTGAAGATCAGCCCCATTCATCATGCGCCCAAGCGTAGCGAAAGGAAGCGCCTCGGTGTCTGGTGGCGCCACGGCCTCAACCAAAAGAACGCGCGAGCCTGACTCTAGATGCGGCAATAGGGTTGTGAGGATCTTGGCCGCGTACTTGTCGGGCCAATCGTGCAATATCATCTTCAGCATGTATACTTGGCCTTTGGTGTTTTGGGGTGTGAAGAAATCGCGTGTCTCAAAGCGGATTCGGGACTTGAGCTCCTCGGGAATTTGCTCATCGAAAGCAGCTTGGACCTTGGGAAGATCTTGCACGACGATACTCAAGCCGGGGAAAGTATTGGCAAGATGAATCGCATCGTGGCCGCTTGAGCCTCCAATCTAAGGGGAATTAATACGACAAGCTTCATCAGGGACGGGTTGAGAGGACATCTTACGTCAACAACAGTCACCTCGCCGAGTTTAGACCAATCGTAGCCCATCTTGAGCAAATCTTCCACTTTGATGGCTGAGGCACCAGCGGCGGCTTGCATGCTCTCGGCAAACTTGGTTGCTCGCCATCCCTCCGGTTTGCCCTCAACGCTGCGGTCCAAGTAATCCCAGAAATACTCCGGCTTCCCTATTCTGTCTATATCGGCCACCGCGAAACCACTTTCAAGGGGCTCCTCGCTCGAGGTTTCTTTGCCAGAACTGAATTTTCTGAATGCCTCGGCCATGTGAAGCGCGCCGGGCCTGGCCTCTTCGAAGTTGTGACGAAGCCAGGACCGGATCAAGTGCTGCTTGGCTGGGACAGCAGAGAGGGATGTATGAACGATGCTACCTGGTGCGTTTGGCGCGCTGGCAAAGAATCGAATTGCAATGGCGTACTTGAGAATGCGACGGACGAGGTTCTCGGGAAGATTGACCCGGGTGGCAATTTCGCTATACGTTGCCGATCCGCCTAAAGGCACAGCGCTCCAGAAATCAAATTGATTGAGGATATCCATGATGGTCGCATCGTAGTTGAGCTACATGGAAGAATTAGCCCGAGCTCTTGATACCTCAGTTGGTGAACGAGAGAGTTATTTACAAAGATAGGGCCCAAGAAGGATGCGTCAGTCGGTCCCAGTGCGAGACGGTACATGTCCGTAGCAGCGTCGAGCAACTGCATACGAAGGCCGAGAATCTCTGGGGACTTTGGATATTCAGCAAGGCCATCCTCGGTAAAGGATGGCGCGGCGTGTCCATCTTGCTCAAGTTTCGAGGCAAGGGCACTCGATGCTTGAGAGATGGCCTCTGCCAGACTGGTGAGAGATGGTGTCGCGTTAGTCATGCTAGTGAATGCAATTGAACGATGAGATAATTGTAGGTTAACTCTTGCCAGTTCTCTCTTTAGGAAACTATGGCTTCCTTTATAAATCCTTTGTATCTCGGACCAGATGCTCCTATTGGCTTGTATACGAAGTAGAAGTTCGGACTTCGGTACTCCGTACGAAGGAATTAGTTACTTGGCGGATAAACATGCCGCTGACACCTCATGTCAGCAGTAATCCGCATGGAGACAATTACATGCAAGTCAGCCGCAACTGCTGCTCTAACAGGTCTAGCACGCGGAGAACGTGTACATATTTGTATTCGATAGGTTCCAATCGAAGCCGTAGGACAAGGATGCGCGAGTCCTAATGACGGGGGAGCTGGTGCCTATTCGATTTGTCACGGGCGCTGTATTCTAATAGCTGAGCAGGCTCACTAAGTGCATAATACAACCTATTAAGGCGATATTGTAAATTTTAAAGGACAATAACTGAGAATATGAAAATGGATCTAAGAGGGGTCCAATCAAATTAAGAATAACCTCAGACGCGGTGGGCGGCGGGGGCATTATCCTGCGTAGGAAGCTTCAACTCAATATGGGACAAGTTCCGGGTTTAGGAAGGCAGCTGTTGATTCCATGCAGATGAGGAGTAGTTTCTACACTGGATACACTAAGGGCCGAATGATATCCGTTTCCATGTCTTAATTAAAGGTCAAAGCCAAAGGAGACAGATTCCGCCGTCTCGTCTCTCCTCCCCTTCCCGTCTCCTCACTCAACACGAGACACGAGGAGCGTCTGTTCTCAATAGCGTTCGAGAGATGGGATTCTGTTTACCGCTAACAGCATTCTGTAGGATAGGACTTCATGCAGACCACCAAGTCAAGTCACTTTCCCAAAGTGACAACCAGAGCTTCATCGCCAGAAGGGCGTTATGTCTCCCAAATACGCTGATTGTATAGAACTTGGAAGAGGACTCTGGGTTTTCGTCTCGAGTTCATGGCCTTGACTCTTTTCCGCCGATTCATCCCAGGGAGGCTTGTTGCGCTCGGCACGCCATTACTGTGAAAGATTTGGAAGAAGTACATTTTCAGTATCTGTAGCCCGGTTGAAATAGGAGGTTGAGGTTGACATCTCAAGCATCGTCCTTGTACAAGTTCGCCCACAGTCCGCAACAGTGGCAGTATGCTGGTTGATGGGGAGAATTGTTCATTGTCGAAGAAGGTCCGGGCTCGTTGTCTATAGTCGTCACGGAAGTCATTCAGCGAGCATGAGGCGCGAGCATAAAAGAGCCGTTGATATATGTCTGGCCACTCCAGACCGTATCGGTCCTTCGTTTTCCAAGGCTCGTCACGCTCATAAAAGTCCACGCTCCCCGTATACCTTTTTTTTTCTGGCACGGGCAATGGGATCGTTCGAGGTCCCTTCGTGGATATCAACGAGACACTTCTCCAGGTGGCGCAGACCATTGCATCCGCCTGTCGCTGACTTGAGCAGAGTCGTAACGAGATCGAAGCCGTAGGGTGCTAGTGTTGCTACAAATCCCCTCCTCAACCCTAAACCAGAGGCGTATGAAGTAGAGTTGTAGGACATACCTGGTAAGCATAACGTGCAGCTCCATCTATGGCACACCAAACTTCAACTAATCTTCGGCGTATTGAAAGCCGTGTTCAAGCACTCAAGGTTCTCATTATATATATACTCAAAGTCATTAACTCATACCTACACCAGGTCTTCGGGCTTGGATGCTGCCATGGCACGAGTATATCGATGATAATGCAAACACATCGACGTCGACTATAAGAGCTTAACAGAGAGTGTCCCAAGAACAACTGGGTACCCAGAATCAGTCGAATAAAGACAATAAGTGCGAATTCCCTGTCCCTGCAATGATCGAATATCAGGATGCTTTCCATTTGACATTAAATGGACCAAACGGACAAACTGAGATAGATGCCGAAAGTGCCATCTTACGTCATAAAGCCAGCCTCCTTAATACTTGCATCTATCAATACGTTATTGTTGGAGCCCTGAGGCAATCTCACCTTGCAGTCACATCTGGCCGCGATGCCGTCCCTAGACTCTCAAGCCTAGATCGTGGAAGAGAATGGTGCTCGTCATCACGATAACGGGGCTTTCAGGACCCAATCGATAATAAGTCAGACTAATACCAGTTCAGCCAATACGTATTTCTAATGAGATCTTGATCGCCTGGGGATCTCCGATCAATCTCAGCCTCGGAATATCAACCGCATTGTCCCCCGACTCTGGTACATACGACCACACCCACTAGAAAATACGGGATCCCGTCCGCTCTCCCATAGTCAAGCTGGTGAGGGGCTGATTAGTAGTTGGGTCGGTGACGACCAGCGAATCCCAGCTGTTGTATGTTTCTTTTTACCATTCTCATAAAAGAATTCATGGTGTTTTTTGTTGCGAGATTAGCATCACCCATATCTTTCTGATGGTTGTTGGGGGTGTTGGTTGTGTCGGTGAGGTGTGAGTGGGGTTCCTGCACAGCGGTCGCTGTGGTTGCACAAAAGATTCACAAGTGCTGCACTAGCAAAGATTGCTGCTTAGCGACCGTCTTCCCGCCCCCTTTGCAGCGAAGAGGCGAACCAAAGCGGACGTGATGGATTGTCCCGCCCGAGGCATGTCTTATAACGGAAAGACAATGTGCAATCCAAACTGCCAGAGTCCAGGGGAAACTGATCGGCATCCGTAGCGCCAATGCACTTGACGTTTGAAAGTGATCACAGTTGCACTCCCGTCATCGGTCAATCTCCTCACGCAGACTGACAGGCCTATTCGTATGCTTCAATGAGACTCCGAGGATTTTGTCACCAGGTGTCAACGCTTTCAATATGACTGATTAGACGTCTATTAATAAGAAACATCACCATATTTCTCGCAAATTATCTTCTCCGTGCCAAGAATCAGGATCGATTAACCTGTCGATACACTACTACCCTGGACCTAATCGTCAAACGCTCGGTGCAAGAGATTGAGTACATGCCAATCTCATTCCACGTGAGGATGACAGAACAAAGCCAAAGACCCTTTTCAAGTCATCCCATGTCCCTCAATAAACCCAGTTCCGATGCACTTGTTTCCCTCCACTCCTTCATGACCCTTGTTGAAATGGCGAATCGCCCAGACGCCGTGTCGTCATGTTTCCCAATCCGGACCAAGATAAGCTGCGGCCAAGGCGCCTGTGAGAAACTCATCCAATCACGACTCGTCAGCGATGCAACCCCCGAAGGACAGCGCACCACGGTCGGACAGCCACGCAGCACTCCGCTGAATTCAGGCTGCTCTGCTGAACTGAGATGCCCAAGGCGGAGTGCCTCAAGCCGCTAAAGCGCAGCGAGCAACCACTAAAAGTTCACCGCTAATGTGCGAACCTAGTCGCTGCGAGCCCCCGTGCGGGACGCCATGAACCACAGCGCCAACCGGGGACGTCCACATGACATGGAACAGGGAATCTATCTGCTTGTTATTTTTTTCTCTCATCACGCATTCTTGTCGGCCAGCCACCGGTTCACATCTCCTGTTTATAACTTGTTTCTTCCCTGTTTTTTCTTCTTTCCGATCTGCACCTTTCTCTCTCTGTTGAGGGAGCTCGTCTCTCCTCGACTAAGATTACATCACCTGAACTAACAACGTCAAGAGCTCCACCCCGCAATTACAGCGCCACAACCACATACCAAGCCACATTCACGGGTCGGCCTCGGTGCCTCAACACCAAAGCCGGCCAAACCTGACTCTTGCGCGCCGCGTCTCTTCGCCGTCCATTCTTTCTTCTTCTTTTCTGCCTTTCTCCTCTGCCATCGAAGCGTCATGGCAATCTCTATCTATTGTTAATTCGATTCTTCTCCCATTCACTCCGAACAACCACTTCATTCCCTCCCCTATCATGTCCGTCGTCGAAACCTCGTCCGTCTCTCGCCGACTCTTCGCCCCGCTTCGATAATCTTGAAAGCGGCCTCCCCCAAAACCGCCAAAACGATGGAGAGGCCAGCTGTCGATTCTCACGATGGCGACGATGACCTGCACTGCTGTTGTGGTCGAATCGACTGTGCCCTCCTGAAGAAGAACTCGTCCATCTTGGAAGCTGTCGAGAAGGATGTCCACACGGCCGCCCAGTTGGGACAGGTAGGACGCCCCCTTGCATTCCTAGGGCTTGACTTGTGTCTCGCGATCGCATTCCAGTGACGCCTCCGCGTCATGCTATTGTCACCGCCGTGTCACGCGACATAAACCCCAAGAAAATTTGTGTGCCCTGACTAACTCGACTTTTCCTATCGCAATTTAGGCTTTGTTGGCCCGTCACGAAGCGTACATGGCCGATGCCGAAAGGGACCGCCTCGACCTGACTGCACGCATAGAACGCCTTGAGATGGACAAGCAAGAACTCGAAGCCGAAAATGCCGTCCAGATTGAAGAGAACAGGGCTTTGCTCGACCAGCTGGAAGCACTCAACAATACCGTGTCCGAGTCAGATACCAAGATCAAGGCCCTCGAAGCGAGTCTCCTGTCCTCCCAGCAGGCCGTCCGACGCCTGGAGTCAGCCGCCGCACGAGCTGCTGATGCCGAGCGACACTTAGCACTTTTGGAGCAGGAACAAGAGGACCTCCAGCAAGATCTGATCTGCACTAGGGAAGATGCGCGATCTCATGCTCAGCGCTTCAAGGAAGCGCAGCGTGGGATCATGGATATGCAGGATCAGCTGGAAAGGATGGAGGCTGAGGCACGTCAGGAGCGCGATCGACATACCGAAGTCATTGAACGGATGGAACGTCAGCGCGAGGTTGAGAAGCATCTCGATACGGCTGCCGGTCGTCTCAAGGGTGCTGCTGCGTCCAAGTCGCTGCAGGATGCCAAGAGTGGAAATCCTGCCGTCAGCCATTTCGTGCGAGACCTGCTCCAGGACAACGCCAACCTTCAGCTGGGCATGGCTGAACTTCGAGAAATGTTGCTCAACTCCAACGACGAGATCCAGTCTCTGCGAGATCAACTGCTGAACCACCAGCCTGTCGAGCCCCTTGAGGATACCCTCAATCTTCAAGCCGAGCTTCAGAATTCCTTGGGTCTCGAATCTCCGGCAACGCCTCGGGTTTCTCAGGAACTGCACATCCATCATCACTACCACGTCACCAACAAGGTTACACAGAAACCCGAGAATCGCAAACCAAGGCGAAAGCGTCATTCCCTCATCCCCGGCACTCTCTCTTCTCCCTCCGCTTCTGGCACGTCGACTCCTAATACATCAGGCCAGTGGCGCTTCTCCTCTCCTACAGCACCCGCCTCGCTGTCGCTCAACACCAAGGAACCAAACTCAGTAATCTCGATGCCTCGACAACGTTGGTCTGCAGACCAATTCTCCGAGTTTGCCTCGTCCGTCCCGAGCTCACCACAATCGAATAAACGCAACTCCATGTTCGATCCCAACATGACCGATAGCGATTACCCCGCGTCGCCAATCACAAACTACGACCCCATGTCACCTGGCTGGCGGGCCTCTCACCGCAAGGGACCCTCTGAAATCTCAGCCTTCAGTGTCCAGGCGCCTTCACTTCAACTTGACCCTGGAACACCACCAATGGCACCAACACGTCCACATCAGACCGACCACAGCACTATCCACGAAGAGGACGAAGACGAGGAGGAAATCAATCGTCTGAAAACCCCTGATTTAGTGGCAGCTGTGCCGTCTGTGGACGAGAACTCGACTTTTGGAGACTCGGATGTCTCCAAGGACGATTATTTTCCGCGCCCTCGAATTCATCGCGCGATCTCTCACGAATCGATAATGTCTCTTAGTGGAGGACTTGACATTCACACTCTGAAGGCTCGACCAAGCCAGTTGACCCTCCGACCTCTCGGTGGTGCCGAGGCCGTTGTTACCGACATTAACGCCCAACCAACACTTTCTCGAGGCTCTGCAAGACGAAGCGCGCTTGCTCTCAGGGACAACTTTGTTGGCCTACCTACCCCGAGGGCAGTCTCGAATCCCCTCAACCGCAACCGATCAGCTTCTCCGAACCCTTCCGAGTCTTCGCAAGGATCACAAGTGGTTGGGAGCTTGGGCAAGTGGGTGGGTTGGCGGCCATGGGGAGTCTCGACACCTGCCACCACAGCCCCCGTAGCCAAGGTCCCTCCCAAAGCCCTTCTGGAGCCAGACTTCGAACCTTTCCGAGCATCTGGTATCAACCAGCCGGGTGCTATTCCTGGCTTCCAAAAGTACTGGGCGGCGCAACGGCGAAAAGGCGCTCCTGCAAAGGTCACCCCAGACTCTGTTAATACCGACGCTCTGCAGGACGGCTTGCGAGAGTAACCACCTCTGCAGCCGGACCGCTCGCAGGATAATATGCCCCGTCTTAATCTTCTAATCACTCGTTACACCCCCGGCGTTCATCCTTTTTTTTTTTTTTTACAAACATGGCATATGTGGAGTTTGACAATTCAGGATGGGATCTCACACACTTGAGGATGGAGGCGAAGATACCCTGGCCAACGACCGGCCCTTTTGCAGCCTTTGCAGTACGCTTTTATGAGAATAGATGGTACATGCCTCATTCATTTGGTGTTTCTCGGAGGCATTGGTCGTCATTTATTATAGATCTTGGGGTACTCATTATTATTTATCTTTAATCTTGGTTAACATAAAATCACTCCTAACCTGACTCCATCGTTAAATCATTTTCCCCAAGACTTGTTTGTTCAACTGATGTTGCTGTTGTTTAACATGGACCAATACGTCGTGTCCACTCCCTGCAGAGCCCAATCCTCCAAGTCGGCCGTGAAACAAGGCCATTCCGAGTTGAAGGCGCCGAATTCACTCCCAGGACAATCGGGGTCGAGACCGCCGTCCATTGATATGTAAGGACAAGTGTGCTGCGCCATAGGCGGTTCGAACGAGTGGCTTTGCGGCGTATCTGAAATGATGCCTGTGGGATTCGCACCAGCGGGCGTAGAGCCAGTCGATGGCAATACGCTCGCTGCGTGGGACGCAGGAGGCGTCGGACCAGGATGGATATTGACGGTCCCTAGGAATGGAACGCTAAAGTGGACTGTCTTCTCCTGGCTACTCAATCCCGGTGGACAGCCCTGCACAATAGGCAGCAATTGGCGGATTGTTTCTGCCGACTCGAAGCATAGGCGGTCGTTGTTTATGGAGCCCATCTCCTGCATCTTGTGCTGCGTCTTCTCGGCCAGTTCGCGATCCTGTGCGCGCTGCGTCTCGTATCCGGGCCACGGCGTGCCCAGGTATCCCAGTAGGAGCGTCATGGCTGCCACGAGGGCCGAGTAGTCGACGTGGCGTCCGGAAATAGCCGTGGTGAAGGCGTTGCGGAACTCGAGGAAGCGCACGAGCACGTCGCGGCTGGCCTGCATGCACGTCGCGCGGTTGTACTCGTAGCGACGCTGCTCACGGTCTTTCAGCAGGTAGGGCAAGTGAAGCAGGATCAGCAGCGAGAAGTGGCGGACTTGGAGCTTGACGGCCGACATGTCGTCGGCGCAGCCGTCCGAGGACGAGCAGCAGATGGCCATGTCGGGGAGCTTCCACCACATGGCGTCCATCAGCTTGGAGGCCTTTTCAATTTCGAGGTCGATGGACTGCGTCATGACGTATGCTTCGCTGCCGCCGATTTGATTCCTGTCTGCGATCTTGCCCGAGATGACGGCGTATACTTTGCCCAGTTTGTCGCTCGGCGGCTCGTTCACGTCGGTGCTGTCCGTCAGGAAGGAATCGTCGTGCGAGCCGATGGGGAGGCCTAGCACGAGCGAGAGGTAGCGGTCGCTGCAGTTGATGCGGAACCAGAGCACGGCTGGACTCGGTTGTCGCTTGGGATCAAAGGTCGGATCGCACGAGCGGATGGATTTGGCCGTCTTGCGGTCGATGCCCATGAGCTGCGCCATGTTGAGAGCCCGGCGAGACGTCATCCACGCTTTGCGCAAGTGCCCTGCGTCGCTTTGGAAGAAGCTTTGGAGGATGAGACATTCGAGGCCTTCGAGCGAGCCGACGAGGTCGTCGTCTGACGTGACGAGCCGCCCGGCGATGGCGACCCAGTCCTCCATTGTCTCGGCTGGGCTCTTCTTCAAGCCCAGGCCGCTGCCGTCGAAGAAAGGAGGCATTTGTTGGAGGCAGATGGCCAGCTGCAGCAAACGTTTGGCGATCAATGCTGGATGACTCGACACATCGGGCACCTGCGCCAGAGACGAGATGGGCTCCGGCTTGCCGTCGATTTGGTCCTGTTGCGAGTAGAACGCGGCGAGCACGTACTTTGCGCCGGGGCTCTGCTGCGATATCGCGTAGAGGGTTTCTTGCGGCGGGAACTGGTCGTGGAGCTGCTTCGAGATACCTGCGTACTTTGTTCTGCGCTTGCTCGTCCGCGCCGGCAGAGATTGCGGCGTGGGCAGGCTGACGTCGTTCAAGGGAGTCTTTCCCATGCTCAGCTGAGCTACATGCTGAACGTTCCTAGCTGCCGAGCTGTCAAAGATGTCTTCGGCTTCCGTGGCCAAGCTGCCAAACTGTTGGGCAGTGGCGGGAGACTCATCAGGAGAGGGGATCCTTTGCAGGGCTTCGTCGTCGCCGCTGGTTCGACTGACGAGCTTCTCCATGAGCTCTTCAAGACGACCGAGACGCTGAGCCAGACGTCGGTCCTGCGAGGGAGCCGACTCGGGCACATATTCCTGTGACATGCATGTTGTCTCCCTTGCTTGACAGCCGATGCAGACGGCGTCTTCCTCTTCGTTGGTGAATTCGCATTTGATCTTGCGACGACGGCCTTGAAGGGTATGAGATTAGGTCAGACGAAGGAACACCAGGGAGGAAATACTCACACTCCCAACAACTGCGAGTTCCTTTACGGACTTTGCGGCGTTTCGCAATGCGCTCACTCATTCTGGTGCAGGGTAGGAAGACACTCGACTTATGTCCTCCCCAGGCTTCGGCCGATTGATGGACGACTTATCCAGTAGTCTTCTGGCCCAATCTGACGAGAGACTGAAGAATGTCTCGGTTCCAACTTTTGCTTAGGGGGACCAGGGACTGGCAGAATGATTCCTCACCTGGAACTGCTGCATTACACATTTGATGTCACGGACGAAATGCGGACGAAACGACGCTTGGCGTTGAAGGATTCTGTGGAGATGGCACAAATTCCACGGCCTCTCATTGGAAAATTGGTCCGTGACGGTGTCCGAGGCGGGGGAATGAATAAGCACAGTTGACTAATGCCATTCTCCCTGATCTGAAATTCCGTGGAGCGCCACGGAGGGTGTCTGCATTGGGCAAAGTCGCTTTCGGAAAGCTCGACAGGGGAGGCTTGCGCCCGTGCCAAATGCTATCTCGGACGCCATGGAGTTGAGAATGGGGACGGGGGTCTTTTATGTGTTGCTTTGAATACAGGCCGTGGAGGAGTCTTGAGGTGGTTTGTAAGATCATGGCGTTATTCCACGGTGACAAGGTTTGAGACTCGAGAGAGAGGGAAGTTGTATATATATGATGAAGACTTGAAGATGGAAAGAAGACGACACACAAACAGACAAGACAAACAGAACCACCATCTTTTTTCCCAATCCACCCCTTTTCAAATACCCAAAATGGCATCTGCAAGATACGAGTCCGAAGAATCTCTAAGCCCCGAGCCTCTCGCTCAGCCGCTTCAGTTCCAGCCCTCTGGCCGCGTTGCTAAGAATCGCTTCCTCAAGAGCCCCATGGCCGAGTCTCTCGCATCATGGAGTCCCAAGATTCCGTCGGAGCGAGGTATTCCTTCCGATGGCCTCATTGAGCTTTACAAGCGGTAAGTTTAGCACTTCATGTGTTTGTAGCACCGTTTACTAATAAGGGATATGCAGCTGGGGCGAGGGTAAGAACAACTGGGGTGTTATCATCACTGGAAACGTCGATATCGAGTTCGATTCTCTCGATGGAATCGCCGACATGGTCATCACGCCCGAGTGCCCCCCCGAAGGAGAGCGCTTCGAGAAGTTCAAGCAGGTTGCCTCTGCGGCCAAGGTCGACGGAAGTCTGATTGTCGCCCAGGTCACGCATCCCGGCCGACAGGTGCAGGCCCGCGTGAACCCCGTCGCCATTTCTGCGTCCGATGTTCAGCTCGGTGCGTTACACCCCGTTCTCACACCCATCATAGTAGTTGGTTGTTAATGACTGTTGCAGAGCCTAAGATGGGAATGACGTTTGGAAAGCCTCACGCCGCTACAAAGGACGAACTCGCCCGCATCGTCGAAGGCTTCGCCCACGCCGCCGAGTATCTTCACAAGGCCGGTTTCGACGGCATCGAACTGCACGCCGCCCACGGCTACCTCCTGTCGCAGTTCCTCTCACGCACCACCAACAAGCGCACCGACGAGTACGGCCCCCAGACCATCGAGTCGCGCATGCGTCTCATCTCGGAGATTGCGGGCGCCATCAAGAGCCGCGTGCCATCCGACTTCATCGTCGCAGCCAAGTTGAACAGCGTCGAGTTCCAGGACGGCGGCGTCACGCCCGACGACGCCAAGGAGCTGTGCGAGACGCTGGAGAAGCTGGGCTTTGACTTTGTGGAGCTGAGCGGCGGCACCTACGAGAACCTGGGCCTGGAGCACAAGAAGGAGTCGACGGCGAAGCGCGAGGGTTTCTTCCTGGAGTGGGCCGAGACCATCACCAAGTCGCTGGGTGTGGACCACAAGCTCAAGACGTACATTGTCGGCGGCCTGCGATCTGTTGGAGCCATGGTCAAGGCTCTTGACGTTGTTGACGGCATCGCCATGGGCCGTCCAGCAGCTGCCGAGCCGCGTCTGCCGTCGCTCATCATCGAGGGTCGCGTGCAGGGCGCTCTGCGTCCCCTCGAAGCTGTCGAGAAGGACTTTGGGCTGGGCATGCAAATTGCGCTCTCGCAGATTGCGCAGATCTCCGAGGGCAAGGAGCCATTGCGGGCGGGCGACGCTGAGGTTGTGCAGACGTATGGCGGTGATATGGGTGCTTGGTTCCAGCAGGTTGTGGCGGACGGAGATAAGATGGAGTTTGTTGGCGGGGTTCAGTATTCTGGGCCTGAGTTTGCCTATGGAACTGAGACGAAGGCTTAGTAGACTCGGGGTTGTCTTATTCACAATAGAATGGGTTTCCGCATAGAGGGAATAGGCAGAGGGACACACACACGGAGATACACGGAGATATAGAGATAGACAGTTCATTCAGTTCGATATGTTTGTACACATCCATTCTTCCACGGCGAAGAGAGACCCTCGCATTCGCTCGGGCTTGTTCCAATAGAAATCTGACATTGAATCCTTCGTTCCAGTGCTAAAGCCATAGCGGGCATTCATCAGTGGGACAGGGCACAGTCTCTTCAGCCCTCCACTGCCTGGCTCTGCCTCTTCCTTCAGCTAGCCAAATCTCGATTTGTAATCACTGGGTCGTACGCCTAGACCCCCTGCTAACTGGAGGCTGAGTACCGAGTTACGAGGTACGAATACTCAACTTGGCATTCATCGATCCGTCGACTACCTACGATAAAGGGGACCTTCAACTCCGTATCCGTCAATCTCTTTTCAACTGATTCACAAAACATCGTGTCATGCAGTCCATGCACACTCCGCCCGACGATGCAGATGCATCCAAGTCCAACCGCCGCAAGGGTCAGATCGCCGAAAAGACAGGCAGCCATGAAGTGGCATGGGGGTCGACTTGCTAACGGCATAACAGCCTGCGACTTGTGCTTCACCAAAAAGATCAAATGCGACATGCTCAAGCCCGTTTGCTCCAACTGCATCTTGTATCAGGCGGAATGCAGGACCAGCATCATTCGGCGCAAGGCCAATCCACCAAAGACCAAATCTGCGGCTGCAGCACAACCAGAGAAGTACGTGCTTCGCAATTAGCCAGACATGGACCAAAAGCTAATAATCTCTAGCCGACGTCCCGCGGAAGGAATGGAAGATCGCTTGGCAAGGATAGAAGTCCAGCTTCAGCAAGTCCTCCAGACGGCGCGAGATGCCCAAACCAACCAAGCCGTTGCAACCAGTTCTCGCTCTGGCATGAGTGACGAGTCACATCTGGACGGCCTCGTCATGGATGCAGCCATGCAAGGAGCAGAGGCGATTCAGGCGAATGATGGAGACCAAGTCAACCCTTGGAAATTCGACCCGGTGCAGCCTCTCATGTACGAGGGCCCAGGGCCAGAACCAGGCGTCGAAGCCCTACACCTCCCGCCATTGGAAGAGATCCTCCCAACCGTCGACCATTACTTCTCCATGTTTAACCTCGTCATCCCTCTGTTTCACCAGCCCACGTTTATGAAGATGCTTCGTGCGTGGTACACCGACCGTACACAGCGCGACAGAGGCACCTGGGCAGCCGTGCAAATCGTCCTGGCCCTCGGATTCCGCACCCCTCGCCTAACAGCCACAGACACCCCCGCGGTGCAAACCGAAAAGGCCGACATCTGTCTGAAGAATGCGCAGTCCATCGTCTCGGAGCTGGTTACCAGAGAAGGGGACTTGCTAGGCGTGCAGATTTTGGTGGGAATCGTCATGCTCTTCCAGAACAGTCGGGACCCGAAGCCTGCGGCCGTCATCATTGGGACGGCGGTGAGGTTGGCTCATCGCTTGAGGCTGCACGCGCAGGACTCGGTGCAGTGGTTCACCAAGGAAGAAGCCGAGCAGAGATCTCGCGTCTTCTGGCTTGTGTACACTCTCGACAAGGTAAGCGTCATCTTGAGTGTCTGAGCGATGGCTTGCTGACTCTTGTAGGATATTTCATTGAGAGCATTGACACCGTCGACACAATTCGACGATGACATCGATATTCCCCTTCCTGCATTGGCACCAGCAGACAGCGCCGGGCTTATCTGGACACAAAACGGACAGATGTATTTCAACTACCACAGAAGACGCGTCGAACTTGCGCACATAGAGGGCAAAGTCTATGATCTGCTGTACTCGAACCGAGCCACCAAAGTCAAGGGCTTGGAACGTCAACAACGCGTTGGCCGGTTGCAGGCAATGCTGGATAAGTGGTACGAGCGGATTCCAACCGTCTTCCACATTGATCGCGTTGCAGACAACGTCGGTCCGGCGCAACTCATCCAACTAACCAAGATGCACCACGCCTACCTGCTGGCCGAGGTCATGACGCATGGAGTCTATAGCCACAATGCTGACTGGGTGAAGAGAATCAGCTCTTTCAGCAGAGCAGCCATCGAGGATATCGCTCAGGGAAATCATAAAAACGGGACGCCATCGTGTCACAGGTCTCAGTCGGCGCCGTTGCCTGAAGGATGGAGCAAATGTGTCGAGATTAGTCGAGGATGCATGAGGTTGTTCCAGGGAGCAACACCGACTGAATGTCTCATTTGGTAAGATATAAAACAGACAAGCATCTACCGATAAGAAACCATGTTAACAACCCACAGGCAATGCAGCTGCGCGCACTTCTCAAGCCTCATCATCCTCCTCGCCAACATGGCCCTCAACCCATCCCACGAGCTCGTCGCGCTCGACCAGCACCTCGCCCTAAAAGCGCTGAATCTCTTTGACCAACTACTCACAATCATCAACGACGAAGCTTTCGTAGCCCTGCGCGCAGTGGTGGGTGAGCTCAGCCAAAAAGCCAACGCGGCAATATCCGCCCAGCAAACAGAGGGTGCGTTTTCCAGTTCTGGAGTTTTTGAGAGCCTCAACGCGGACGGGGGATCGTTGCTTGGCTCGAATGAGCCCGAGTTTCTGCCTCCAGACTCTGAATTTCTTGACGCTGATGGCGGGATGCTGGGGGCCTTTGATGTGGATGAGTTGAACGGAACAGTTTTTGGACAAGAGTCGACGAATGTGAGGGGAATGACGCAGATTGTTGACCTGGAGAACTTTTTGAGTTGAGGTTGGTTATATATATGGCATTTGGGCTGGAGTTGACGGAATCAGGGCTATTCATGAAACGACACGGCCTCGCCTAGGGATTTAGGAACAATCCATGATTGGAATTGCATTCATCTTTCAGTGCAGCGTACACTTGCTTTTCCAAGAGACCACATCTTAACCTGCCACTCCAGAGACTTGCTCCCACAGAACAAGATGTCCTTCGATTCTTGTAGCATCGAGGCCAGAAGTTCCTCTGTTAGTCTTCCTATGGAAAACTGAACTGGCCCTGGAAACTGTTGCACGACATGCTCAAATCGCATCTTCCACCAACTCTCCGACCTGCCAGCAGGCAGCCCGTCGACATCTTCTCCAGGCGTGACATGTATGAAGACTCGAGCCCAATCTTCGGGCCTGAGCATTTTCCTCTCGAGAAAGAACTCGATGATGGGAAAGTCGTGTCCCCGAATGCTGCAGACCAGCGAGGATCGACTGCCATTCGACGTTTTCCAGGCCTGTTTTGAGGGCAAGGTGAGGAACGGGGCAATGCCAGTGCCACCGGCGATACATATTGCAGCCTGAGATGATACGGTGAGTTCCTCTGGAAACCCCCCGCCCGAATCAACTTGTTTGACAGCCAATTGGCCTTGTGGCCTTGGAAGCCCAATCAATCCTGTGACTCTTCCATTTCCCGAAAGAAACGAAAAGGAAGTCGTAGTTCCAGATGAGTCGTGCTCTAGATGACACGGAGTAAAGTCCAAACGGCGGTCTTGCTCGCTGAGGTTGTGCGAGCCGGCAATGGGATCGAGGTCTGGGGGGAATTGCAGTGTAATCGTTTGCGTTGGAAGGATATTGATGGTTATGTCGCCATGATGCAGGTCACCCGTCTTCGTCCTCGAGAAGGTGTGGAGGCTGATGCCCGGCGTCAAGCGGTGTGAAGATTCGAGAGTCCAAGTGAACTCGTCTTCAGACGGAGCTGCCATTGCAAACCAGACTATTGCTTCGACATCACGCCACTGTCGATGTTGATGAGAAGCTGATTGTTCCCTTCTTTTCCTTCACCTGACTCAAATGCTCAGCTGGTCACAATTATACCATATACGTCGGAACAGCCTATACCCCCCGCCGCCCCCAAGCAAGCATCCTCGCCCTCTTCCATGACACGGAGGCTCCGCAATCGGGACCGAGGCTCAAGCGTCGAAGGTCAATAGCGTCCTCACGGCGGTTCCGCGTCGACAACTCTTCCCCACAGCGCAACCCCATGTTGCCTGACTCCCCCCGGCTGAGCGGTAGTTGAACGAAGCAAGGAACAGAGAAAGAACCCCACAGAGCGGAATTTGTTCCTGTCTTGTGGACGGACGAGGAGCGAGAACCGGGGTAAGAAGACGAGAATGCAACTTGTTTGATGTTTTTGTTGTATTTAATATTGGACTCTATCCCCGGATTTTCTTGATTGTGGGGTTGACAGGACAAGCAGTTTTCAGTCAACAGTCTTTTTATTTATTTATTGGCAATTTCTATCTGGTTAAAGATTAACTTGGTCGATTGAGCCATCGTCATCATGGCTGAACAAGAGCTTGCCCAGCGCAAAATCACTCCATGGCTGCTCTTCAGCGTCGCCGTCTTTTCCATGGGTTCCATCTTCTGGGGGTAAAGTCTCCCTCGTTTGCTAATACTATTTACTCAAAACTAAACAATTTCGCAGCTATGATATTGGCATTCTGAGCACCATTTACGTCGCACCCGGCTTCAAAAAGGCCCTGGGCAACCCCTCATCCAGCGACACGGGCTTGATCACGGCCATTTTCTACGCCGGTCAGTTTGTCGGCTTTGCCTTTGCTGCTGGCCCTACCAACAACAAGTTCGGACGCCGATGGGCCGGCTTCATTGGTGTTGTGATTCTGTGTCTCGGAGCTGTGCTGCAGACTGCGGCCACTCACCTGGCCATGATGGTCGTCGGGCGCATCATTGCTGGTGTAGGAACGGGTATCGTCTCGACCGCGGTGCCTCTGTATCTGAGTGAGATTGCTCCGGCCAAGCACAGAGGCTTGTACGTCGCTGCAAACCAGGTCGGCATCGTTTTTGGGTAAGATTGTTAATTTCTTGTTATGGCATGATGTGGGATACTCGCTGACAGCATCATAGTATTTCTATGGCCTTCTGGGTTGGATACGGATACTCGTTTTGGGACTATGGTAATGGCCCGAACCTCGAGTGGCGTCTCTCCGTCGCTATGCAATACGTTCCTGCCCTTTTCTTCCTTGCCGGCGTGCCTCTTCTGCCTGAAAGGTATGTATAAGCATGTATTCCCACCGGCCAAGTCCTGACTGTTTCAGCCCCCGATGGCTCATGGAGCACGACCAAGCTGAAGAAGCTGGCATCGCCCTCAGCAAGCTGCGCGGAGTGCCCATGGGCGAAATCCAAGCCGAGATCGACGAGATTCACGCCAACATCCTCTGGCACAAGGAGCACTCCATCACCTCGGCAAAGGTCTTTGTCAAGGAGAAGGCTCTGTGGTCTCGCCTCTGGCGTGCGTGGGCACTCTCGTTTCTCCAGCAGATGAGTGGTGCCGCGGGCATTCGATACTACCTCCCTACTAACTTTGCTGCGGCTGGAACGTCCGAGAGCTTGAGCTTGCTGGCGTCTGGCATCGATGGTACGGTGCAGGTTGCGTGCACTGTCGCGGCCATGTTCTTCATCGACAGGCTTGGACGGAGACATTCTCTGGGAATCGGCGCCGTCATCATGGCGTTTTGCTTGATGGTGAGTTCATGACATGCATTGTCTCGCTCTGGGGGTGTGATGCTAATACAAATAGATCAACGGCGCGCTGCAGCTGGCGTACCCTAACCAGTCCAACAGCCACGCCAACTACGTCAACATCTTCTTCATCTTCTTCTTCACTGTCGGATGTAAGTAAACGCGCTGCAGCAAACACGGATATCTACTGATGCAGTAAACAGACAGCATGGGTTTCGGCCCCTGCGCCTGGATCTACGCGTCCGAAATCTTCCCCGCTAACTGCCGCTCCAAGGGTCTCGGTCTCTCGGCCTCGGGAGCATCCCTCGGCTCCATCATCGTCGGCCAGGTGTGGCCTGTCGCTATAGAGAAGATCGGACCCAAGACTTACTTTATCTTCATGTCGTTTAACGTCTTTTCTGCCATTTTGGTCTACTCTTGCTATCCTGAGACGAAGCGGAAAACACTTGAGGAGCTGGATTCGCACTTTGGCGAGCTGAATGTGCACTCTGAGAGCGAGGCTACTCCTAAGCAGATGCTGACCGAAGGTCATGAACATCTTGAAGAGAGCCGCGATAAGGCTTAGTTTCGGGGACCAAGAGTTATCAATATTAATATTGGATAGGGGTGGTTGAGCGTGGCTTGTTGAGACGCACCGCAAGGATAGGAGTAGTAATATAAGGGAGATATTATTTGCTAGGAATTAGCCTTAATTTGAATAGCTCAATAGTATGATGGCCCGAATATTGTCTCCTAGATTCTCCATCATATCCTCTAATGCTTCAACCGAGCCCAACGGACCCTGTCCGCTCCCAATGCTCATCTGACATGTAAACCATGCAAGACCTCCTTCACTAAACAAACCCCTGAAGCGATCCCCGCAGTGGATTTCCTTTACCCCGCATTTTCCACGGATATTTTCGTTCTTCTGAGGCCTTAAAAAGGCCGCGTTGCCCACGCCTCGTCCCGTCCAAACGGCGCCACCGAAATGCTGTCGGACCCCCCGATGATGGACCAGAGGCATGGAGCCATCCACTTTTGTGAGTGTCGTAGATGTTTCTGGGGGACTCGTATGGAGTCTGCGGCTGGGATATATTTGGGCTAATTTATGGAAGACGATTAATGCGTGTAATCGCTGCAGGAAGCGCAAGGCGCGATGTGACACAGGTATGAGATGACGCTGCATGAGCTGCCTTGCATGAACTACCTATGCATGGTGGCTTATCTTTAAATGCTCGTTCTCTACTAAGACATTGATAGGAATTCCCGCCTGCGGCCCATGTCGAAACTCGGGCTCAACGTGCGAGTTCACAGACGCGCGCTCAAAGACGACATATCCGAGGGAGTTCATCCACGTATTGGAGGACCAACTTGCGAGTCTGGAGAAGGAGCTCGCAGAGTTGAAAAGACAAGACGGTGTTGCTATACATGCCGATGATGGTCAACGACACTCGTCGGCTGCACCAAGCAGCAAGGACAATGAAGCTCATCCAGACTTGATACGGCTCGAGACAGGAGGAGACGCCCACTTTCTTGGTGTGTCGAGCGGTATGTTTGCCATCACCTCAATGAGATGTTACGTGCGCAACTAATCGGCAAAGGCATGCACATGGCTCGCTCGGTCCTGGAGTCTGCACAGCGCAACAACGCCAACCTAGACTCACGACCCAACGCCGAGTCCTTCTCTTCGCCATCCCACTCCCATTCCTCCCAGGGCCACGTCCATCATCGAACGACCCACGCCGCCCTTCCATCTCGCGAGACGGCCATGAACCTCCTCGACGTCTTCTTCAGCCAGTACCAAGTGCAGTACCCGATCCTCGTGGAAGACGACTTTGCGAGCGTCGTCTCGTCGTACTACACCAGCATCGAGATAGGCGCACACTCCCAGGACGCGTGGACAAAGTTCATGCTCAACATGTCGTTTGCAAGCGCCTTGGTCTTTCTCTCGCAGGAGAACAGAGACGCTCTGACGCTTGCGCAGGAGTTTAGCTCCAACGCCATGACTGAGTTCAGTGCTATCATGCAGGTCAAGAGCCTCCGGACGTTGCAGTGCTTGTTGTTGCTATTGCTGTATTCGGTGTTGAGCTCCTCGTCGGCGCCCATATGGTATATCTCGGGGCTGTGCTCGCGCATGTCCGTGGACCTTGGCCTTCACTCGGAGCGGACCATCACAGTCTCTGCGACAGAGGACGAAATTGACACTAAGAGACGGCTTTTTTGGGTCACGTATACATTTGAGAGGACGCTGAGCACCATGCTTGGGAGGCCCTTCACGCTGGACGATTCCACGATTGATGTCGAGTTTCCTATGAGCTCTCTGCCGAGCAGCAAGAGGAGCCAGATCCTGCACTGGCTCAAGCTCCAGAGGCTGCAGAGCGACATTGTCTCTCGCCTGTACATCAGTCAAGCAGAAGGGCCCCGATCGCCGGGTGAGCTATCACAATGGGTCGCGGAAATGAACCAACAGTTGTCATCCTGGCACGACCAGGCCCTTCAACTCTCCGACTCGACGAGCACCAGTACAGACTGGTGGAGGTACTGGTACCAAAACGCCTTGTTGATTCTGCATCGACCGTCGCCAACGAACTCTCGGCCGAGCAGCCAGACGCTCCAAACATGTTACAACGCCGCCAAAAGCCTCGTTCAATTGTCGTTTATCCGGGTTAATCGCGGCCTTACCGACTTTACCTGGCTGGAACTGCACTACCAGGTCATGAGCGGCATTACCTTGCTCTTTCTGGTGTGGAACAATGCTGACGCGAGAGCTACCGCCAAGAGCGAATGGATTTCATTCAAGAGCTGTCTCTCTCAATGGGGATTCGTCTTGTCGCGCCTGACGGAGCGCTGGGATCGCATGGCCAGGCCGAAAGAGGTGCTTGTCAAGTTGGCCGATGCCACCGTTGAGGCTGTGGAGAGAGATTTCGTCAATTCGTCATCGAGAAGTGACGAGGCACAACGACAAAAGAGGGTTCGAGATCAGGATCGTCGACGGTCAATCATGGAGCAGCTGGCATCTCCCGGGAGATCTGCTGGAGAGAGTGGCGGTAGCGATTGTCGAGGGTTCAGGCTGGATGATGTGCTGGGAGCTGGAAACCCGCTGCAGCGCCCGTCACCTGCTTCGAGCAATAGCGAGACGATGCATCCATCGCCCTTTCGGCCCCTCAATATGCCGAATGCTGCTGAATACACAAGCGGTCAGGTACCGCAGTTCCAATGGGCTCCTCCTCCACCTCCATCGAACCAGCCACAGCACCAACAGCAGCAGCAACCCTTCGATGCTGTTGATCCAGCCGTGGCAGCGGACATGTCGACAATGCTCGCCGACGAGGTGTGGCCATATCTCGGGCCGTACGACAACACTGGCATGCTGGGGAGCTTTGGGCTGTTTGACTTCTTCCCCATGTCTATGACGGGTGTCGAAGACGTGGACATGGGAGGGCAAGGAACTGCTGCGAGGGTAGACGGGGTCGTAACAGATAGCGTGCTCAATTTCCGGGAGAGTTGGGATGAGACGGGAGAGAATAATCCCGGATGAATGACGCTTCACGTTGGCGGAACGATTTTGTTTCTAATTCTGTATTATCCTATCCATGAACTGTCTATTCTCCTACCACAAGCCACAAATGAAATGTGCAGACGAGGACGAAATTGCCCAACCAGAGGCGCACTCGCGCTGTCCTCGTCAAATTAAAGCGTCGTTCTCGTAGTCTCGCGTCTCAGCCCAGTGCTTCTGCTTGCATAATGATGTACCCTTTCCTCCTCCTTCGAAATACCAACTTTGAAATAATGTTAACATCCTGCCTTATTTGTCCCTATTCCCTGTCTTCCTTCAAACTTGAGCCTCGCCAAGCGCTGACCTCTCAGCGCGGGACGTAGTCAAGGACACGAATATGAGCAAGGCTCCGAGCCAAATTAGCTGATAGATGCTATAATATCGTTAGTATCCGTGTGACGAGTACTGGGTGCGACCATGTACGTACCATGATAAGGACTGGCAATAGGCGTTGGTGAAAAGATGAATTGTGCCAATTTGGCAGACTGGATCAGTTGCGTCCACACTGCAATCTGTTCCCTCCGCCTTCGTGCCGATTTCTATACCTACCGCCAGAGGCAAGCCAAAAAACAACAGGATTGCATACATGGTAACGCTAAAAGACATGATGCAGCGTGCCGAGAAGCTGAGATTGGTGTTTCCTGTCTTCCAGGCGAGGCTGGTTCGGAACCACCAAGGGATAAAGAAGACCGCGGTGCCGCATTCAAGCACGCTGGCAACGAAGGCAATCACGCTGTAATGAAAGAAAGAAAGATAGTTAGCGCTATGCACAGTCATCTGTTTTCGGCATTCACTCACATCTCTTGGCACACGGGAAGATCATTGTACCAGATGAGAAAGAGGGGCCACAATGAGAGGTCGAAGGCGACGAGGTAAGGCAGGCCAGTCATGAAGAAAATGAAGAAGAGGCCCCATCCTCTAAATCGACCCGTGCGTTCGTTGGGGGTCGAGACTTGCGACTGAGTGCTTGGGGGGTTTGCCCGAGTGGTAGAGGCACTCTCTTGAGTGTCTGAGACGTTGAATTGAGTGGCAGAAGCACCTTCTTGAGTGCTGGAGACGGGTGCTGGGGTGCGAGTCGTGCGTGGCCTAGGGCTCTCCGGTCTCGAGGCGGGTGGTAGAATGGTTGGGACGAGGGTCTCAGCGGACGAGAGTGAGTTGCAGCGGTGCGTATCGGCGAAGGGGTTCCCCGAAGGCATGGACTGGAGCATGATCCAGTCCTCTCGTGCTGGTCGGTACTGATCCATGATGGACGTCGGCGTTGAATGTGAAGTGTTACAGTCTTGGTGTGTGATGGGTGTAGTGCGAGCTGCAGATGGGAACGGGAAATTTGGGGGGCGAAAGTGCAATCATATATCCCTTCTAATTAGGCTTTGCAAGAGGTCTCCGTCGCGGAAACTAAAGCTGTGACATAATGTCGACTTTGCAAGGTTTGCCATGTTGCGATGACTGCGGGCCAATATACAATAGCCTTCAAGGTCTCAACTTTGTACAGCCAATACCTTACGATGCAGTCGGTGCAGTACAGGCACAATAGCATCCAAGATGTAGTTACATGCACTCATAGACGGGTAAAAAAAGGGTTGAGGTGCTTCAGATGCTACATGCAGCCAGCTTATCGTGGGATCGAACCGTTATTTGTTGCTAACCTTACGCCGAGCTCGGCACTTCCCAGAATCTAGAAAGACTCACGACGCATCTGGTATGGCAGCCTAAATACTGGCAAATCCCATGGATCATGAAGATGCAAGATTTTCATAACCAAGACTTAGTTTGTCATGTGTAAACCTTCACAAGTAACGCGTGACTGTGATCATATCGTCAAAGCATTACCCTCGGGCATGGTTACAATCTACTCGTATGCGCGAACTTCAAATATCCCTCCCAAAACATTCTCGCCTCCATTCAACTCGAGAATTTCCACTCCAACCTTTGTCACCCCGGCACCTGACTCAATGTGTGCTTCCCTTCGCGAGAGATGGTTTTCGTCTTCCAAGAATAGTTCAGTCTCTTCGCCATCGTGGGAGAGATCCACGATGCGCCACTTCTTGGCGCAAAAGGGAATATCTCGCTCTGGATGACCGCGAAGCACTGACTCTAGAGCGTGGTCGTAGTCGGTATCAAAGTGCACAACCACTTTGCTCAAGTTGATGGGTGCATCCCAGGAGATGGTCAATAGCTTCCTCTCACTTTGTGTGGCTGGCACCCAGCAGTTGGCTCGCTTGGTCGGACGTGGCACTCCGTTGCGAACATTCTCAGCCGTCCAGGCTTTTACAGGAGGATCGACAGTCAAGGCGAGATTGTGGCCCATTGGTCTGCGAACGGGCGTCCATCGCTCGAACTGATCGACTCCGACGTCTTCTTCCGTTGTCTGCGTGCATTCGTGCTCGACCGTCATCAAGGCGGAAACGCGCTTCTGGGTGGTTGCCACAGCCACCGCCTCGTTTTGCATGAAGCAGAGGAAGACGTATTGACTCTGCGGGTTGGTGACATCAAGGTCTATGGAGATGTCGTTGGATCCGGACTTGAGATTGTATCCTTTTTCTGCCAGAATGACCTCGGGAGTGTAGTTGTACGGCTTCTGGGAGCCTCGTAGCTGAACATGGAGCGTCGTATCTTCCACAGCCATGACAGTGATGGTAAATTTGGGTACAGGTCCAGCTGGCAAAGGAATCATTTGCGCCAAGCTTCGCACGAGAACTTTAGGAGGGCCATCGGCTGGGAAAGAGGATAGCTCAAACGTCGATGAGCCCTGAATTGACTTGGCTTGTCGCACGAGGTCGTCAGGGTCGTTCAACTTGTACCCAGGAATAAACTGTCCAAACCTCATGAGCTCAAGCTGGAGATTCTTCATATTGTCCTTAGCAAGTAGTTGAGCGGGATCGACGCCCAGCCTCTTGCATAAAGACGCAGCGACACCGAGAGCATTGGAGTTGGCGCCGCAAGTTGCCATGACGCGGGTCGATGCAAAGGCGACGTGAGTGGCAGAGATGATGCGCCCTCCGTACATGAGATTGGGGATCTCAGAGCAGACCATTGACGAGAATGGGATCTGATAGACGCCTGAGAAGAACAAAAATTAGCAGAGAAAAGACGGAAACAAGAAAGTTGGGAGCAGACGAACCCTTTGAGTGAAGCTGGGTGCAGCCATCAACCTCGGAGAAGACTCCGTCGGCGGGATGCAGGTCGAGCGACCAGCCTCCAAATGATACCGCGTCGGAGTGGTATCGCTGCTCGACAATGTCTTGCTGCTTCATGATGGTAGGACCAGCTACGATTCTTGTCAGCTCATCTCACCTCACCTCGCCGTGACTCAACTGCATCCATCAGATAGACTTACTGAATCGACGACTCTCTCTCTTCCCAGGAATCGTCCCAACCCACTCAAGGGTAAGATTTTCCGCCTCTGGAAACCGCCCAGAGTTCTTGAAGTAATCCCAAACCCCATAAACAACCTTCCATAGCTCCCACTTGATATCCTCGGTGTCATGCACCGTGTCCAATCTGCCGCCGTACTCGATCCACCACAGGCGGCAGCCCATCTCCTTTGTGCTGAAGCTCTTGAACCGGGGAATGTGCGACTCAACGTCCTTGAGCGCGTACAACGGTGCCACAAACTTTGTCGGCCGTCCGACGTCTTTGGAGTAGAAGTAGATGGAGTGGCCCAGCAAGTGGCCGTACTCTGATGATGGAGCAAACTTCTCCCCAAACTCGGAGCGTTGCTCAGCGCCGACTCGGAATGGCGCGCCGGCAAGGAATGAAAGGGCGCCATCGCCGGTGCAGTCGATGAACTGGGCGGCCTTGACGGTAAACATCAACGACGTCTGTGACGAAAACGCCTTGATGCCGTCGATGCGGTCGCCGGCCTTGTCGCACGCCACAAGAGCCGTGTTCAAGAACAACTTGATGTTTGGCTCGGCGCGCACCTTGTCGAGCAGCACAGTATCAAGAATCACGGGGTTTCCTTCCGGATTGCGGTGCAAGTTCTCGAGGAGAATCTCGTCGACCAAGCCGCCTTCTCGCGCGTACCGATTATTGTTGAACATGTGCGACGTGGCGCCGAGAATCCACAACCTCACTTCACTAGATGCGTTTCCTCCCAGGACCGGTCGATCTTGGATCAAGGCAACAGAGAGACCTTGGCGCGCGGCTGTGATGGCGGCAATGGTTCCTGAAAGACCGCCGCCGCAGACGCACAAGTCGGCGTCGACGTGGCGACCTTCATACTGGCGGGACTCTGCGGCTGGCTCGCGACGGAGGACGGGGTCGTGGACGATGCGAGCGGGAGCCATGACGAAAGAGATGATATAACGGGACAAGGACGGATGAAGGAGAGGCTATGACTGAGGCAGACTCGTCCTTGTTGCCCGGACAGGTCTCATATATGTTCGGATGCATGTTGAGCGGAAGCTACGGGGTGCGCATTGCAAGGTGGGCGCGCAATGAGTGGCAACGGGCATTCCAAAGCGCTTCGATACGATGCCGTGCTTGAAGCGCGAGTTGTGATCTCCATGGCAGAGATAGATGCAAGGGACGGAACGCCCGACGGAGACCATGTGGCGGGGACACGGCGGTTCCGCCTTGTCCCCTCCACGCATTGACAAATCGCGGGACGAGGCCGCAATAATGATCCATTAACGGAGGATAATCCTGGGGTATTTTCTAGTGCTATATGATCATCTGATCGATTGTTGCAGGTGGGCTGGCAAGAGTCGTTTCCTTGCCTTTGTTCTGTTGGTGTTTGACATCTTTCGTCTACATCGTGGGAGCAGACGACGTCCCTTCATCCAACTCGGCAACTTCATTTCAGCATCGTTGGCACGTTCAGCGTGGATCTAAAAGTAGACCATGTATAGAATATCCGAAAGCCATTGAAGCTGATGGTATAATGATTCCCTCTACCGTATCGTCACAGTCCGCTCAACCGCTGCATCAAAAACACCCCCCAAAGGATCACCTGGAGGAGTCGCCGATACGACAAGAGCCCCAATACGCTCGTACACGTTGTTCGTTTCGTCAATCGACCTCAGCACCAGAGAAATATGGTGGTCTCGTCTTCCCTCTTGCAGCTGGCTCATCCGCAGGCACGTCAGCTTTGTCCCCAGCGGGACCTGATCTTCACCTCCGTGACTCAAGACGTAATCAGCGTGGAACTTGAGCCGCGCGTTTGGGAACTTGACGTATTGAAGCGTATTCCCATCGCCCCGAGGCTCGCTTTCGAGAAAACCCTCGGCGACGAGCCCTGTGATTGTGATTGTAGCTTGTCTCATTTGGCCAAACTCGTCAACGCCCGCTGGGTCGAGATGCCACCTTTCGACCTTGCTGAAATGCTGGCAAGGCAGCCGCTGGTCCTCGGTAACGTCTTCTTCAGGATCGTAAAAGTACATGTGATCCCAATATGACACCCATGTTCCCACGCTGGCCCAAGACCACGTTGGCGCTGTTGCAGGTCTTGGCCGGGGAGTCTTCCGCGTCTCGGGGACAAGAACATACCAAAGCAGATCATCATTGATCGTGTTCTCCCAGAGACCAGCAATGTAGTCGATTTTTCGCACTTCTCCCAAGTTTCGGGCCAAACCTCCAATTGCTGGTAATCGATCCGAGTCTTTCGTGATGCCCAAGGCGGTGTAGTTGCAAATCAAGGTCCGCCAGACCCGAGCAAGATAATACGCCGCGAAGATGTGCCACTCTTCGCCATAATCATTCGTTGGATAGATGGCTTCGCTGTATAGGAGCTTGATCAGACCAACGGGCGCCTCGTCGGATGAGCCGTGGTAGGCGATATCGTCGCACTCGCATTGTGTCGATGCGCGACATTCCATGAAGAGTTCATACGGACCGAAATGGAGGACGCGCGGCGACAGCAATCGTTCTTGATAGACCCAGGCGCGTGTGAGCAACGGATGGTAGGAGACTGTCGAGTGTCCGATGACGTGAGGCTCGGGATCGTTGCGATCAGGCATGCCCTGAATGTCAAGGTGGTGGTCGATCCGATCTCTGAAGAACAGACGGTAGGCTTCCCCGTCGGGAGTTGTGCCCGAGACGTCAAAGTCCAAGGTGGGTTTGAACAGGCCTCCGCGCCCATTGCTCGACTGAGTAGCAGCAAGCGTCACATACGCGTAGGTGTAGATGGACGACATCTTGGCCGACTCGATTTCCCAATCCGCAAGAGAATCCTGAATGATGCACAGGGAGTCGATCCAGATGTACCGCACGCCAAGTTTCCTCGTCATTTCCACTGCATCTCTGAACGTCTTGGAAAGCTCAGACAAGGCGATCTGCTTCTTGCGCTTGTGAATGGTGGCAGTTGTCGTTGTAATGATTCTCTCTAATCCCCAGCAATGGCTGAGACAAATGTACCTGGCCGGTCTGCCCTGCGTCTCTATCAGACGAACGTCTCCATGGCCATCGACGTCGATGACTCGCTTGGGCAGTGGTGTATCCTCGGGCACTTCGCATTCGTCGTGAGAGCGGTCGTGACAACTGGCCAACCAGCCCTTGATGGTTTCCAGGGCTTGCGGAGAGTCTGTTTGACACGACGTTCTTCTGGATGTGGGAACTGACTCCCAGGCGTTTGGGACAGGACAGTCTGCTGGTCCCGAGTTAACGTAGGCGCATGGTATATGTAGCAACTATGGGTTTCAAGGGCTGGCGTACCATCTTCAGTCGCAAAAACTTGTACGTCGAAATATGACTCATCATTCAGAAGAAAACAAATAGTCTTGTCGACATCGCCTAATTGATCTTCGTAGAGCTGATAATAAAATCGTATTTCAAAGCTGACGATAGCGCCCTCGTCAATGCCATTCTGAGCGAAACATCCGCGACATCCCTTGATTAGAAGCTCGCAGATGTAGCACGACTTGGCAGAGGCTTTGAAGCTTTCCCACAGGAGGTCCTTGTTCAAGATGAGGCGGTTTTGGGGGAGCCAGGGTTCTTCCTCCTTTCGCAGCTCACCGATTCCACGAAAGTCATGGCATATTTCGCAGGGCATGGCTCCAGCCTCCGCGCGATGGAGTAGGCTAGCTTCTGAAGGTTTAGGCGAATGGTGCAAGGAAGTGAGGTTGTGATCTCAGCCTGACAGTCAGCGCAGCTTGGCGAGTGAGGGGAGGCTTTCCTTATGCGGCGTTACGTAAGCTTGCAGATGATGATGGCCCTTCCCATCGTCGGTATCTACTTATGGAGATAGGTAGGGAGGAGTTTACAAACCCGGGTGAAATGCATATGGTGTGAATGGGCTGGCTACCGTAGAGGGCCACCAGCTTATGAAGATGCGACTTAGGTACGAGGACAATATTCTGATTTCGCAGTCCAAGGCTCTAGGGTAAGCAGCTAATTCAAGTAGCATCGCCTCGGGTGAACGAACGAACGAACTCCCCTCATCAAGACATTTTACTCCCAGAATGAGCCAAGCAGACGCTTCTTCAGAAGACCGGCACCGCCGAAACGTTCCCTTGAGGATATCTCAAGTCTTTTCAGCCTGCACCTTTTGCAAGGCGCGCAAGATCAAGGTAGCATTAATGCCCGCGTCATGAATCCCACCATTGACCAACACCTCTCAGTGTGATGGAAATGCACCCATATGCGGAGGTTGCACTCGTTTCGGCAGAGGGTCGAGCTGTTCTCTAGCCGACAAGTCATCGCATGGGCGAGACTATCCGACGCATCTCCAGACCAAGATCCAACGGCTTCAAATCGAGCTCAGACGGCGTCGCACCGATTCTTCGCCGTCGCCCGCTCCAGACAGCCGTGGAGCTGATGACCAGCACAATCAAGCGTCCATGATCGAGAACCTGATCGCGGAGATCGGTGCGCTGCCCATTCTGGCTTCATCGTATGCGTCTTCCTTCGACGGCCCGTCTCTGTCTACTGTCGTTCTCGCAGCGGCGAGCAAAAGCCCGCTCTCGTCATTCCCGACTCTTCAGTTGCCATGCCATCCTCACGACTTTCTCCCAAAGCAAAGCACCGCTCTCAAGCTGGTCGACCACTACATCACTCACATCTACCCGCGGCTGCCCTTCTTCTCCATCCAAGGCTTCTGGGCCCAGTTCAATCACGTCTACTCTGCTTCTGCCGTTCCCGTTCATGGAGGCGCCATTCAATCGCCCACGTACGAGGCAGTCAACGGCCTACCAACAAGCGACCAGCCCGAAATGAACAGAGTGAGGCTCAGCGAGGGAACCAGCTTCTTCACCGTGCTGCTGGTCTTGGCCATCTCCACGTCGAGTCTCTCGCGGAGCACGTACAGCATGGTGTCTGACCAAGCGCAGCGCCTGTTCCACGCGGCAATGATGTTTCGCGAGTCGGCCATTCTCCCCAACACGATAGGCGGCGTGCAGTCGATCCTGTTCCTCATCCAGTTCGCGACTCTCAACCCGTCCATTCTCGATGCGTGGTATCTGATTGGCGTGGGCATGCGCAACTGCGTCGATCTCGGGCTGCATCAAGATCCCTCTGAAGCAAGCGTCAGTCCGAGTCTCTTGGAGACGCGTCGCCGACTGTGGTGGAGCATGTATTCGTTCGACAGATCGATGAGTCTTGGCTGCGGGCGCCCGACTGAGATTGCAGATGCCGTTATCAATGCTCGCCTGCCGACCTTCAAGATCGAGTCGAGCGCTACGGAAATTGAAGTTGAGGGCTACTTGCAGCGCTATCGCGTGCTGCAACTTCAATCGCTCATCTATGACGGTCTCAATAGCATACCCAATCCCGAACAGGACGACAGTCAAATCATCGTTTCAGAATTGAGAGCCAGGTTGACGGCATGGAGGCAGGATAACTCGCCGTTGCATAGCCAAACCCTCGTCGACAGCGAATGGCTCATGGGCAAGATTCTGCTGCTCCGACCGTGTCGCCGGATTCCGCAGAGGAGTCGAGCTGAATTAGCAGAGCTCTGGGAGTCTGTTCTGGGATTCACACGTCTGTACCGACAGCTCATCGAGTCAAACGGGATATTCTACGTGCAAATTGCCTCGGAAAAGGTGTATTGGATCGGCCTCGCGATGCTGTATAGCTATTGGCAACTTCGCGAAGAGCCAACTGAGGAAAATGGCCAGGACGCGACGCTGGAGATCCGACCTGTGCATCTTTGGATGGCGGTTCAAGACGTGACGTTCATCTTGCGCACGTTAAGCGAACGCTGGGAGGACGGAAAGATGCTGGCCAGAGAGTTTGAAGCGACAAGTGGACGGGTCGTTGGGTTGATGGAAGCGGGCGACAATGCGGGGGACTTGGGAGAGAAATTACCGACCGAGGTGGTGAATTTCCAGCATTATGCCAGTTTGACGAGCATTCGCACATCTTCTGCAACAGGAGTGAGAGTGTGCGGAATGGGTGTGGCAGAGGCGGATGATGAGCTTCAGGGTCTGATTTCCGACATGATTGCGGGGTGATGAGGGATGGCTGCAGCGTCGATCATGCACACGACGGTTCATGGCGACTGTGCATGAGGGGGGCTTTATGAGAGTCGTACCCAAGCATTTGTGGTGTTTTCCGTTTCCTGTTGTACGAGCCATCGTGCGCCGCAGGGAGAGAGACGCCTCACTGCCTTCTGTCGCCCCAAGTCAAACACGCATGCTCTACCTATATGTACACATGCAGCTGTAAATACAGATTGTTTCCTCTTTACGACTCGTTCGTTTCATCTTCACTGTTCCCAAATATGCATATTCCGAACCCCCCTTGGCCCCCCCAAATGCACCCCCATGCACAACGTAATAACGACAAATACTACGCAAAAATACCTCAACCGCCAGTCCCGATCTTGCCATGTGGCTTCATGCGAGATCCACTGCGCGTGGGTTCTCGTCGCCATCTAATCTTATCAGATTCGACCATGCTGCTTCAAATGAAGAACCTCTGCCTCTATCGGGAAAGGCCCGCCACATTCCCCTTTGCCTTGTTCCTTGCATTTAATGGAGCCTTCTGCCATGCTCCCCACTGCTGCAAGAGCTATTTCTGCTAACCTTGGGACTCGGTTTGCATCCATCATCTTCATCCGCTCGGGACGCTGCATGTCGACCATGACTCAACTATCGCACAACAACATGGAGTTTTCTCACGCCCCAAACTCGTGCCAGTTCACCTCCAAGACGGCCCGAGGAGACTATCGCATCCAGATCGCATGGCCTCTTGCCTGGAGCGAGGACAGGGTTCGCCCATCAGACGATCATCCCGTCTCCACCCTGTGAGTAAAGAAAGGCCTCACTGGACATGTGAACTCGTGTCTGACCTGATGCAGCTACCTCGTCGACGGAAACGCCTACTTCAGCACTGCAGTAGACATCTCCCGACGCTTGGAATTCACCGACAACGCTAGGACCGTCGTCGTGGGAATCGGCTATCCCAACGACAAGTGCGTCTACGACTGGCGCCGCGGGCCCGATCTCACTCCGCCCACCAGGGATGGCAAGTATGAGATCCCGCTGGACCGCAACGGAGAACCTCAAAAGGGCGTGACGTTTGGCGAGGCCGACCAGTTCCTGTCCTTCATCCAAGAAGAGATCATGACCTATGTCGAGCAAGATCTGTTCAAGCAAGCCGAGCTCCCAAAGGGCCGCAAGTGTCTCTTTGGCCACTCATACGGCGGTCTCTTCACGCTCAGCGCCCTGTACACCAAGCCCGAGCTGTTCGATACCTTCATCGCAGCGAGCCCCTCCATCTGGTGGAACAGCAAGTCTGTCGTCACCTTCCAGGAAGCAGAGTTCCTTGCGCGCGAGACGCCCGTGTCGCCGCCGAAGGCGCTATTGATAACGTGGGGAAATCTGGAGCAGGATTACGAGAGACAGCCCAACGAGACGGATGAGGACTTTGAGCACGAGAAGAAGGAGTGGGACGAGAGGAAGATGAGGGACAATGCGCTGGAGCTGGCCGAGCGGGTGAAGGATTGCCCGAGCATCAAGAGCGTTTGGCATTGGGAGTTCCAGGGCGAGGATCATGGCAGCGCGGCTGTTACGGGACTCCAGAAGGGCTTGATGAAGTTTCTGGTGAACAAAATGTAAAAAGGAGGTGGGATATTAGAAGCCGAAGCATTCATGGGCCACGGCAAAGTGCCATCTCAGCATGAGTTCAGATGCATCATGCGTGAGGAATATCGGGACTTGGGGTATCGAGTATGAAACAAACGACATACTGGTTCGTCGCTACACCTCTACGTCATCAAGCCTGATTCTCCAATATCTCCTTCAACATGGCAATTCCAAGTCACGCTTGAGTTGTCGGGCTTGAAGGCATGTTGGATGAATAAACCAAGTGTTACTGTAGTCCACCTACTTTGCGTAACGTGTTGACTGTGCACTCATCACATTTGAGGGTTACCGATGAGCTCAACCGCCTACTCACATCATGTTAACTTTCGGACCACAGACAGAAAGGCGTGTAGGTCGTCACCTGCTACAAGCACCGGGTCAAGGCCCGCGGCGTTTCGGTTTCACCTCCTTCTCCGAATTGACCATTGGCATCTGACAAGTCTTCGTTCTTATCAATGGGCTCAGGCCTCAGCTTCTCCATCTACTCTTATTCTTATTGGTCGGCCCCGGAGCGGATGCAGTGCTCTTAATGATCAGACATATGGAATCGAGCTTCGTCTACTTAGGTCAGGCTCTTAGAGACAGATCTTGCCAACATGACTAGTGTACAGAAGACGCAGAAATCGTTCTATCTAACAAGATCATTAGTGGAATTGACGTTATCATAAATAACGGACGGTTAGAGCAGGTTCGAAGGGCTTGTGGGTTGCAACGACTCGTTTTACGCGTGCACCATATAGTTTCCCGCAAGGTCTTGTTATTTCATCTTTTCTACCTTGAGCCTTGCTCTACTCCGCGGTCCAGTGATGCTTTGCGGCGGGGTGATCAGCAGGAGGCCTAGACAATCCCTTCTGCTGATACAGGTTTTCTCTGTACGTGCCGCCGTCGACAGCATAGTCGTCCCAGAACAGACCTCTCTTCCTCAACACCGGTAACAAGTCGGCAATAACCTCTTCAAACGATCCAGGGAAGAGCGCGTAGGCCAAGTTGAACCCGTCGACGTCAGCTTCAGCAACCCATCTCTCCATCTCATCTGCAATGTGGTCCGGGGTGCCGATGACGGTCGCACCCAGCCCGCCAACCTTGATGTGGTTGGCAACCGTGTGCTTGGTCCACTTGGGAACGCCAGGCAACGACTTGGACCAGGCCTCGACGGCAGAGCGGATGGCGTTGGACTCGACGTATCGCAGCTCTTCGTCGTCGCCGTACTGCGCAAGGTCGATACCCGTCCAGCCCCCAAAGAGCGCCAGCGCGCCGTCCTCAGATCCGTAGCTGACGTATTCCTCGTACTTGGCCTGGGCCTCCTCCTGTGTCTTTCCGATGATGGGGCAGAACAGGGCCAAGAACTTGATTGAGTTGGGATCTCGCCCGAACTGTTCCTTGGCTAGAGCGCGGACTTCGGCCACGTTCTTGGCGATGACGGGCGGGCTGTGTCCCGCAACGAAGATGGCCTCGGCGTGCTTCGCGGCAAAGTTCTTCCCAGCTCTGGAGGTGCCAGCTTGTAGGATCACAGGAGTACGCTGAGGCGAGGGCTGGCAGATGTGAGGACCTGGGACATTGTAGTATTTTCCTGTGTGGTTGATCAGGCGGACCAGGGCAGGGTCAGTGTAAATGCCCTTCTCACGGTCCAACTTGACTGCGTCGTCTCTCCAGGATGATTGCCTTTGATTTAATGAGTTGGGGAGATAGAAATCGGCATCTGAAGACTTACCATAGCTTGTAAGTCACGTCGACGTACTCCTCAGCGATGGCATATCGCTCATCGTGACTAGGCTGTTCGGTGTGACCCAGGTTTCTCGCAGCCGAGTCCAAATAACCGGTAACAATGTTCCAGCCCAGTCTTCCTCCAGTGAGGTGGTCGACAGTACTCAAACGTCGTGCAAGATGGTAAGGCTGCTCGTAGGTAGTAGCCACTGTGACGCCGAAGCCGATATTTTTTGTTGCCGCTGCCATTGCGGGAACAATGGCAAGAGGCTCATTGACGGGCCATTGCGCGCCGGAAACGATGGCAGGATCCGGGTTCTTGGGCCCCTTGTAAACATCATAAGAGCCCTATATGTGTTGTTAGAGTTGGATATTTGCGTCGGGAAGAATAATGCGTATCTGACTTACAAGCACATCGGCAATGAAAATACCATGGATCTTTCCCTTTTCGAGCGTCTGCGCGAGCTTCACCCAATGAGAAATGTTGTTGAATTCCCATGAGCGATCTTGAGGGTGTTGCCAGAGACCAGGGGACTGATGCCCACTGCACGACTCGACAAAGGCATTAAGAATGAGTTGCTTCTTTGGCTTTTCAGAGCCTGAAGCTGGTGCAGAGGATGCCATTGTGCTTCTGGATGCAGTTTCTTGGCTTGACTTGGCGTGGGTGAATGGAGTTGAGGAGTATAGGGAATTGTGCTGTCTTTACGCAAATTGCCGTATATTTTCTACACCCATCAAGGTGACATGAACTACTTCATTCGTTGTAGCTACCTGATAGTGAATTGCGCAATCCCTCGTGCCTTGATGCAAGACCCGGTTGCACAATTCATCCATCGCAATCGCGTGCTTCATGGTGGGGGACCTGACGTTCCCATTTTCCCCGCGTTCGCACGCTCGGGCTTGGAGTCATGTTAGTCTAAGAAGAAGCGGCCGAGATCCCAGTGAGGTACATAGGAATGGGCTCATCAGAAAGGATCAAAGCTCTTTGGAAAGCTTGAATGCCCCCTGAAGCTTTGGATCATCATTCAAGAAGAGCATTTAGGCCAAGAAGCAAGCATAAGGGGCATAGATGAACATTTGGCTCTGCAATTTAGGTCAAATCTCAGAGTCGAAGGATTCCAAGCTAGCAGCGCTGATCAAGGACCAGGCTCACAAATTGGACGAGAATCCAACCGCGAGCACTCATATCTTTTAACTCAATGGAAGAAAACATGATCCCTCCAGCCGGCATCTCATACCTAGGATCAAGGGCAATCTAGATCTCCATCCTACAATTGACCATTGCCGAAATGTCCCGAGCAAGCTCATCATCCTAGCACCATAAGACGTCAACGCCATCAAGGACCTTTGAAACCCAATCAGACCCACCACACTGAGATAAGACCCAGTGGGCAATTGAGACGTCAATTGTCGAATCACAGGCTGTTGCTCAAGGTTGGGTCCATCTTGGCCGTTCTCTACATACACCATCAGCTGAGCAAGCTCGTCATGAACATCCAATGCCGTTGCTTCCTTTGGAGCGCCTCACCGAAAGCATGCATATGAACTTCACGGCGCGTTGCGTAATAACGATATACCATCCTAGAGAAACGCAATGCGTGTGACAAGGTTGTTCAATGCTGCGGCTGCCAGTATAAAGCCACACGTGCATCACTTGACATAGTCGATGCAGCATCGACGAACTCCTGCATCTCATAAAGCACTTAATTGAACCGTTGCCTTCAACTGAAAAGACCACTTTCGAGAACTCCCCTCACCAAGTCTATTCAATGGCCGAGGAAACTTTTGCAACCTCCGACCCTGCAGTCTACAAAGAGTATGAGAGCAAGTGGTCTGCACTGCCAAAAGATGAAGCAGAATGGATCCAACGAGCCAAAGATGTCGCTGAAGTCCTGAAGAAAGATGTTGCCGCCCGAGAAAAGGAGAACAAGTCTCCCAAGGCTGAAGTTGCTCTCCTCAAACATTCGGGTTTGTTGAAAGCCCTCGGCCCTGCCAAATATGGCGGCGGCGAACAACCATGGACTGTCGGCTATCGGCTGATCCGGGAAGTTGCCAAGGGGGATGGGTGAGTCTGTCCGGCCCTCGGTACTTCTTCCTTCCTAATTTTTATCCTTAGGTCCATTGGTATGCTACTTGGCTACCACTTGATTTGGTCAGAAACTGCCAATGTCTTTGGCTCTGCAGAACAGGCAGATAGAGTCCAAAAGAACATCATCACCAATAACTACATTGTCGGCGGAGCTGTTAACCCTCGGGACAATGACCTCACCATCAAGCCTGACGGAGACAAGCTCATCTTTGACGGCTTCAAAAACTTCAGCACCGGCGGTGTCATCTCTGATCTCACCGTCTTGGAAGGTGTTGTCGCTGACACTGAAGATCACATCTTTGCCTTTGTACCCACGAACCAGCCAGGCCTCCAGTTCAAGCACAACTGGGACAATGTCGGTCTGCGGCTGACAGAGTCTGGGGGCGTCAAGATTGACAAGGTCGAGGCTTCTTGGACTGATGCGCTTGGCTGGGATCCAGAGACCAAGAAGCCCGATCCGAACATTCTGGGAGTTCCTCTTGCGAGCATCTTCCTCCCGCTGTAGGCCGTCCCCGAGCTGACTAATATATATCAGATGCTAATTTGCCTTCCAGGATTCAACTCAACTTTGCAAACTTTTACATCGGCATCGCCTGGGGCGCTCTCGATTTCGCGTCCGAGTACACGCGTAAGAACACCAGAGCCTGGCCCTTTGGCGGCGACGTAAGTTCTCGGCTTGACCCATTCCTTGGTGCTTGCGCTCATAACAGAATATAGAACAAAGACAAGGCAGAAGACGAATTCTATATTCTGCAGACCTATGGCAACTTTTACGCACACTTGCGAGCGGCCACTGCTCTCGCCGACAAGGCCAACGCGGAGGCTGCTCGTCTCCACGCCAAGTACGTCAACCCCGAGAACCGCGCCAAGTTCACGCCCGAGGAGCGCGGCGAGTTTGCGGAATGGGTTGCTAGCACCAAGGTGGTAGCCACCGATACCAGTCTGCGCGTCACGGCTGGCGTCTTTGAGGTGACTGGATCCAGGTCGACCGCCAGCAAGGTTGGCCTGGATCGATTCTGGAGGGATGTGCGGACTCATACTCTGCATGACCCTGTTGCGTATAAGAACCGCGAGCAGGGGCGATATTATCTACTTGGAGAGGCCCCGGAGCCAACTTGGTATACCTAAGCTGTCTTGTAGACTAGTTCAGCTCTCGATCACATCAACGTGGTACTGGGGACTGGACGAGAAGACGCTATAGCATGCGCGAATATTACGCAGATCAATAATGACATATTCTCCCTTATTCTAGTACTTTTATCCTTCTTTGATAGTGATGTATTATACTAGTAGTAGGCAATGCTGACGATAGTTCCCATGCAACATCGTCTGGTAGATCTGGCGGGAGCCTTGCAGAGCATTGAAATGTCATAGAGCTCCAAACTCCCGAATGCGTTGTGCCGCTTCCTGGCGCTGATACCAGTCGACGTGTTCCAAGTCAACAATAACAAGTGGGTTCTCTGCCTCTTCTCGACTCCTCACAGTGACACCCCTACTCCCTCCCCTCCAGACTGGTATCATTCCCGGCGCATACTCGTAGTCCCATTCGTAAGTATACCACCATCCCGTCTCCTTGTTGCTTCGAATAGCATCTAGATCGTCGCCATCAAAACCGGTCCAGTTCGCTTTGCATTCTTTACCCATTCTCTTCATGTCATTTTCCACATGATTTGCCTCGACCATGGCCTCCTCCCCCGGCTTGTCGAGAAAACACCCGCTGCAGATAGCCCTCCCAGCAGTTGTGCGTCCCCAGCGCGCAAAGCTGTTGTGGCACCACTCGCAGATTCCCGTCTCGACCCCGTCGACTTTCAATTTCCTCGTATAAACGCTGAGTCGGGTTCGGTGGGAATTCACTGGAATCTCCAAGCGCCAGCGACCCCATCCGTCGTGCCCGAATTCCGCAACTTGACAATCCACGCACGAGCGAAACTCAGGTTTGCTCGTCTTTTGTCTATCAGTAAAAGCCGATGCGAGGCGCATGCGTGCGCAATAGACGCAGACAAGACGACGTCGCTTTACGGCCCATGCCGAGTCCTCTGCGGCGACAAGATCGATATAGTCTGAGGACTGGGCGGGTATGAGGGAAGCGAGAATTCGGCATGTAGCTCGCGCATGGGCTGTGTCGGGGAACTGGAGATATTCAATGATGAGTTGGAGGAGCTCCAGTGGGAGTTCAAAGAGGAGGGAGGGAGCCATGGTCGATGGACTGAATGAGAAGTTGCTGATGCTCCTGACTAGATATCTGGTGTTACTAGGTGCTCCCTTTCGTATTTATTCTTTCGAGACGGCATTCCAGAGTCGATCCTTTGCTACTACTGCCATCAATGATTGTGGCGAAGGCTCGGACTGTCAAAGATGGGCCTATCGGATCCTCTCGCATAATCCTTTCCCAATATAACTGTCGGCGCCGGAGGCTGAGAAGGTGGCAGGGAATAAGACCGGCCATGTGAGTCAGCCGGCATCACAGTCCACTTTATTTACCACCTGACTTAATAATTTCTTAATAAAAGAAGTCTAATTAATTAGCTATGAGAATTTTAGGGCGTTTTTGGTTTAAAAAACCCATACTTTAAGGCGCGATGGTGGGCACGTTTAGATGCCATGTTAGAGTCGACAAATAAGAAGGAACGACTCGAACAGCTGCTCAATCACACGCAATTTGCACCAGCCTTCGATGCATTCCGCCACATTCCGCCTCGGCAGATTATACGCGTACGAGCCCAGGCACCCTTCCCCCATATAATACGAGATACCTAGTACTAGCCTAAAGATAGTTCGAGGAAGTTTGTAATATCCTATGTATCGTACGGTGCTAGAGATAGAAAGAGTTCTCTAATTCAACCATATGGTGGATACGAATGATTGATCATTTAGATTGCTACCTGAATGTTCACTTTTTGAAATGATAAGATATAGATCCCTCTGCATTCGCAAAATAATATTGGGAAAACCCAGTGGGAAAACCAATATTGAGGGACAAAGAAATGGCAGACCCTTGCAGTGCGAAGTCAGGGCAAGAGGTAAGTATCATACGCAGCCAGTTGTGTGCACGGTAAACCTCTCCAAGTTCGCCAGCCATTAGAGCCGGGTAACCTGATACCAAACGGTGGCGCGGAACCGAGTATCCCCCAAATTCCAGCTATGGTATCGCCACGCCCTCCCGTCAGCCTTGTCCAAGTTCTGCGGGGTCCAGTCGACGCCCGAGTTGATGATGATGTCGTCGCCATCGAAGAGGTCATCTTCCGCGAGTAAGACGCGGAAATTCGTCGGAACCCCGGTCGACTCATGGGTGAATTCGGACAGGAACCGGCCTAGGCCCCCGTTTTCGGTGGCCCACGACTTCTTGACCGGCATCTCCACGTCGATCTCTCTGGAGGTGGCCGGCGAGGCGCACGGATTGAATCGGATGTAACCCTGGAGTTCGCACTCGTCGCCCGGGTCATCGCCAGTGGAGATCATGAAGACCTTGACGTGGGTGCGGAATTTGTCGAAATGGGGAACGACAGCCCTCGTCTGCGCAGTAGTGCTGACGTCTCTTCCATGGTTGTTTTCCGCGACCTCGGACTTTCCGAGCTTAGTGGCGAAGGTGATGCGCCGAGTGTTGGCCAAGTCTTTAAGGTCGCGTCTTGGAGAGGCAGATGGAGTTGTTGCCATTGTCAGAGATTGTTGTTTTCTCACGCCTTTGTCAGTCCGAGCTCAAGTTCTCTTAACGTAGTAGGGGCTGATTGTCTTACTTCCAGAGTGTAAGTAGGACGACGTATTGCCTAGACGGAGTAGGATGGGTTTGTTTGAATGTCAGGGTGGTATGTTAGAGCTGCCATGCCCGTGTTTATATAGACGTAGGGGGCCATGCGCAGACGGGGCATATGACATGAGATGAGACAAAACACCTTGCGTGAACCAGCTTCTTCTCTTCGGGTTATTCTCTCAAATTGATCATGCATGATTTCATGTCCAAGGTGTTTCAGCCCAGCAAGCCGACGTCATTCCAAGGTTCCGCTGCTTGCAACCACATGTATCTTCATCTCCCATTCGGAGTTGCTTCTCTCATGGGAAGCTTTCAGGAGCCAGCCATATGCAAGCCCTGTTCTCTTGCGGTACATTTCCAGCTTCTCCGAGCACTGCGGAGCCAATCATCAGATGTTTCCGAGCTCCTTTGCTTCGCTGCAAGAATATGTGCGATTTCACATTCACTGATCATGATTGCATCATGAAATAGTCAATTAATTCGCCTCGTAACTTTCCAGCTCTTTGCTCGGTTCTCATGTCTGGGCAGTGATATGCGGTGCTACAGTAAGTGCGCAATAAAACACGTACAGGCAGGGCAAACTAGGGAAGAGGATGTAGGGAGATGCGAGGACGGCGAAGGAGTGGCCCAAGGGCTGCGGTGCCTAGATGATAGGAGAAAAGGATACACCTTGAGGCATCAACGTGGATCAGGACTACTTGCTCAGCTGGCCAGCTTTGCCGCCGCAGGTGATACATAACATGGCGATGCCGGCAGCGTTGCAATATTGCTTGATGAATGTGTGGTGCGGGCCGGGAGTGGTGAGGAAGCGAGAAGATACGATGATTGGCTTTTTTGCAGGGGCTCTCAAAATAAGGTGTAAATTATTTTACGGACCAACTTGTCAAATTGGGTGATTCAAATCTACCATTCAAGAAGAGTGCTTTCATTCGTACGCCGCTACACAAACGACGCATGCTGAGCGTTTGGCAGACGCTTCTCATTTCGGCGTTACAGTTGTCGACCAGGGCAAATGAAAATATGGCTTTCCACGCACCGGCACTTGCCGCAAGGAAGCATTTCCTAACTTCCAATTGGTCCTTTAGAGTTGTGAGCGGGGTCACCTTGCTGCCGTATCGACGTCGTGTTGCTGTCATTCTGCGATTAAATCTACTGGTATTCCGGTTCCTGCTGGCCTCGCAGTACCTGCACGACGGGATTCTCCGCCCTGGTAGCCACCAGTGCAACAATATTAACTTTAACTTATAATAAGAGTTCTATGTAGGCTGGCTGACATGAGGTGATTTAGTCCTCCGGCCGTTCTCGAATCGATTCCACTGGAGTGATAGGAGATGGTTAAATATTTATGGTCGTATCTCATGGAATATGTAGGTACAGTGGGCAGTTAATTACTAAAGATGATGCAATACGAAAATTTCTCGCTCCGGCGAGCATGGGTTGTGGAACCTAACTAACTACTGGACGGTTGGTGACTGACGAGGCGTTCCTCCTGGGCAATTGAAACGACTGAGAGTGTTACTAATAGTCGATAAGATCGTAGATCATGGAGTACCCTTTAGACAGCTCCATTCTCAGGTGCTCACATGCTCGGCAAGCCAAACATCAGGCAGAAGAATGTATAATGAGTGTAACGCTATTGTGCCGTTCTATCTCATGCGTAGATGCTTCACAGCTTGAGCACACCGAACAACGGATAATCGCCAATTTGAACTTCCGAGGCGCACCATCAGACGCAAGTTCTCTTAGCTCCTGAGGCTCTATGTGCAAATGATCGGAAAGTGTACCATAACGCAAATCACACACACCGAGCAACCAAGACAACACATGTGTGGGTTGTGGGCTGGCAAGTCAGGATTCTCCAGCCTGGTGTCGGCTCGCGGCAGATCTTTGTAGCCTGCCGGTTTAAGATTAAGGTTCGATAGTTGACATTGAGGCTGAGATATATATAAGTTATGCTAAATATGACTGGATGTTAGCCTTGTAGGTCTGTCTTGTTCTAGATTCTCTGTAGCTCGCTCTGTTGCATCTCATGTCGGAAAGTCCCGAAGCCAGTGTAACAGTCCATGACTAGATCCTGAGTCACTCTGTTCCTCTGCCAGGGATATCACTCCCTGCGGGGCCTCGCCCGTGCGGATCCCTGGCTTGATATTATGCCTGAAAACGTCACACATCAGACAGAATGACACTAGAATGGCCTCAAGTCACAGAATTTTAGTTCCTATAACATATTAAAAAGCTATTTCTACCTGGTAGATAATATCCTACAAATTGTCTCCCACTACCCTTAAGATTAGCGTCGCTAACTTTGGAAAACCGCTATCGAAGATAGGGTTAAGGAAGATGAGATAATGGAAACTATAGCTATTTCGAGTGTGAACAACACAGCGGCCGGTCCTGTGATGCAACCATCCCGCAAACCTCTCTCACCGACCGCGGAGATATCTGCTCAGTCCCATACATACAGCTACAGGATGGCGGGTACGATGAGATGTTTAACGGATGAGCATATTGGGGCTTATCCTGCCGAAGACGTGGCTTACTATAATTGTCACCCCCCAGCGCCGGGTCGATTTGGACTTAGTTTTGCATTTGTCAAACTTAGTGCCTTGAAATTGAAGTCATAGAAGATCTTGATTTCTAACTACACTGTAGGAAAGGAAGGTTTTTATATGCTAGGAAATAGGGCAAATGTGTAG
Organism: Thelonectria olida; assembly: GCA_020736575.1. Classification (NCBI taxonomy): domain Eukaryota; kingdom Fungi; phylum Ascomycota; class Sordariomycetes; order Hypocreales; family Nectriaceae; genus Thelonectria; species Thelonectria olida. Next base: position 72,552 of record JAGPYM010000035.1, read on the forward strand.
CCTAGAACAGGCAGCTGCAGCTGCCTGTTCTTTTCATCACCGCGGTCTAGCAGCCAGCTTCGGCTGCTTTGGGCTATGATCTTGTTGATCCATTTGACAGCATTCGTGCCCTTCATCCATCGCTCGGACACAACTTCTGCTGCAAATTGAACGCTGAACTTCGCATTGATCGGTCATTGCTTCGGAGAGGGTGGACCGCAAATCGTCGCTCTTGTTGGGTAGTCTTCTGTCGACGATGTCTCGGCCAGTTCCTCTGGCTGAAATGCAGGAGAAATCTTTATGGAGAGGGATGAATAAGAAACAGCTCCAGCACACCATCAAGGAAACTTCGGCTGGGCTGGACCAATTATACGACCGAAGCTGGCAGAGAATCACCCAGTCTCGAGAGTGGGAGAGGCGACGTATCTACGTCCTATTGCGCTGGGCAGCATTTGCATTACGGCCGCTGACAGTCTGCGAGGTCACCGAAGCTGTCCTTGTCGACGAATCTGAAGACCTGCCGATCGAAGATCTACCCGACGCTGTGGATGACGACTACATCGACAACGAAATAGTCGATCTTTGTGGACCTCTCTTGGAGGTCAGGAGCCAGCGCGCTCCCAGACGACCACAGTCTCAGAGCCCGAATCGTATCCTCAGGTGGGATCAGCGGAGTCCGGATCCCAGCCATCCGGCGGTTTCAGCTCGTCCGCCTGACTCTGACGATGTCCTTCAACTCGGCCAACCAAACGCTGATCATCCCTGGCCCTCAAGGGGCAGGGGGTTCATGAAGAGAGAAAGAGGAGTCATGCGTGATCCTCTTTATGCCTGAGATACACAAGGCAACCAATCTTATAGCCCACGGTATCCTCCCCTGGGGAAACTTTTCTTGATCACTCCCAAGTCAAGAAAGGCATTGGGTTCTCTCCCAACACTGAGAGAATTGCTAGCACACTCGCAGGCCCCTAGATAATAGTCCAAAAAGTGACCGAAAGCAAATGTGGATCAAAAGTAGGAGACTTCGGTTCTTCCCCGAATCCGCGCACGCAGAAGCGGCGAGTCGTTGTCTCCATCTCAAATCGCAGGCGAGGGTTAGAGAATTATGTTCTGATCAACTATCTGTTGTCGTGACTGTAGTGACAGGAACCCGCTAACGGCCGGCCGAGCTTAAACTCCAGTGGAGAACTCCATGCAACGACTGAAAGCTCCCTCTAGTGACTAGCAATCCCCGCATTGTGCTCAGACCTGCAAAATGCTATTACTGGTGATCCTGTCCAGTCCTAGGAGCTTGTTCTTATCCGCCTTAATAGTTATCTGTGAGGCAACCCCATAAGGGGTTTTCTCAGCCAGCCTACCATCGCTGAGCAAGCAGCATGCAAGCCCAGTGACGTGAGGGGTTGCTAATGCCCCTTAGTTAGTGAAGTGTACATGATAATCAAGAGTGCTTACCCATGGATGTGCCGCTAATGGTCCTTGTTGAGCTATTGCTACCTATCCAAGTTGAGGTTATATCAGTTCCAGGACCGAAGACGTCCACAACTATGTTATGTAAGCTTTTGTATTTGGGTATGGCTACGCGCCAATCTAGAGAACGTACGTCTGCCATAATTCGAGAAATCCGAGATCTCGTCTGTCTTGTCCATTGCAGCCACAGTGACTGCGAGGGGCTCCGATGCAGGAGATTTTGCCTCGGCGAGTCCCTTTCGGCGGAGAGTTCTATTAGCCATAAAGGTCAGGAGAGACCGGTGAGATGTAACTTGCCATGTCGTTCCCTGCGGCGACACAAACAACAATTCCACTTCTCACGGTAGCGGCCACTGCAGCATTCAACGCTGGGCTGATGAGGCCTCCAAGACTCATGTTCACAGCAGCTTTCTTTCCACGGGCCCTGGCATCAGACACAATCCATTCTAGTGCTTTGATAATGTCGTCGGTTCGGGCCCCGCTTGTGATGTCGGAGAAGACTTTGATCGAGATTATCTGTACCTTCTTAGCCACACCATAAGCCCTGCTCCCAACGATGCCAGCGACATGGGTCCCATGCCCCCAGACATCGCCATCACTCGCAGGGGGCGTGGAAGTGACAAATTTGGGCCCCGGAGAGGCGCGGCCTTCGAATTCCACATGGCTTGCATTGATGCCTGTATCGATGATATAGGCGATTGTGTTCTGACCTGCAGCGTCGTCGCGGTACCTGTAGTGGTACGGCGCGTTCTGCTGGACCTTTCTAGGCTGGGAAATGCGCTCCAGTCCCCAAGGGGTATTGGGTTGAGATACCAATTGGCAATGTCGGAAGTAACGGACTGGCTCTATGGACAAGACCTATAAAGACTTGTCAGTGGCAAAGATAGGCAGTCACTACCCATTGAGATACAAACCCCATCCATCTTTTCGATGTCCTCCTTTGTCCGGAGATCGAACTTGCCCGAGTAGCCGCGAAACTCGTCCAGGTCGAATTCATAGTGAGCTTCACAAGAAAAAGACTTATCCGGGTCGCGGGTCATGGCTTGAATAGATTCCAAGTGAGCAGCCTTTCCGTCGGCCGATAAGTGCGGCTTCAGGAACACAACCCAAGATCCAGGGACGACGTCACCGGTAGTAGTAGCCATCTTATGTGACCGAAACTGGGGATGCAAAGTTCCGAATTTATGTTTAGTCAAGTGTAAGATTAAGGATCCGGGTTTAATGTTGAGCTATTCGATGGAGCAAAGTGCAATAGATTTGCGCAGGGAGCTGATCTAGCTATACAGAGGCAATCTCGGGCTCAACGAACAGCGGCTAAGCCCATTTTGAATGAGACTCGCAAAGCAGTCTCTGCAGCAAGAAAACGCTGACGAAACGTTCATGCAGTATCTGGGCTGAATACGAACGGCTCTCGACTGTAATGTTCCATTAGCTCGTATCGACACTGAAAGTTACTAAGAGGGGTTGAATGTGTCTGAGATCGACTGCATCTAAATGCTTGGACATGGGAATGCGACATGGCGTTTTGTGAATGGTGTGGTAGAAGAATTAAGCACAAAGAGAGGTGAGCGTCACAGAGGCATCAGAAAGCGTTCATCAAGCAGCCTTGCGAGCAGATGGTATACAAAAATCTTAGAGTCAGGTCTGCTATAGGTTATCTCTCGCCTGCATGCTCAACGTAAAGGGCAGGAACAAGACCACAGGTGAGAGGGAGGATTCTGAGGGGAAATTTCTATCAGTAGGTGGAATAAATATGGCTCAATACACTCTAGTTGAGTAGTCGTCCATCGAACATTCCAAGACCAGGCTGTTGTGTAAGTTAATGCTAACAATTATGAGACACAGAGTAGGAGTCGTCTGGTTATCCAGGCAGACTGGGAGCATCGGCTACGTAGGGCTAGCAAGTCGGTATTCCCCAGCCGGGTGTCGGCCTGTATCAGATATTCCACTTTTTCGGCATGAGATTAAGGTTCGATAGCGTTGAGGCTGAGACAAAAATATGTCATGGCAAACATGGTTGTATGTTGGCCTTGCAGGTCTGTCTTTGTTCGGGGTTCTCGCTCCTGCAGTTGCATCATTGCCTCGGAAAGTCCCGAAGAGCCAACCCTCCTTTACCGTTCTGAGGGATGCGGCTGAGCCTGGAGTCCGGAGTTGTGAGGCCGTAAATGTTGAAAATCTAACCGCTGTACCGTGGACCAAAAGTGAAGGGGTCCCCATACAAAGGTACAGGAATATTAGGCTTAAATCACTCCTCAGCTACTTCTGACAGTAAGAGAGCCGGAACTAACATCAAAGCCTATAAACATGATTGGCTGGCTTCTCAGCTGTGTTACCAACCAGAGACTAACCCTAACTTCGAGGGAGCGGGAGCCATCGGCCACGTAGGGCTGCCAAGTCGGGATTTAAGCAACCGGATATCGGCGCCGCGGCAGATCTTTCTTGCCTGTCACCATCAGATTAAGGTTCGATACTTAGCGTTGAGGCTGAGATAAAAATACGTCATCGTAAATATGATTGGATGTTGGCCTTTGTAGCTCTGTCTTGTTCTGGATTCTCCGTAGCTCGCTCCTGCCATTACATCTCGCGTTATAGAAGCACTGTGCGGAACGTAAACAGCTTAGCGCAATGACCCTATGGGCGAAATAAAACACAATAAAATACAATACAATACATCTCGCGTCGGAAAGTTCCGAAGGCAGTGCAAACGGTCCATGGCTAGATACCGAGCCGCTATGTTACTCCGTCAGGGTTAATATTCCCTACGGAGCCTCGGCCGTAATCCGATCCCTGGCTTGAGATAATGCCTAAAAATTTCGCATGTCAGATAGAATGACACCAGAATGACCTCGAGGCATAGAAGCTTAGCCCGTGTCGTATCAAAAAGCCATTTCTATCTGGTAAATGATATCCCAGAAATTGTCTTCCACTACCCCTAAGATTAGCATCGCTAATTTTAGAAGATAACCATCGAAGACAGAGTTAAGGAAGTTGAGATAATGGAAGCTATGGCTATTTCGAAATTCACACGATTATGAATCTCCCCACCCATGAACGATCATGTGTCAGACGAGAGGCCATACAATCCTGAGGCAGATTTAACGGTGATTATTACCGTACAAGGAAACCTACATTACGTTGCTATAAACTGCTCTAACCTTCTAGTGCTACCTGAACGCGAGGGCCGATCCGACGGTGGTTCTATTCAGAGAATGAAGGAATCAAGACATGGGATGCGGTTCGTGCCCGCGTCTAACAACGGGAATGAGCCGTTTGGCAGCTGCCCTCGCAGTGGGTTGGAAAGACAATGCAAAAATGGTGGAGAAAGCTTCTGTTCTGAAGCCCGATGCGGTGGAGAAACGAGGCGAAAAATAGTGCGTTCGGTCCCGTATTCACTCTGCCATACTGGTATGTCTATGCTGAATCGGAATACATTTCTGGAGTCGGTTTTGTGAACCCCGTAAAGGCGAATCAGCATCGAAAAAGGCAGCCTGCTGCGCCAGAGTTCTATCATATGCTATGGAGCTATGCCAATGAAGGTATGAGAGCTTAACGCTATGTGTTGCTCGGCAGGCTGAAATACGTCTTGTGGTAGCATAAACCTCGAGGAATACTACATTCGGAACGTATCCTTCGACCTAATTTTAAAGGACGAAAAGGTTGATTTGAAAGTTTGTTATTGTGGCTTGTAAGACGAAATATAACCATTCCCATCCCTGGACTGCTCGGCAAACTCCGCCGACTTATCTGTGCCTGCATTGGTTCGACATCGGCCTCTACAACGTTTCGCTGACGTATATGCCGGGGATAGGAAAAGCCAACACGGTAGCAATCGTCGCTAATGGTTAGGCAAGTGTCCCCAACGTCAAGCTTGCGCTCATGGTAGGCATCAGCGGCGCTATTCCCTTTAGTTCTAATAGTAAGGAGATCATTCTCGGCGATGTCATTATTAGCAATGGCGTCATCCAGTATTATCTTGGACGGCAGTTGTTTTGGGTTTGCATGTGCAGACAGGCTTCTAGACTCTTTAGGGAAGCCAAATGCTGAGATTCGAGCAGTGCTGGCGCAATTGAAAGGGTTTCGTGGCCGTTAGGTGCTACGCAGCTGCGGACTCACTTCCCGGCCACGGCCAACCGATACACCCACGGGTTAGAATAGAATAGGATAATACAGGAAGCCGAGAACAGTTGGCGGGGAAGATACTGAACACACGGATAACTAAGAAACGGTATTAGAAGACAAGACTGGAATATACGCTAAATGGAAATACTACCCTCCTTTATAGAGGCCTCAATGGGACCCATTACCCGGCAGTCTGGCATTACTCCATAACATCCATAACCAGAACCCAGACCGGCCATTAATACCTGAATTATGGTGTAGCAGAAGCTCTTAGCTGTGTAGGAGGGGTGTATTGACCTTAATTGCTGACCTTCAATTAGCATTCAATAAACACTTCGGTCTAGAATCTCCCGTGCGCCGCTTGTTAATATGTCTTAACATGGCGCCGCTCGGATCATCTGCAAGCTAACGGCAGAACGGGCCGGACTGGAAGAGGGATTAAGGTTATAAGGCTGGGTTTTACGTATATTAACCTTTATTATATGCTAGTATTAGGCTTATTTTAATAAATAATATTAAATTAAATTAGTTTAATTTAACTTTCTTATAATTAATATATAAAAGTAATTAATATATAAATATATATATTTAATATAGTAGATAAATATAGCTATTTTAACTTTTAATATAATATAATTATATTTAACTATTTTAACTTTTAATATAATATAATTATATTTAACTATTTTAAATATATTACTAAATATAATACCTTATAATTACTTAAAAACTATTATTTTAACTTTTCTATTAATATAAACTTAAAATAGTCTAGTTTACTATTAAAAATTAACTAAATTATTATACCTAATATAATCTATTAAAATAGCTATATATAAGTAGGATTTTTAAAATAGTATAGTACTATATTTGTGGAGTTAATCGGGCGAGAGTGGCTAGTATGGGCTATTACTAAAGGCTACTATCTCCTTCTTATTAGAGGGAAAGTCCCTAGCGCTGCTAGTCTTGCATTCCTGCGCTAAGAGCAATAGCAGCAGACCAAGCAAGGCCAAGAATCCGAGGATCGATCCAAATGATCAATGCTTGATTTCTTTGCGAATATATTCCTATGTCGAATGGCCCAGTAGACACAATACTTCACAGCTTGGGCTTAAAAGACTTCTCTGCCTCTTCAGCAGCCTTTCGCTTTCGCTCCCACCCTTGAAGCTTGACCAACGGCATCTCAGCCCAGATATCCAGCCATTTCGGATCAAATGGAGGCAATTGGCGTCCAGTCGTGCCAGGAGCTGGTTCACCCGCAATGTCTCTCAAGAACTCAAAGAACTCTCCATAGTCGGGTGCAATGCTGTAATAGTCTTTACCTCCCTTCTTCTCGCTAACTCGCTTTCGTTCCCACTCGAGTTGCTCTGGAATAGAGGGTAGTGCTTTGGCTCTGCCGGCGAGGAATCGGGCCACCGCAACGGCTTGCCACTCATATGCGCGAAACGTAAAGCCACCTCCAAGCTATCAACATGAATTAGTATTGAAAACCCAATATTTACGCTTTCGTGACAGAGCACATACCATTCCGATAAATGCGAGTGTAGGATCTTCAATATTCCAAGTATGCTGATACACGCCCGGGAGGCGGCGATAGGCCTGTCTAATCTGCTGCTGGACGTCAGGGAGGAAAGGCAAGCTGAAGGTGTAACCAGTCGCAAAAATGACATGATCTACACCGTCGAGGTGCGAACCATCGCTGAAATGGATGCGTCCAGTCTCGGGATCAAACCGGCTGATGCCCTTTTTGATGGAGATCTTGGGATGATTGAATGGCTCCCAGCCAAACGCTGGGATAGGATCTCCGCGGACAGATACATGCACCGGACTTTCTGCGAAATCTAGGACCTCGTGTACAAGCTCGTGGGAAGAGACTGAACCACCCAAGACCACGACTCTCTGAGCACGTACATCAGTATCTTGGCTGAACAGGTCGAAGAACCACGCATCGTACCTTGCCCTTGAATTTTTCCGCGCGTCGGAAGTGCTTGCTATGTATAATAGCCCCAGGGAATCTCTTGTCGAATTCCAAAAGCCCTGGTATCTTTGGAAACCAAGGCACGTTGTAGTGTCCAGTCGCAACGACGATTGCATCAAATGCCTCCCGCCACCAATAGTTGCGACTATTAACCACCTTTCGAAGCGTCAAGATCCATTCGCCGTTCACCTTTTCGGCCTTTTCGACGGTAGTATCAAGCTCAAGCAACTTCTCATGGCTTCCGCGGGTAAATATCCCCTCGATCCAATCCCGGATCGTCGTGTGATGGCGGTAAGGGGCGTCTGGACCGTACTCGGCCAAAGTGCGATCAGAGAGTTGATCGGGAAAAGGCTCCTGAGTGTAGCTCATGATGGATGGAATGATGTTGCTGTGGAGGTTCTCGTGAATAGCCGTGTCTGAGAACCGTTGCTGGTGGCCGTTCACTCCCTCTGATACAGGCGTGACAGCCGGAAGCTGCGCCGGAATGGGAACCGCAGCATCTGCATTGCCCGCGATCAAATCATCCAGTGAAGGGATCCCCACTGGAAGATGCGGCGTGTGAATCCTAGTGACTGATGAGCGAGCCGCCCTCTCAGTGACCGAAGTGGTTCAGTGGTTTTACCATGTCCCGCCTATGCCGGCTCTCCGCTCAAACACGCGAATCGTCTGGAATGCTTGCTCCTTGACCAACGCGTCCGTTGCAATGGCTCCACTAGGACCAGCACCTATGACAGCCACACGTCGTGCTGTAATGGCCATGATTGTAGATTTGTTAAGCGTTCTCGTAAGTGTTCCAAGGCTCGGGCTAGTTGAAATGCGTAAAGGAAGGGAGGTAGGGCTATGGCAGAGGGGAAAGAGAAGGAATGCTCCACGTATCATTTAAGTACCCTAGCTTGACCGACTTCGCAGTAAGACAAGTCATGAAGGGACGAATGGCGCCAGATGTCTATCGATTGCGTTTATGCGTGGGATAAGTAAATCGCGGTAAGGCGGGGGTGAGATGGGGACACCCGTGCAACCACCGATAAGCGGGCAAAAGAACGTTGAAGCACTCGGTTCTGAATGACGAGCGCTCTCTGACGCTTCTAGAACTGTAAAAGCCCATGCAAAGACAAGTCCAGAGCCGAAATGCTAAGTTTGAATTGCGAAAATGGGGCGCTATTACTTGTCCAATTCTTCTGTAACCAAGCATTGCACCCTTCACCGGGAGTACGAGATAGCGTGAAATATCGAGAAATAGAGCACGCATGTAACGTCACTGGTTTGCTCGTACTGTGGGACAAATTGCTAAAGCTGCACGAAGTGCAGCGTCGTTGTCACATTTGCGTGATAATCGAGAATCGCACACAAGCAGACAGAGGTGGGGAACATCAATCACATCTAGATTCACTCCATAATTAGTAATGTAGTCGCAAGGACATCGTGAAGGGGTAATTCATAGACAATTTAGGCAAGTAAAGCAGTCTCAGCCATCTCAGTGGTAAACAGATTGGAGATGGCTTTCGCATCAGACCTGTAGTGCTGTCTGCCCAAGCTGGCAAGATGCAACTTGTGGCAGCTGTGAAAAGAAGGAGTGTCGTCCACTGAGCGTGTCGATGTTCAGAGTCTGGATTTGCCACGATGATGGTGGGAAATTGATTTTAAGTGAAGGATACTCAAAAGAACTCGCAAGCCGCACAAGGATTCCGACATCTTGGCTAATGGAAGGAGGAAACCGTCTTCATGGGAGGAAAAAGGCGTCAGAGGAGGGACCGGGCCGTGAGGCATCTATTCCTGCACATTTCCATAGCTTCTAGGCAAGTTGGGAGTGTGCCGGTCCGTTATCAACTCAACACATAACCGGAGAGTATCAGCTCCGAAAGTAACATCCAATTAGTCCAAGTTAGACTCAGTCAACTAATCCTACAATTTTGCACGTTGGGCGCAATAAAACGCCAACGCATGGGATCCGGTCTCGGCTTGAAACGTCGCCTTGGTGCCCTTGTTGAAAAATACAATATCTCCAGCGCGTGCAGTAGCCTTGGCACCGGTCTCGTCGCTAATCGTGCACTCGCCTCCCAGAAACAATTTGACCTCGTCGAATTCGTACTCGACTTCTACCGGCTCATCCTTTTCCAATCGGAAGAATCCAGCCGTCATTGGAGGAGTTGGCGAAGCCGATGTTGCCGCATCTATTATGAACCGGTCAGTCATGGGGACAGGTTTTAGACAGGAGGATGAAATATGGGAACAAACCTTTCATAAAGGCCTTGATTCGTGGATCTATTTGCGGGAGATCACTGAACTGGTTGTCCAGACTTCCTGGCTTATAAACGAAAGGCATTTTCTGCTCAGTTGACTATTAGCAAATACACCAAGTAATGGGTTGCAATTCCCCGTACTGTGTGTGAAAGGAGCTTAAGGTATAGATCTGGTAGGTACTCAACGATTGATTCGCCTCCTATAACTCGGTTTGGTGTGTTTTGGGGCTGTCGGGATTTGAAGATTGCGGTGACCTTTTAATGCTGTTGGCGTTCCGAACTTGTTTCCGATTCCGAGAGCCACATTCAAGGAAGATGACTGAGCAGAACCCGGATTCGGGTCGCTTTACCGAGAACTAGTGATAGCGCGTGAGAGCTTGGATAAAACAACTTGTTTTGGGAGATTATATCATTAGACCTTTTCGGAAATGCCCGTGACTGTCCCGAGGCGAACTTGGCGGGCAGTAAATGCCAGTGATCAAGTCGTGAGGAACGATTCAAGGAAGCGAGCCGGAGATGTACACACCATCATCTACCAAACCGCTCAACTCCCAATAACGCCATAACTCCATCGCTCACTTTCTGCTGTACATGAAAAGTCTTCAACCAAGTCATTATCAACGTCCCAAAGTTCAACGTCCCAAGGCCAATTTGCGACTCTCCCAACAAAGGGATGTCAAACACCTACCAGTAAAATCCAGGCACTATCCTATGGCACCCCGTAAGTAGTTGTACCCCGGGATGGGATCTTCCACATCCTTCGTCGTCACCAACGTGGGAGCTCGCGAATCCGAAAATACAGGACCCCAGAACGATTCGTCGTACCCTTGTCCAATGCTGAGATCATCGACTTTGGACGGCATCGTCTTTTGCCAGTTGGCATCGGAGGGGGTGCGTTGAGAGCTGGCCGATGAAATGGAAGCCGACGAGGGTAGGGGAACATCAAGCTGAGGGGCCGGCCTGTAGGTGGACTCGAAGTAAATCTTGAAGTCTCGCGCTTCTAAGAAGGTAAGAATTGTTAGGAAATTCATGGCGACAAAACGATTGCAAAGAACGTCTACCTTGTACCGACTCGAATTTGATTCGGACATTCTCTCCTGCATGAGCCAAATTTGGTCTTAACTCGACAACATCAGTCTCGCTCCGGTTTCTTAGAGGGTTTAACAAGGTTGTCGCAAAGTGAGCCGTGGGCGTAAACATGGAGGTGTCAAACTCTTCATGGTTGCAGCCATCACCAATGGATGTGGCTAGAAATGTCATGGTGATGATGGGGTCTCGTCTTCCCTTATCTCTCTTCCAGAACCTAAGGACTTGACGACGTGAGATGGTGTCGCCCTTGTGGGAGAGCTTGACAAAGTCAAATGCACTCATGTGCTTTCGTTCTCGGAACGTTTCTTGGAACTTGTTGCAGGCATCGAGAGTTTTGAAATGGTACTGGGGATCGATATGATAGATGTGGTGTCCGTCGGCATCCTTGATGGTCACGACGAATGTTTTCAGAAAGGATACGCGGGTGGATTTTTGAGACGGCGTCCACGGAATGTATCCAAACGGGACTGGAAGTGTCATTAGCATCAGGGAAGCGAAACAGGTGCTGTTGATGATACTAATTTGAGTGACTTGGATGGATGAATCCTTATTTTCGTACAGCAATATGCGAGAGCTAGCATCCTTGGCCATGACGTGAACTCTCTGCAAGCGAATACGTCTGTGTTTCTCTGGCGCACTCTTAAGTTGTCTACCACGACGTGATCAGCTTGTAGTCATGTCAGTTTCGCACTCGGTTGCTTACAAGGTAGTCGGGGCTATAGTAAATGAAGACCGGCGCCGAATGACTATGCGCATCAGCTGTTACCAAACTTCGCCAATACGAAAATGCCGAGGGAAGAAGGAAACGGAAGACAAGCCTTGTGGTAGAATGATGTTGTTCGTTTTGTCAACTGGTAGGCCGAGGTCCTCCCAGCAAGTCTGAAGGGTCCTATCGAGCCTTTGGAGGGTCCTCTCAATCTCGTCGCGACTGTCAACCATCTCAAGCTGCCGAAGTCCTTCAGACAAATTGTCTAGTTGCTGCGAAGGGACAACAGAGTTTCGTCGGATGGGGTGCGCATCAGAGACGGTAGAATCAACCACTGCTGCGCTGTGACTGCGACTATCTTTAGACGTATTCTGCTAGAGGTTTCAGGGCTATAAATGGGAATACCTCGCCGTAACCCACAGCGGCAACAGGATTTGCGTAAAGTGTCTGTCAATCCGAAGCTGGTACCTGGCAACCATGTCGCTCTTCTGGTTGCCCCAGATGGCCTGCAGCACGCCGTCTCTTGACCTGACCCTCTCATAGTCGTCAAAGAGGGCCTTGCAGCAGAGCAGTGTATCGAATATCTCGTCGGTATCGTCCTTGTGGATAAGCGAAGATCCGGTCGATTCGTGCTTGGCGCGGATCATGTCGAAATGACGCGACATTCGGATCAGGGAGACGCGGAGCTGCTCAAGCTCTTTGGGGGCATTTTGGGCTTTCTCGAAGATTTCGATGACCTTTTGGACCGATGCCACGACCTGCATCACCAGCGAGGTAATGGCCAGGATTTCGCCGACACCGAGCATTATTTTGGCTTTCTGTCAGTCAAGGCGCGATGGATGGGCATAGACACGGCTCAGCGAGGCCCACGTTTAATGAGCGGAAGGGCATGGCTCATCATCTGCTAGATTGCCCTGCAATAACCAGTCCTGGGTCGCCAGTCTAGCAGGTGATGAACTAGGCGTTCTACAGCTTCAGCCGCCACGTGCCTTCATGATAGGTCTCGGCTCAACCCCTTAGCGCCCTCAACTCACATCCATGGCTGCCTCACACCCCCTGTCTGCCCCGGATTGTGCCTTGCCCTGCGCCTTATGGCAGAATTGGACGGTTGCTTTCTTGCCAAGGGAGGCGATGCGAACAGCTGGACGGAACGGCTGAGGTCCAGAGTTTGAATGTGGCGTGAAAAGGCACATAATAGCCCCTTCAGCTCGCTACCGACGGTAGGTCGTCGACCAAAGCTATTTATGACTCTCCAAAAGGAGAAAACCAATTCTATTTAGGAAATGGCCGTTGGGTCTTAAGAAGCCGGCTCCCTCCCGAAGGATGGGCTCTCTACCCCATGGTTGATCTACAGTAGCGTTCCTGATCACAAAGGCCCCGCTGGAGTTGACCATTGCCGCATTGTTCTTGATTGCGCACTGCAATATTCTGCCGAGCTTAATCATGGCTACAGAGGGTGAGCCGTATGTTGTTGCAGGTCAAGACACTCAGCAAAATCATGTTGGTCACGACAGCCCCCTTCACACTCCATCCAGGAGGCATCATCATCGCCCATGGTGGCGTCGATGGTGGCGGTCCATTGAGGATGACGCGAAACACTTGACTACTATTAACTACGTGAGTGCCTTCTGCTCATTTCATCTTCCATGATAAGTTCTGACAACGTACCCATAGAGCCCCGAGGAGCGAGAGAAGCAGATCCGCAAACTCGTCGACGATAATGGCTTCAACTTCAAAGTCTTCTTTGTCGCTGCGTCAGGCTTCCTAGCTTCCTCGTACAGCCTCTTCGCAACCAACGTCATCACCCCAGCTATATCCTTCGTCTACCCAAGCTGCAACCGCCTCAATGGCCAAGCTAGCCAGATCATTGACTTGCTTACCCTCATCGGGACCATTCTGGGTATGTTGTTGATGGGTCACTGCGCGGATCGAGCGGGGCGCAAGAAGCTATACGGCCTGGAACTCCTCATCCTTATCGTCGCTACCATGGGGGTGGTCCAGGCCAGCAACGGCTTCGTATACCAGACGAGGGAAACTTACAAGCCTTCCATGGACATCTATGCATGGCTTGCTTGGTGGCGTACAGCTCTTGGATTCGGTATTGGTGCTGAGGCAAGTAAGCCCTGAAAGACGGCATCTTTATGTCGCCATCTAGATTGGGTACGGAACGAACGTGTAATAACTCATCGCTGCTTTAGTATCCCCTTTCCGCAATTATAACGGCCGAATGGGCATCGACTGAGTCCAGAGGACTGATGCTTGCGTCGGTCAAGTTTATGCAGTCCTTGGCTCGCATCCTCGCAGTCGCAATCGGCCTCAGGGCTCTCAGAAGCACTACTGCCGCATGGCACGCAAGCCCAGCCGATTTCACCAACGAAGACGGATTGGCGAAACTGGTGGTCGATAGAGTCTGGAGATGGGTCATTGGAATTGCCGTTATCCCAGCAACCGTTGCCATCATCGCCCGAGTGACCATTCCGGAAACACCGAGGTACTACGTCGACATCATGAAGGATCTACGCAAGGCTGTTAGGAACGCTTTGCAGGTTTATAAAGGGAGAAGAATAAGAGAAACAAACACGTCGGCAAACGCGGCCCCGAGATCGAACGATGACCAGGCAGATCGCTGGTTCAGCGGCGCCTGGAACTATCTCAAGAGGGATGCCTATCTCGGACTGCGCAACCTGTGCTTGATCAGCCTCCTTTGGGGACTGATGGACGTGGGCTTCTATGGTCTCTCGCTAGACAGTCCCAGCGTTCTTTCAACTCTTTCAAACACGCCGGCGAATGCGCGTCCACTCGAGGACCAGTGTACCGAGGAATCGACATGGAAGCCGACGTCGGAGCCCATGAACACAAACATCTACGACGTCCTGGAACACAACTCTATCAGGTCTTTGGAGATTGTATCTATCGCCTCAGTTACCGGAAGTTTCACCGCCATGTTGATCATCAACTTTTTCCGTAGGAAGATGATTCTCTTCGTCACCTTCCTCATGTTGGCAGTCTTCTTTGCGGTAACGGGAGGGGTCTTGATCTCGACTTACAAGGATTGGCGAGCCCCCAGTGACGGAATCCCTACGATTGTCTTCTACGCCATCACGCAGTTTGTGTACAATGCTGGACCAAATACCATGATCTTTGTCCTGGCGGCTGAAATATTCCCGACAGTGTACCGCGGCACGTTTTACGGAGTCGCCGCTGCGACGGGCAAAGTTGGGGCCATCATCACCCGAGCCATCATCCAGGCGACCGGCGACGGCCATAAAGCTCTGGGCATCCGACTCTTGGTTTTTGTTCCTCTCATGTTGATCGCCTCCTTGATATCATGGAACCTTCCTGATGTCCAATATCTCCCTACGGTGGCAGACGTTGAGACACCGACGGAGCCCAAGTCCACGACCCAGGGCTCTGAGGAGGCAGACACCGCCAGACCTAACGTCGTGACGACGGAGCCCCGAACCACTCGCACTACTGAGGTAGATACAGAAGAGGCCGAGGTGGGGGAAGACGGCAATGAGTCGATATCGACTGAGCCGGACTCAAGCTCGACACACACGTCCGACTCAGATCCAACAGAACGCATAGTTGGCAAGAGACCCGCAGGTTTCTTCAGCCGCTTGCATAACATGCCTCTCGAGGAGATTGCACCGAATCCTTCCCTAGCGGGGAGGAGACGGCGGAGAAGTAGTGCAGGGGTTGTCCAGCAAACACCCGCAGGTGGCAGACTAGATGTTGCTTCGACGACGACTGCGCGCCCTGTAGCGTCGGGAGCGCTTTTCGAGAGACTATGATGAGTTAGAGGCTGGGATTGATACGAACCTTTACTTGGACGCATGTGATTAAACCCAGAGCTTGGGGTTCCTCGAATTTTGAACCTGGTTGGTTGTTATTGTATTGACACGGCGTTCGAGCGTCCAGGATAGCAAGGGAAATGTTGACACGTCAGGTAATAAGAGTTTATGTTTATGTGAAGCTTTGGTGCCAGATATCGCTCTGGTGTTGATCCGGCCTCTAACTAGTGATTGCTAGGTATGAGTGTGTTGTGATGGAAGTGCTCAAGATAGTGCAATTAACACTTGACCTTGGTAAGGTTCAGCAGTGCGACTGACTCTCATCATTGCGTTTATTAGTTCCCCAACTCGGCCAGCTCACAGTCTTAGCTCCTGTAGAATCTGATCCGCCATGCTCTTGAACTGCCACGTATTGCCGATCAACTTTTTGAACTGAATTCCATGTATCGACAGTAAGGGCACCTTGACAACAAGGATCTCAAACCTTAGTAACATACTTTCTGCCGGGCTTGTCAGGTACCCGTCGAATTTCGGAAAATAGTTGCAGCTAAATCCTCCCCTGATCTCCGTGTATAACACATCGAGCTGCCGGAGCACTCGTGTGATGTCCTCCACAATGGCTGGGACCGACTTGGCTGACTTTGTCGACACGCTGAATAGCCCTTTCAAGTACAGCGGCTTAATACTTTCCACATAATCCGATGGGTCTGTGGACACCTCAGTCCGCTTTAGCTCCTGATCCGTTTCTTCTGTGACATTGGCCTCCAGCGCAGTTCCTTTCGCCAGGCGATGCCGTTGAATTCTCTCTCTCCGGGCATGGGCCATCGACTTTGCCCTCATCTCAGCCAAATTAGAATCGACACGGGATCGAGTTACCGCCAAGGATTGCTCGTGGGAGACGGAGTGGTCGGATCCGCTGGTCGCCAATGGTATAGAGTCATTTTCTGTCGGAGAAAGGAACCCGCCCACCATTGTCGTTGTTGCACCGCTTTTCCGGCTGGTACCAGCCTTATCCTCCATCGTTACTGGCGTAGGACCGCCCAATGGCGTGTTTCGGGGAGGAAGCGTCCTTGGGGAGAGGGGCGTCCCATAGAAGACGCTGGAGGGGTGCCCACTGCTTGGCGGCCAGCCAGCGCCCCATGCCTTTCCAGCTTGGTTAGATGACTGCCATTGCTCATTGACATTCTCCAGGATACGGCTAGAGCTGTCCCGAGGCGCCGAGTCTATTGATCGGGTGACAGCGCTTTGGGCATCTAGATGGGGTTCAGGAGCACTGTCGGAAGGCTTTAATTCGGGCTTCCTCGCGGAACTCGCTGGTTCTGCTTCTGAAGAGCCAATAGAGAAACGATCAAGCAGCGAGTGTGCCACGTCTATCGGCTTCATGTCCGTCGTTGTCGCAGAATACGTCGGTTTCTCTTCTGCGGTAGAACTGCCGCTCGGAAACAATGACGGTCCGCCCATCCTGGGTTCTTGAAGGACCTGAGAGGGGCTGAGTGTCGACCAGCTCGCGGACCCTATGAGATCCGGGTCTATTATGCCAGAGTCGGCTACTAAGCCGGGTGGCTGCAAGGACGAAGTATCGATGAATCTATGCCGAAAGTTTAATTACAACCCGAGAGAATTAGCGAGAAGTAGGACTCACTGGCTGCTTTCTCGTGAACTGGCGCGTGATGATGGCCGTAACGGTTCTAACCAGGGGTGAGAAAGGGCATCGCTTGCTCGTAATCTTCGTGACGGCGACGGGGCCATTGTATTCTCGAGGAAGTCATAGCATACATCGCTAATTTCCTTATCCTCAAGGGTCTGACGTGGAAACGGGTTTTCACGCACGACATAGTCGAAGAGGTCGTGGGCGTCTCGGAAGGCAGATCGTCCCGCCAGCATGCGGACGGTGATCTCGCCAAGAGCCCAGATGTCAACGGCAGTGGTGTATGAGAGCCGAGCGCGATCGTGGGCGCTGGGTCGCTGCTCCGAGATGGGGCAAAATCCGAGAAGCTCGGGAGCAAGGTAACCACGGGTG
The DNA here is from genome assembly GCA_020736575.1 of Thelonectria olida. NCBI lineage: Eukaryota > Fungi > Ascomycota > Sordariomycetes > Hypocreales > Nectriaceae > Thelonectria > Thelonectria olida. The sequence goes on from JAGPYM010000035.1 coordinate 89,941, forward strand.
CCAACGACGGAGCGGAGAGCTGAGCCGGCCTCGGCCCGCTTGGTGATACCGAAGTCGCTGATCTTTACCCACCAGTCCGGCCGGGGGCTCCTGACTAGGATGTTCTAGTGCTCTTCTGTCAGGAAAGTTAAAAGAAGAGGGAGGTTGAGGGCAATATACGGGTGGCTTTAGATCACGGTGGGCGAAGCCGTTGTCGTGCATAAAGAAGAGGCCCTCAGCCAGCTGGGAGGCGATCTGCTTGGCCTCTTCCTCGGGGAAGGCGACGGCGAGGTGCTTTTGGAGGTCGCCGTGTTGAAGGTACTCCATTGCGATAAAGACGGCGTTGCGGCTCTCGTACCAACCAAATGAATGGACAAAGCAGTGGACATACTAGACAATGACGCCGGTGAGACAGAGATCCTCGTGGAACCAGAGCAGTGACGCATGGCTGGGCAACGCACTTTATCATGAGAGAACTTGGCAATAGCCTCCAACTCGCGCCCGTAGTCGACCGACGAAGAGGGGGTAAGCTCTTTGGGAATCTCCTTGACGGCACGAAGCCGGCCGGTCTTGGGTCCGTCCTCGCAGGTCTCGAGCCAGACCCGACCAAAGGTGCCGTTGCCCAGCTCTCGGCCCCGGCGCCATGTTTCTTTCGTGCGCGTCCGGCGGCGTTGGGTTTCGGAGCCCGAGATGTAGTATGTGTGATGGGTCAGGCCGGGCGAGACGGTGGTGCGGAGCTGGGAATCGCGGACGAGGTCGGAGGTTCGTGCGGGAGGGGCCGCCATATCGTGCACGAGGTTGTGCGGGAGAGCCCCCCGTATCGCGGCCCGGGGTTTCGGTGGACAACGGCGCAGGTCAGGGAGGGTTAGCGGAGGAACGGCGTCGAGTGGTGCACAGCTCAATCTGTGACAGAGTGAGTGCGTTTCAATAGGTAAGCAAAGGAAAAGCGACCGTTGGAATTTCGCCCAGCTTGGCCAGCCTTGCGTTGGAAGCGCCACACCGAGTGCGTGCGGCTGAGCCCAAGTCACGCTTCTTTGCATTCCATGTTAGCAACAGCGAGCGGGCAGATTCAACGAATACGCAGAGTCCAAATGCCACAAGATGTAAAGCAACACGGACCCTTAAAATAATATTGATTCCACCAAATATCGCCCTGCATGCTTCGATTAACCGACACCGACCTCAATTGGCTGGGTCTTCATGAGGCGGTGGATTATCATGGCGAGCTGACGAGGGCCTGCCCCAGTTAAGCCCGAGGCAGACGAGAAATTCTCTCGCAATATCGAGCGACCCTGTCCAGAGACTACGGCGCAAAGAACCTTCTTCACATTTAGGTATGGGTGTCAAAAATACAGCTGATTAGGCAGGCTGGTACTCTATTCCCCATGTTTATCTCTAATTGCACCCATCCTTTGCACTGTTAACGTGATGCGGGCAATAACAGATGCATCCAGCTCAAGACCGACTGCATTCTCAGAGAGGTTCTGAAATCTAGCCATCCAAAATTGCCATCGTGCCAAACTTAACGGCACTTGAGACTCATAGAGCGGTCCACCTCCAAGAGCTCTTGCAGACCACTCGTCCAGCTCCCTATTTGATGTTATTTCGTCATACACTAACTCGCCGCATTGAAGAATCCATTCGCTCGCTACCCATAGTCTGCAGTCCATAGCCGTACCCTTCTTGGGCTCTTCCTCAAGTGCGCTCCTTAACTGCCAGATAGGGAGATTAAGCCAAGGGGAGAATGTGGCAGCAGTTAATCGGGCAATGAAGGAATTCAGGTTCCTCCACTTAAAATCCTCTTGGCTAGAGTTCTCTTCAAATTCGGTTGGATCTGTTCAGAGTTAACAACCTGGCGACGAAGGGGTTCATGTCAAGGCAGAGCTCAATACCAATCCACACGTCTCTGACATAGGCCGGTAACCCAGGCAAGTCTCGTAGTGGATGCTCAATATGACCGCTTCCAACAAGCTCTTTATCACGGAGAAGATGGAGAGCATCAACGAGGATACTGTGCCATTGGTGGTCTGGCGGAATCAAGGAAACAACTTCAACGAGAACCACCCAGGTATCCCAGAGATCATCCGCGAGGCGGGAGGGGGAGTCGGACGCAGCGAAGCGGAGGTGGAGGCGACTTGCGACTTCGGCCGCCTTGGCGGGTTGAGCAAGATTGCTCTGAAGGGGAAGCCGAATGATGTCGAAAATGGCTCGCTGTGACCCTGGCAGGTCGGTTTCCTGGATGGCTCGCAAATTGACGTCCATTTTCTTGGTGATGGGAAACAAAGTCTAGTGCTAAGCGAGCTCGAGCGGGAATACAGTGACAACATGAAGAGGGCGGAGAGGGTGACGGAGATGAGGGCCGGCGACTGAGCCCGCATGGCAACCAGGCTACACATTGGTGTTGTCGACGTCACCCATCAAGCGATTGCGTAAAGCGTGGCTTCCGAACCTAGACCAATAGCGCTCCTTTTGGCCTGCTGCGCCTGCTTGAGTCCCGCTCAAGGCTAAGGATGATCGAATACCAGCGTTTCTTGGCAAGCCTCATCGCCGACGCATGAAACATCAAACACAAACACAACCGGAGCCTGACCTACGCCTCGTTTTGGGTCCGCTTTGACCGGACTGCTTCTTTCTTACTTGTCTGCCCCTTGATGGCCGTAAAGAGGCCACCAGCGCCATCGATGTGGTGTACCGGCCAACAGGGCGGAGGCAGATCAGGCTGCGGAAGCGCCGAAGAAGCAGAAGCTGAAATGCCGTATCAACAAGCATAAATTAAAACATCTAGCCTGGGTTTATGAACTTTCCCCCTCATCCAAGTCCCTTCAAATTGCTCAGAACGAAGCTCGACCTCTATCATCTCCAAGAAATTCACTTCAACCCCAATTCGCCATGTCCGCCCAAAACAATGCCTCGTCCTGGGTTCCACGTCTGAACTCAGTCAACCTTAGCGTGTCTAGTGGTCAAGGCTTGCCACTGCCTCTGGTATGTCTTTTGCCTGGTATTAATCCGACACTGTTTCTGATCAAAATTCTTAGGGATGGACACAGACGCCAAGCAACCTCGCACCAGGAGTTGCAGCAACGACCAGGTCTCACGTATGTTCTCTCATAGGTAAACTGGAAAGCCCTTCTAACCAAAAAGCTAGTACACTTTCGACGGGCGAGCTCTTGGTGGCCATACGCACATCGTTGCCGCTGACGCCAGGGCACAAGTCGCAAGCGCCCCTCAGTTCAACCAGCAAGCTCGAGGATATCCCAGTTACTACGGGAACAAGGAACAACTACAGCTTGGATTCGCTCCGGGCCATGGCAGGGGCTACATCCACACTCCGCTCTTCCCAAATCAGACATCCTATTACCAGGGGGGAAATCCTGGACCCATTCGCGCAATCTATAACGATGCAAACCGATCAACCATGGCAGTTGGCTTCCACGATCAAAGATTCGGTGCATCTGCGCAAGGCCATGCGCTCTTCAATCTAGGACACTACCATCCCGCATCGTACCCCCCAAGGCAGAACTGACCCCTCCATCGCGTTGTAGACCAAGAAAAAGGTCGAGTGTTGTTGACCTCTGAAGCACACTTGTCTTTCTCACCACGCTTTGATTTCACTTCAGCCCATGCTAGAGCGCCTATTGCTAGTTAACTAGTATTTCTTGTGGCTTGTTTTCATTCTGTCTTTCCTTTTTTGCCTTTCTGTTTTTCCCTTCCTGTTTCGTCTTTCCTTTTGTGTCTTTGATTTCTTTTGATTAGTACCTACATGTACCTTATCTGGCTAGTATGCGGTTTGCTAGAAATAGTTAACTTAATATAATACGCCGGGGTGCCATCGCAATCAAGTCTGCACTACTATGGGGCTGAGCAAAGCTAGAGCTCCTTGGCCAGGTAGCCCTCATTCCTGCTCAGAGAGCCTCTATGAGAGTCACTGTAAGAGCCTCCATAAGAAACTCACTTGAAAAGAGATAGTGAGTTTCTGTAATCGCTATTATAACTACTATTATAACAGCTATTATATCGGCTCCTACGACGACTATTACAAAATCCATACAGCTAATTGCCAGTTAGTACACCAGCGTGTGGCGGGTAATTGTCGTGCAGTCGTGGCTCGTAGATGACTAATCTCACATGGCACTCCACTGGAAAAGCAAAGGAAGTGAGAAGCGGCGCCCCCCACGTGTCTCTCCAACTTCTTGAACTTCACTGAACAGACAAATATGAAAGTAAGCTCTACTTGCCCAGGCAACAACACTAACAGCAACGACGACAACAACAGCATGTCAAAAGTCCGCGAGTCCAGTTTCAAACCAGAAACCGAGCTGGAAAATGCGCCAACCAAACGCCCAAAAGAGCCAACCAGTTTCACCGTTCCCGAACTGCGAGCGTCGGCATGCCGTTTGACCGCGCTGGACCAAGAGAGAATTGAGGAGCTGTCTGTGCGAGCCAGGCAGTTCTATGAACAGCAGATGCGTATCAGGCGAGAAAGGCGAATCGCACGCCTAATTTACACGGGCATTCTTCTTGCGATGGTCGGATTGATTTACTGGCTTGGAAAATGGTCCCTGGCATGTCTGTAGAGAGAGTTTGGTGGTGGCCGAGACGTAAAGCACCCCACCTACACAGCGGTTGAGGCACTCCGGGCTGATTAGGCCAAGCGAACATTCACAAGTTTGAGGTGGATTTCGGAACTACAACAGATACCAGGCCAGCTCGCACTTGTCCAATGCAGTTGTCTGCTGCCACTATGCAATAATATTTCATCATGAGCCCTGGGTAGCATTGCCACAGCAACCCTATAAGGTGAATCATCAGCAACTTCTCTCTGGCTGTATATCAAGCTGCGAAGAATTCTTGATATACATTCCAAGCTCCATCTATCCCGTACGGCTTAGAGTAAAACTCGACATTGTTCCCCCATTTACCATCTTTTCTAGTCCGCACTCCGATCTTCACATTTCTGCATCGCATTTCTTCCGGCACGATCATCTGGGTTAAGTCTTCCGGGATATCTGCAATAAAACCATCCGATCCCTCTTCAAGCTCTATTATCCGCTCACACGCCTGGACAATAATAGCTCTGCGCCAGAGTCCTTCTTGGGCTGGTGCCTGCCGCAGAAGCCTCAATGCTTTCCTTCGTAGGACGGGATGTCTACATAAGAGCACCGCGAGGTACAGAGGGGGGATCACGCCCAGCTCGAACATAAACGATACTGGCTCGTACTGTTTCTCCATGCCGTCGAGAATCCTGGTGGCCTCCGTAATGAGCGCCCCGAAACGAGGCAAAAAGCTGTCATAGATCATCTCGGACCGAACTGACGAACCCGCAAGCCACATAGTAATAGCGGTGTACCAGAGGATCAGCATTGAACTTGCGGTGCTATGCCGGGGTGTTTCAACGTGGCGACCGAAAAACTCTCCATAGGTTTCAAACCGTGTATACCAATGGTCGAGTGCGTCGTTGATACTTTGTTGGCAGAGCTCCAGCTCCTGCTGTGCTTGGTACATGGTTGTGTTCCACGAATCGGCCCATTTCAGTTGAAAACCAGTCTTCCAAACATCAAAGGCGTACGTTACGACACTGAGGAGCTCGCTCTGAGCTTGTGAGATTGACTTGATGGGCTGGTCGAAGTTTGGGGCCTCGGCTATGTCGTTTATGACGGTGTCCTCGAACATGGCCCACTGGGCGGTCAGCCCGGAAAACGTTGATTCAACATCAGATGCAGTGTCGCTGTAATTCACTTGCGCAGGGGCGAGCTTCGCCTTTAGCGCGCGCTTGAATAGACGTAATGCCTCGTTCTCGCGGCCCTGCAAAGCCTCGATGCAGAAGAATAGGACACATGTTGTGTGAGCTAGCAAGCGACTCCCTTGTCCTTCGTCGAGGGCATGTAGTGTCGATTGTATCGCCTTGTGGTATTGCTCGACCGCAAAGACGTCGTGTGCTTCGTTCAATGCGAGAGACTCTGGTGATGGCCCCCTGGATTGCAGCTCGTCATCGCGGAGGAGAAGAGCCCCAATGGCCATGGTAGCGTGTCGGACGGCTGGCATAGTGTGGCTTAACTGAGGTATGAGGTGCAACCATAAGTCGACACCGAACGGGCCAGCAACACCTCGGGCCCGATGGTTGACAAAGTATCTGAAGGCGCGATGCTCTTGATTGTTGGCCACGAGTCCAGTGGCCAATTTTGACTCGGGCAAGGGTGATACGATTGCACGATGGGAGCCGCGAGGACCTGCGTAACCGCCGCATTCTCTTCTCGAGCTCGTACAACGGTGGCAAAAAGGTTTGGACTCATCGCACTTGATTTTTCGCTTTCTGAGCCCTGGGGTTAGCCATCATGACGGACATTGCATTCGAAGCAATATGAGAGACGTACTTGCAAGTCACACATCCTGTCCGTTCCTTGCGGTTCCCGAGCCTGCCGCCGTTGGGATGGCCCACAGGCGGTAGTCGTTTCATTGTGGATGTGGTTTCTTTTCGAAGAGGCCCTAAGTCGAGTGCGAGCTGCTCATGACTACCAGACGGCGACGTTGTCTACAGCTACTTGACTTCGGGTAAGGGGTCCCTGACCAAAGAGTTGATGAGAGAAGCCCTGATGCAGTGATGCGGCGCAGTCTCACTGAGCTCGGATTGTGGGGCCAGTGGCCGCGTCTGGTTGGCCCTGCCAGCTCGGACTGTGGGGTGGCATTCATCACGTGGACCCCTGGAGACGATGCTTGGCCGCGACGCCCAGCTCGGACTGTGGAGCCACGCACATCTCCCCTGGCCCCGGTTCTGAGCTCGCATTATGGGGGGCCTGCATCATTCCGTCTCTGCACGCCTCTTTGCTCACACACTCAAGACGTTATCCTGTACATTCAAGGTTTTGTGAGAGAGGCTGAAGTGTGAAAACTTGACCGGGCTGAATAAGACGGTAGTAGCGTAGCCTCAATGCGCGGACTTGTCCACCGTACCGACCCAGATAAGGAGTAATTATAAAACTGCTCTCATTCTCTCTATGAGATCTTTCGGCATTCAACTCAAGAACTCACCCAGACCAAGCTTTCATGTTCCGGTATCTCATAATGCATTTCCATACTTGTCTTCCTTGGGCTACCACTCTCTCATCTCTCCTGTTTCCACGAGCAGTCCTCGGTCTAAGGAGTGAGCCCTGCCCAATCATCGGAGCTTACTACCCTGTACCTACAACTCTCGGCTCAAGCGAATATGTTGCAAACGCTACAGCAAGCGCAAAAACACAGATCCAAGAAGCTCTCAGCAATGGGATGCTGGACGGAAACACCACAACTCTTTCCATCCAAGTTTACTCTCTTCACGACGACAGCCCACTCGCTACATTCCACTTCACCCCCGAAGTCCTGAGCAGCCAGCGGACAGCTGGAGTAAAGGCCGTTGACTCCAACACAGTCTATCGTATAGGCAGTGTGTCAAAGCTCTGGACAGCATACCTGTTTCTGATAACCGCTGGAGACTCGTCATGGGCTCGCCCAGTGACCGATTTCGTTCCGGAATTGGCAGCAATTGTCCAAGGGAGAAAGCCATCCGACAACGAAATAGACAACGTTTCCTGGGACACCATAACAGTAGGGGCTCTAGCAAGTCACCTGGCGGGAATCGCTCGAGATGCATCCTGGTTTCCTGACCTAGCAGCTGGGCTCAAAGAGCTGGGACTCCCGGATCAGGGTGGTAATTCAAACTCTACTTGTGGTGATCCCACCCGAGAAATGACACCATGCAACCGCAGTGGCAAGTAAATCCCTTCTAATGCTATTGACACGTACTAATATATCGACAGCTTTCTTTGAAGACTTCCCTCGCCAGCACCCCATTACAAGTTCATTTAACACTCCTGTGTACTCGAATGCCGGCTACCAGATTCTCGCTTACGCCTTACAGAACATCACTGGACGGCCATTGTCAGACCATTTTCAAAAGTATTTGGTTGAATCCTTGGGCTTGAACGGGACATACTACCACACTCCCTCGACCACTGACACTAGCATTATCCCCGTCAACAAGACTGACAGCTGGTGGGATTTCGATTTCCTTGACGAGACTCCTGCTGCAGGCTATTACAGCACAGCCAACGACATGGGGCTCGTTGGCAAGGCGATCCTCAACTCGACTCTTCTAAGTCCCGCCCTAACCCGTCGCTGGTTGAAACCTCACGCCTTTACATCAAACCCAAACTTAGCTGTTGGGGCTCCTTGGGAGATAACACGTGCACCAGGCTTTCCAGTCTCCTGGGTTTACGCCAAGTCCGGTGACGCGGGCTTGTACTCCGCCGTGACAATGCTGATGCCCGACCTTGATGTGGGCATGAGTATCCTGGCTGCCGGGGCGCTTTCAACCAACCAGGTCCTGGTCGCGAGTGATCTTCTCGCGGCCAACTTTGTCCCAGCATTTTGGGCTCAAGCTCAGGAGCAGACCACGATGACTTACGCGGGTACATATACAGACGACAACAGCAACACAACAATAACCGTGGCAGTAGTGGGAAGCACACCGGGTCTTGTTATAAGCGAGTTCACTCTTGGAGGCCAGGACGTGCTTCAAGCGCTCAGTTCTCAACTCCAGACGAATTTGACGCTTCGCCTGTACCACATGGGCTTGACTGCCGTAGGAGAGAATGGTACCACGATCGACTCTTGGCGTGCCGTCTTCGAGACGCCTGCATCGCTGGCCTCGTCACTTTCCTCCACCTGCGTGTCGTGGGTGTTGCTCAATCCATTCGTGTATGGGGGCGTAGGGCTGGATGAGTTTCTGTTCACCCTTGACTCGACTGCCCAGAACGGTTTATCCATTGAGTCTAGGATCGCAGGTGTGGGAGTTCCAAAGGCAGGAAATATGAAATCTGGAACCGGGAAATTGCGCAAAGTGTAGACCGGCCGGTTTGTGCAATTGGTCGGATGCAAGCAGATGGTCGCTGAAGGCTTGTTGACAGACGGGCTACGGCATCTTGGCTTTGGCTCAAATGGTTTCTTTGGCGCGTATTCAGATTTGTGTTAAGTTCGTTCACTTCAAAGTTATAAAATACTCACGTTCGGCAAACTGGAACAAATGACTCCTTGGTTGGTCGTATGTCAGCATTAGCCCTACTATCCTCAAAGCCATGATCAAGTCTAGTTCTTCTCGGCCTTGCCCAATAGCTTCCATAGCTTATCAAAGACATTGTCCGCATCATATCTCTGCTTCAGCTCCCGCAGGCGTTGCGCATTGGATCCGAATGCCGTCTCCGCCGAGATGGTCTCGGTGCTCACATAATTGAGGTATCGGCCCACACCATCTTGATGATTCGCATCGTCATAACCCATGCTACGCAGTTCTTTTTGGAACTTTCGGTTAAAGCTGCGTATTTCCTCGTCCAGGCTGTCATCATTCCACGTCCAAGCGATCCCCACATTGTAGTAGTCTCCTCGATTGTTGAATGCCATCGACGACACGGGCACGCTGCGCGTCTTTCTGTTGGGGATGCCCTCGAGAAGGAAAGCAGACTGCTCAAGGCCTTTGCCAGGATGGGCTGCTACAAACGAGCGAAATTGGCTCTGCATCTTTTCTGCGGTGGAAACCTGCAAGGGCACTGTGAAGTTGGCTCCTCCGAACAGGTAGCGTTTGCCGGCTGCGAACAAGTCGTTGTTGAGCGTGTTGAATGTCGCATACGGCATTGAGCCGACTTGCTTCATGATGGGGTCACTGTCCAGGACCGGAGCGAAATACGCAGGCCCGTCCGTCTCGGCTCCAGGACCTGCATGGGCAAACTGCATAAGCACCATTGGCGCCTGGACACCATCTGGCCCTGGTGGGAGGTGGCCGAACCCGAGATTAAGAATTTGCTGCCCATCATTGGCCTTGGCCCAGTGGTTGAGAAATTCGACGAGTGTTGGGAGCTTGTTGGTGGGAAAGATGGCAAGCCCACCCCAGATGTCACCTTGGGGGAACACCCTGCTCGTGAACTGGGTGACGACGCCAAAGCTGCTGCCCGCTCCTCGAAGTGCCCAGAACAAATCAGTGTTTTCCGTCTCTGAAGCCGTGACAATGCTGCCGTCTGCTAGAACGACCTGACAGGATTCGAGAACATCGATCGTCAAGCCGTGAAGACCGCTGAGGATGCCGTAGCCTCCATGAAGAATCAACCCGCCAACACCAGTGTGCGAAACTGTTCCTCCTGGTGTTGCTAGTTTGTGTGGCGCCAAGGCATCGTCGACATCGCCCCAGACGCAGCCGCCTTCAAAGGTGACGGTCTGAGCAGATGGGTCGACGGACACGTTACGCATGAGGCCGAGGTCGACCACGATGCCGTCCTCTGACGGTGCAGACGAAGTCTGAGACGTGCTGTGTCCTCCGCCCTTGACGTTGAACGGGATCTTATTGGCGACTGCAAATTTGACGACAATACTGACTTCCTCGACGTTGCCGGGCTGAACCACTGCCCCCTAGCATCATGTGTAAGTTGATTAGGAATGAAACATGGTGACAGAATGCTATCATACAGCTGGTTTGACGCATGTTAGACTCCATCTCTGGAGACTCTGCTGAAATGCCTCATCTCCAGGGAGGAGAAGCCGTCCCTTAGAGAGTTGACCGCGGAGATCGAGAAACTTATCAGTAGCCATAGTAAGCGGCGAGTGTTGTGGCGAGTAGTGAGAATCTGCTCGTTGGAGTCGAGTAACGGGAACCAATATCTTGGGGCGAGGCTTCCGTGGCATATTAAATAGCTGAGTCCTATGGCGCTGCGGACCTGTCGGGAGCGCATTCGGTCTAAGCGTGCTGACTGCATGATGATCTTCCTTTTCATCCCTGCATCCTCTTGTCTGCCCGGCATGTCCAAGGTCGGGCCCCTTACGTTTCACCGTGCTGATTGGGGAGACTCAGTCGGCCCCAGTGAGTCAGCGTCCCGCCCATTAGTATATCGCGGCATGGCGGGCTCGGCGGGAGTTCATAGGTGCCCGGCAGAATTCCTGAAAAGACGTCATCACTCAGTCAGTTTTGGATGCGCACATCAAGCGAGAAAGCTATATTCTATTATAAATACCTATATCATTCAGGATTTGTCTAGTACCCTACCGTCAAGATCATCTTTGAGAACCCGAGCACGTTAGGGCGAAACCTCTGAATGAATTATAGCTACTCCATAGTCACAAACACACCTTGGAAACCAAGCAGCCCATCGATTGGACGTTTCTTTCTTATCTTTAAGTTGCCTGGTCCCTTTACTTTTCGAGCGATTTCATTTCAGACAGCGCCTATCCTACAAATGGCCCATCCTACGAGGCCATTTTCTCCTAATAAGGGCCGAGACCATAGCCGAGTGCTTGCACCATTGGTGGCCTTACCGCCCACTGTTTCATAGCGCGGGCATTCAGCGGCTAGTACCGCAAGCTACGTAACATAAGCATTATCTGTAGGGCTCTGCTGGCACGTGTTCTGCCTTGTTTTCCACCTTTCTACTTCTCTACATCACCGATACTTCACTTGTCGCATCAGCAAAGCCTATCCCGGCATACAAGAACGAAGATATCGATGGATGAACGGGTCAGAGCTGATCGGCTCGACGCCATTCACCTTCAGGCTCTGGCTCGAGCCCTCCGCAATCTGCTTCAATCAGACCTTGCCCTAATAACCTATGCACAGATTCTGGATGGCTTACCAACATCCGACACTGCGTGGGACCAATATGGAAGTAAATATGACCCAGACCACCCAGTGAACCAACACGAAGAGCTCTGTCCTGGCTCACTGGAGATGGCAAGGAAGTTCAGGGAAGAGTTCGACATATATGATCTCAAGTTGAGTGCTGAGGTACAACGTTCCCCTTCCCATATCTATTTTTTGATGCGCTAACTTGCATAGCTCCTCGAAGAATTTCAGGCCACAGTGCCTTCTGCCAGGGCATTTAAGCTGCGGCTTATTGAAACGGCAGCGTCGGCTTTGCACCAGATCGGCGTTCTGCTGTTCCGACTAGATAAGCTGCATGATGCAAGCACAACTGATGGTTATGATATCGAGGCCGTGACGCATTGGGAGCGACCCCCGGATGAGTGGGCGCGAGTAGTACCATGGCCTACAATGTTTATCCAAACTCACTTTGCGGCCCACGAGCAATATCCGAACGGCATCGGTGACATGGTGGGATATTGGGCAGAGGATCGCATCATTGGAGGAGTGGTCCTCTTTGACCACTCGGAGTCATGGCAGCATGATAATGAACCAAACATCTACGTCCAGTGTTCACGCGCCAACGCCACTTTCCGGGTCTGCCAGCTCCTCGATGGCCAACAAGATGCACTCATATCATTCCTCGAGAGGGACGATGTTGGCGGCGTCGCCGACTCGCCACTGCCTATCCTACCAGGGTCCCGGAACAGGGTCAGGGTTGACCCGAGAGACGCGATTCCGAATCACGCAATTTATCGAAATGTTTGGGAGAGAAGGCCTCCTCAGCAGCGGCTGAGAATGCAGCGCTTTATGGAGCCGTGTGTCATAAATTCCTTGGACTATCCGGAGAAGGATGTGGATGCGGAAATCGAAAGACTGAACAAAATGTAAATTGGCGCAACTTGTAGTACCTTTTAAAGAAATAATATAGGAGGTTTATTAAGTACTTATTGTTTAACTACTAGTTGATGGTGAAGTGGTCGCCTGGTTTAATCTTAGGCCACCATTTAGAGCAACCTTCCCACTTTACCTGCGCGAAGGCAGCAAAGAGTAGGATAGTGAGGAAAAAGAAAGCCATTATAGGCTACTGTAATATAAGCATACCCTTTGGAGTTTTAAGCTTTGTAATTGTTTACAATCACACTTAACTGGCTATTAGATAATAAGGCTATGGCTTTGCTAAACTACCTACCTAACATAGACGGTGTAGGGCATAGTGGCGGACAATTGATAACAAAGACTGACATTTAAATTTGGTCGTAGAAAGAATAAGATAGACGTCCATAAATACAAAGAATCTCCTGATTATGTCTTCCAGGTTTGAAAACCGCCCTGAACACACTGCAGTACTGCAAAGATGGTAGTAATGATCAGCACCAGGATGGCAACCCAGAAAGTGTACCACTGCACGCCATTGCGCCTGTCATACCAGAACTGTGACAGAGTCATCGGGGTTGCCTCATCATAAACTTGCTTCAGGATGACAAGACGATCTCTCCAGAACGTAAAGTTTTTGATCTGGCGGTCCTCTGCGTGCAGATTCCCACAACATCCTAATCTCTCGTCAATCTTATAGATGCTTCGCTTGTCGCAGAGCTTGCGGAACCAAGAACTCCTGGAAACCCTCGACCTGTGAGACCCACTGACCATAGACTGGGGAAAGAGTAACGAGAGAGTTCGCAGAGTCTCTTCGGCGAATGTAGTGGGGAATAAAGACTCTTTGCTACGACCGAGCTCAGTATACAAGGCATCTCGTTTTGAATTCTCTACTCACCCTTTGAGCCTTTGACAATCAAGGAAAGATGCATAGTGAAAGACGAGCACCTTCGAGTCATCTTCGATAAGGAGTAAGTGGTCGGCCAAGTTGTCGGTAAAGCTGATCTCGATGCCACCAATAGATTCCAGGCTCCAGCCGTTGAATGCTTTGGGCAGCTTGACACCATCAGAATTCAATATTGGCCCCTCGCAAAAACGTTGATTGAGAAAGTCTCGTGGTAAGCCTTTGTCCCAGACCAGGCAACGTCGAGGGCAGTGCTGGTACTTGATAGCTCCCATCCTTAACATGAGGAGAAGCCTCACGGCTAGGTTGAGGGAGTTCTCGCGAGCGTCTTCCAAACAATGCTCGGGGCTCCTATCGTGGATCAGTGCCAGAAGCTCTTCGTGAGGCCTGTTGCTCTGTAGCTCCTGAACGAGTTCATTGACAGCTTCTGGGGTTTTCAAAGCGACGAACTTTCCATCGCAATGGGCTGCCATCAATCCCCATTGGCGCTCGTAATATTCTCGATAGGCAGAGTGAGACAACTGGCTCACTGGATCGCCATTGAAGAGCCTGTCATTTGGCGAGGAGAAGCCCCATAACATTCGGACCAACTTTTGGGAACCGGAAGCTGCCGACAATTCGAGCTGGAGGGGTTCCATTTGTTCGACAAGTATAGTGATCGGTGAGAAATGTCATTTTTAAATATGCCGCTCAGGTGTCGCATTCTGGCGGTCGTCGGGTACCTTATACGTCTCCGTTGCGAATGTGCAATTGGGCATCAGGGAAGCCCCGGTCAACGACGCCCCAACTGGATTCAGATAATGTTCTTGAGCAAGGCATATTTTTCGCTTAAAGTGCCTTGGAGAAACTGAAAAGCAAAGAGTTTGTCAGCTCATTTGACTACGTGGTCCAATTATCTGCACCAAGTTCAAAGGACTAAGGCAGAGGTGCGTAAGGTTGTGTAACACTGAGCCACCGCTGCTGCCCAAACGACAACCAGTCACTCCCTCCTCTCTGTACAAGGACCCCTCATTTGTCCGGGATCTCTCGTCATCCATGGAGTAAGCCTTAAAGAAAAATGAAATTTTCTTCCCTTTTCATATCTGCGGCTCGAGTCATCCTCGCTGCATCGCACTGGAGCATCTTTCAAGCGCCAACTACTTACATTGGCCATCTCTGCTGTATTTTGCCCGACAACGATGCTACGTACTCGTCCAAAATGGCCCAACGCCCAGGAGTGCTGTGGGCGCGAGATCCAAACGACACGACTCGGACGGAAGAGAGCATGGTGGGCACAGGGCTCAGTCTTCGACAAGTTTGAGCAAGACATCCAGCCAGAAATCGAAACATTCCTGCGCAATGCCGACCTCAAAGATGTCGAGATATTCTTCCGCATATACATGATTGGAAAGAATGAGGAGACTTCTCGACCGACCATCATGGTCTGCTGTGCTGATGTGTCGATGGCCAGAAGGGCTAAAGAGTCATTACGAGAGAGTTCCATCATCCGCAATAACCCTGGGTTTGCTCTTGGGTCTATCGATCGCCCGCTGGAGCAATTGGTTCCTGCACAGGGAATGGCGTCTGATATGGATGCCAAAAACCTCTCCCAGGTGCCCGAAGCCGCCTTTGATTCAGACCTTGAAGTCCAGGTCTTTGCCACCTCACCGCGTCCGGCTATTGGAAGACGCCTCTTCGTGTCTCATGACCGGGCTACTCCAGCCTATAGGCATTCTACTGGCGGTGTGGTGGTCGCGGCCCACGATCAATTCTACCAACTCACTGTCGGCCACATCACCGACGTGCAAGACGGCACACAGATATCTTCATCCACGGATCTCGATGCCTGTTCCTTTGATGGTCAAAGCGATATTGAAGATGAAGATGAGTCCTCTATCTTCGAACAGAACATGCGTAGAGCAAGCATGTCCTTTTTCGATTTGTCCGGTGATGAATCGTGGGATATCGAAACAAGAAGCAGTGCGTCAAACACGATAAACGGTGGAAGCCCAGCATGCACCGACTACATCACTACCAACAGCGATGCTACGGGAAACTTCAACCATGGACAAGACGAGGTCCCTGAATCGCCTCCATTAATCAGAGTAGGGACAATTGCGCTTCATTGCAGGGGAGGGGGCAACCCGAATCTGGATTATGCCCTTGTGTCTATCCAAATACCACAAGGAGGCCCAATCAATCAAATCACCCTCAATTCAGGCGAGGACTCCAAATATCTTCAAGTACACGATGTTTGTGATGTCGGCCATGAAGAACGGCGAGTCATTGCGGTCACTGGTTCGGGCGGTATGATGACAGGCGTGCTGATACCAGGAACAACGTTTGTTGGCAGGGCAAACCAGCAGCAGCCGCAGAAGCTCCGCGTCGTCCAGCTAGATGGAGTGGTCGCCGAAGGAGACTCTGGCACCCCTGTAATCGACGAGTCATCTGGTGATCTGTACGGACACATGGTTAGCGGATGCCCCGGGACCCGGGTTGCATACATTGTTGCTGCAACTGATGTCTTCGACGACTTGAGGACTCAGTTGCACGGAGACGTCTCGATCCCATCTTCCAGAAAAATTCAGAAATTGCCGATGCGACCTCTCAATGTGAAACGGAAAACAAGGAACCCAAACAAACCCCGGAAACGTCAAGCTCGGTCTACTCGATGTAAGGAATCTTCTCATACCGGCACAACTTCGACGCTCCATTCTAAGGAGACACGAAGTGGCACTGAGAATGGCTGGCACCAAGACAAGGGACATATCATATCAATTTTCGAGTCATGGGACCCAGCCTTCTTTCAACCCAAAAAGCGACTTCTTGCACTACACCTGGAAAACCAACCCTACATTGGCAATCTGGACTGTCTTGATGATGATGTCGGCGATCCTGTATTCTTCTTCATGCACCATGTTGAAGATCCTCAACACCGCTCATTCAAAACGAAAGACACGACCGCCTTCTTGAGCGACATTTCGCTCACAAGGTTCCTTTACCAAGACTACCAAGACGAAAAGCCGTTGGCGCTCCTTGATGAACGATGCAGTGATGGTGAGACTTCAAAGAGTAGGGTTGGCAGGGGTCCCCTTACAGCCCTCCAGCTGTATCGTGAGCTTAGCAAGCCGGTAAGAGATACACTTTCTATAACCAGTCTTACTATGAAACCGCAACTTATATTCATTCTAGCGGTTTCGCCAAGTCTCGACAGAACAGTCTGAACTTGATGAAGAACCGGATGCCGATCGGCGTGTGATGTAAGTTCCTATTAGTTCCACTGAAAGTCCAACTCTCTAACCTCCTACTAGATACATCTCTAACTTGGACCTTCGTAGCATCACTGCTCTCGTTGCGACAGCTTCAATGTCTCACATATTTGCATTGAGGTCAATGATCGAGAAACATCTGGCACAGAGATCCTCTATCCAGACAACAATATCCGTAAGTGTTCTATCTACCAAGATTGAGCGGCACGTACTGAACATCTTTGGAGGCCCACGGTCTCCCTTTTTTCCAGCTCGATCTTCACTTGCCATTCTTCGTCTGGATAGAGAGAGAGACTCCATTCGAGGATCAGAGACGAACAGCAGACGGCAAGTCGTTGAGGAAAGTCACGGATGTCTCATTTCTCAGTAGAGCACCTGTTGACTCAGTTACCCGAGACTATCTCTGCGAGGCTCAACTTTCTGTTATGGTGATGGGGCTCGACAACAGGCGGTGGACTGCTTACGGTTTCATCGACACCTATTTTGCTCCAGACAGTTCTGAGGATGCAATGGCTTTCAATGACGAAGACATGATCGACATCAAGCCCGATCCTCTCGCACGAGGCATTTTGGACCACAATCTACCACTCTTAGATCCAATGGACTATTTCCTAGCAGTGCTTGAGACCCGGATGGTTCAGCTCGAACAAGAGTGGCGTGACTTGACCAATCAGGTAGAGCTCAAGGTCGAACGATACGTAAGCGTCGTTCTTCGCATGTCTGGTCGTCTGAAGGATCCTTGGACACTAATTCTGCACAGATCAACGACCACGATTCTCATACTTTTCGCGATCGAGAAACTAGTTTAGATGCAACCGATATCTACTGGGTTTTCCAATGGACGACTCGAACCATGAACCTTCTTAGAATGCTACAGCAAAATATTTCCGAAATGATATTCCAGTGGGACGAATTCATGAAGGATGGCATCATTGAGAATGATGCAAAACTCTCTACGTTCAGAAGCCGCCTCCTGCGATCAGTCAAGGTCAGTTTCAAAGAGATGAATGTTATCGCGAGAAAGCTGTGCGCTCTCGAACAGAGATGTAAATGTTTCTTGGATAACGTGAGTTCCGAAACTCCTATAAATGGCCTGATCTTAGTGCGTTGTATTAACTAGATACCTCTAGCAAAAGTTGCATCTCCTTGGCGAGCCTGCGAGACCTCCTCAGCAAAAGCAGGTAAAAACATTGTTCACGACAAGCACAGTAATGGTGGTAAGTATTCACCACTGCTTGGTTTCTTAATTCTTTTAACAACTTTTCCCGGCAGTTCTACTACTATCCTGCAATTCTTGCGGCTCTCATCCTGAGCATGCCGTCTTCAGCCATGCCAGTCACCAATCCAACATTCGGCTCGTACTTCGCCCTGACGCTCATCCTGTCTACCATCGCGTCGATCGCTATACTCTGTCTTTCCCATCAGTGGGATCAACGCATCCTGACATTTCTCTCTCGGGTATTTGAACCCAAGCGGGAGAGAACGCAGATGGCAACTGATTTGGAGTCTCCCCTCGTCGCCAGAGGCTGGATGTCTCTCAATAGATTTCTAGTCTGGTGGAAAAAAGACGATGCGGGTAACAGGGGTATTGAATTGGGGCGCTATCCTCAGACCACATATGGAGTCGGTGTTTAATCGTCAGCATGTCACGGCTATTCTTTTCAAGCTTCAATTTCTCGATGATATTAGTGCAACATTGTTGGAGATATTAGTTTCATTTTATTAATATACAAATCGCGATCGCCGAGATTAATTGGTATCTTCTCATTCTTTTGTTAATAGCACGCGAGCTCATACACACGCTAGTATCCCATTACCTAGGCATTCTCAAGGCCATATTTGAGAGCCCAAACATGTTAAGATGAAGCATCTGAACCAATTAGTGACGACTAGTTCGTGGTCACGACGAGATAATACAACCCACCTCAAGAGAAAACTCACTTTGGATGCGAAGTAACCAATCGATCGTTTCTTTGCAATCCCTTTATAATCAAAACAACCTCCTTCCAAATAGCGCCCACGTTTAGCCCTGCGGGATCTAAACACATCGTTAGTTATTGCAGGGGAAATGACTCCCCTTGGTACATAAACAGATCTTTCCATAGTAAACGCACCGTTGAAAACCAAGATCCCAACTCGCTGGTATCCTTCACGCAATACCGGGTAGAGGTTGGGACGTAGCCCTTCATGCAACACCCAACCTCTCTGAATTGCCTTGACCAAAGCACCCAGCTTGGATCCGCGCATCTTAGGTCGTCTGGAATGATGCTCTTGCTGCAATCCGCCGCTGTTGCAAATCAATAAGCTACTGCATCGGAGACCCCGGATATGTGCAACTTACAAGTAGGACAGCAGATGCTGATTGTCGACGCAACGGCCTCGTCCAACTCCATTCCATCAGGACAACACCAGGCTGCTGTTTTAGAAATATGCGTTCCGTGCGGACACTTGCCACCGGCTGTGTCCGGGTTTTTCAGCGGGTAGTGGACAAATCCGCCAGGAGCGTGGCACTTGTGGACATGCTTGCGTTTGACCGTGATCTTCACCATGTCACTGTGGGCGTCTGCAGTGGAAATGAATAAGACGAGAATAGACTTCGAAGCGTCTTTGTTGTTGGCGTTGCATGGCTGTTCGACTTGTCCATGGGATGACAGACTAGTCGGCATTGGGGTCCAAACGTCGTCGTCAGGTTCTCGATAAGCCACTCGCTGATCATCGTTGGCGGATGAATAAAAGATGACTGTTTGGCCGGCCTTGAACGAGAGCTTGAAGACGGTAACGGTGAATGGGACAGTTCGTAGCGTGGCGGTACTAGTGGTGCCCGCCTTGTCGAACGAGATGGGAACAGCTTCTGGGTTGATTTTCGGCAGGCCCTTGACGAGAGATCCGCTGGTATCTCGGATGTGCTCGCGCGCGAGCTTCTGGGCGAATATGAAAAAGTCGTCGCCAAAGTCAGTCAGATGTGAAAGACGGGTCCTCTCTTCCTTGTCGGGTGTCGGTGGTGTTGCCAACACCCAATCGTTGAGATATTCGGGGCCTCTCGACACCTCCAGAGCTTGAAAGTACAGGCTGGTCGTGTAAACATCATTTCCTGCGTGGGCGTATATCGGCAAGGAGGGATGGTAGTGGCGGTCAGGCCCAGGCCACTCCACGTTGGAAGTTGGAAAGACGCGGTTGCTGAAGTAGTTCGCAGATCCCTCAAGAACCCACAAGGGCTCTTTCGAAGTGCCAAGCTTGTGGTATCCCTGCACGCAGTGGTACAGCTCGTGCGCCAAGGCTTGCAAGGCTCGGGGGACGTTTTGGCCAGCTGCGTCCGTGGTCCATCGTTTGTACGTCTTTATCTGGCAAGGGGGTTTCTTTGCGCTTGGGTAGAAGGTATCGGCGAAGGTGGTTCCGTCGACAGCGACGGTGAGGATGATGACGATATCGGACGGAAGATTCGCGAGGGAGCTGTAGTAGTCGATGCTCTTGTCGAGGGCTTTGTGAAGCACTGGGGCGACCTCGGCTCCCTTGACACCGGCGCGCCCCCAATTTTTCGTGTAAGTCACTGTGACCGTTGTCGACCCAAAAGTCTTAGGATAGCCCGGGAAGAGTTTGCATTGAGCGTTGACGGTGAAGTGGTCGCCGGGTTTAATCTTGGGCCACCATTTGGAACAACTTTCCCACTTTGCCTGCGCCAAGGCGGCGAAGAGTAGGACAGCGAGGAAAGAGAAACGCATCTTGGATAAAATGGCAAACGTGCAGATGGATGCAGATTACATCTGTGCCAAGAGTGTGGGCACCTACTCACATATAAGGTGCATCGACAATCACTAGCAAGCGCACTATTGTCTAGTTTTCAGGGAGGGAAACACACGAGACTCGCGACAATGCAGAATCGTCAATAAAGCGGAGGCACTTATGACATTTCTCGAAGTTCTAGGCCTCTACTAAACGCCATCGTTCAGCCAGCTCTGCGAAAGACTCTTTGAACGACGTGCTTCTGGTCATTCTGATTGGTCTGAGCAGACTAGCAATACTCCGTACAGAGCTGACAAGGCCCGACGAAAATGGCTTGACGCCACACAGGTTCATACCAAAACAAGTAACGATCTGTTTGGCCAGCTCGGCCGTTCCTCGACAAGGTTCCCCGCCCTCGACAACTCGTGACGAAGTCTAGGGTAGCGCCCCGGTTGCGGCATTTCAGGAATGCTAACGGCTCACTTCGGTTCACTTCGTCCCATACATACCTACATCTATCGTATATAAGTTAGTAGACACCATGGGCGAAGAAAACACACTCGCTATTGGCGTCTTGTCTATCGGCGAAATGGGGCTAGGCATCGCCAAGCTCCTGATCAGCCACGGATATCGAGTCGTCACCTACGCAGAAGATAGAAGGCGAGTTTGAGATAGGACCGTGTTCTAGGATACGGAGCTAACACCCATCAAACCGTAGCGAGAGCACGCGTGACAGAGCTCGATCTAACGGCATAGAGCTTCTACCCTCCCTCAATGAGTTCTCCAAGGAGTCCAACTGCATCCTCTCTATTGTCCCACCGCGAGATGCAGTAGCCACTGCACAGCGCATCATTGACGCGGCCACTGAGGACGCAGAGGATCGAGACAGTCCTCTCTACTACTTAGATCTCAATGCTATATCCCCAGGACTATCCGCACAACTGGATTCGCTGTTCAAGGGTAACAAGAACATCGTCCTGATCGACGGCGGGATCATCGGAGGACCTCCCTCACCAAATGCGGATGCGTCTGCTGGCTGGAAGTGTCCTTCCTTGGTTGTGTCTGGACCGGAAGAGTTGCCTTATAAAGATCTCGCCGAGAAGCTCAACATCAATCATATTTCTCCGGATATAGGCGCCGCTTCGGGTCTGAAGATGTGCTTTGCTAGCACAACCAAGGGGTTTTTTGCTATCGCTATCCAGTCTTTTGTGACAGCTGATGCGCTTGGGGTTCTCCCTGAATTGCGTCAGTACATGAAAGAACATAACGCAGATGCGTTGGCTATTGCCGAGAAGGGAGTCACCGGCATGCCTCCCAAGGCCTATCGCTGGGTCTACGAGATGCAACAGATTGCAGCCACCATGCAAGAAAACGGCCAATTTGACAAGGAATTGTACGCCATTTCCATTGCCCGAGCATGAAGACGTGGAATATCGCAGTACTAACTACTTTCCTAGGTTTGATGGCGTTGCCGAAGTGTACCGCGTTGTCGCCGAGGACACCGACCTTGGGCTGGAGCAACCGGGGAAGAGGAAGAGAGGCACCACTGTGGATGATGTCGTCGAGGTAATGCGATCCGGGATGAAAGCTAAGAAGCGCGGTTAGTCCATGTTCGTACAGGGAGAGTTTCAGATGCACCGTCGACGTGCGTATTAATATGTCACCAATTGAGCTCTTGTTTCCGATGGGCTGAGGTTCTGGGTAGTGGTACACATCCTCCTATGCCGAAGTGCCTGGTTTATCCACAGGCTGTAATTGATACAGGACCGCAAAGAGCATTCGAGGTGCCCTGGCAGATAGTCTCTTGTGCAGGCAACCCACGGTCTCAGGCAGCTTACTCCAATTGGACGCGGGGAAGCGGCGGGAGCCCATACTTGGCATGCAAACCTGGCCCGATCAATTAAATCCATCACTTAAAAGACTCCCTGTCGTTGTAAGGCTTCCTGCAGGGCTCACCGCTCAGCCGCTTAATAGCTCATTTCACAGCCTCGCGCTCTCTTTAACATGTTTCTCATTTGACTCATGAATTCCAACACCTTTACTGTTCAATTGATCCTCTCCCTCAGCTGTCGTAACCCATCTCACCGCCATTGGCCTCTATCTCAATGCCGTGTCTCAACCATGAGACTCTTACAAACTTCGACTTTTGAACTTGTGACCAAATACCAGTCGCTCGACGACACATTTCCCCCCTACGCCATTTTGTCCCACACCTGGGGTACAGACAATGAAGAAATCTCACTTCAAGATCTGCAATATGTGCTTGCCACGAGAAAGAACAGGACAAACGACCTCGTGACGCAGTCATTGATGGCGAGACCCGGCTTCATCAAGATCCAACGCGCTGCAAAGTTGGCTTTGTCTGAAGGCTACGATTTTATCTGGATCGATACTTGCTGCATCGATAAAACATCGAGCGCAGAGCTGTCCGAAGCCATCAACAGCATGTTCCAGTGGTATGAACAGTCGACCGTCTGCTATGTGTTTCTCAGCGATGTCGAAGCGGTTGAAGATGCCGGAGATCAACTGCCACCCGAAACATGCGACGCAATCAGCAGCAGTCGATGGTTTACGAGAGGGTGGACTCTGCAAGAGTTGATAGCCCCGTCCAATTTGCGATTCTACTCAAAAGACTGGGCCTTTCTAGCAACCAAGGACGGACATTTTGGAAAAACATATTTGAGTGCAATCACTGGCATTGACATGTCTGCACTGGTAGGTTCGCAGGAGTTGGAATACTTCAGCGTGGCCACACGAATGAAATGGGCCTCCCAGCGCAAGACAACCCGGCTCGAAGACATGGCGTACTGTCTCATGGGTATCTTCAATGTCAACATGCCGCTTCTCTATGGCGAAGGGACCAAGGCCTTTATTCGACTTCAGGAGGAAATTCTTAGAGGTAGGTTATTACTCGACCTTCGAACATAAACGCTGGCTCTGACGCATATATAATGACAGGAGATAATGATCAGTCACTGTTCGCTTGGAGGTGTCCAAAAGACGATCCGCATAGCAGTCAGCTTTCTGGTCTCTTGGCCAAAACTCCCGTCTGGTTCCAAGACTCGGAACAGTTCCGACCTCTTCCCATCAACGTCGAGGCATCTGCAAGCGCTCCGTCAAGTATGACAAATGCCGGACTTTACGTCCAGTTTCGGCTGCACTCACAGAAAGAATCCACTTCAAAGCCAAAGAAGGGAGAGACTGGGACCAAGGAAGATGTTGTGGCCGTGCTACACTGTAGCCCGTACATTTGCGAAGACGGGCAAGAAAACAAGCTGCGCAAGGCCGCGCTAAGGCTAGCACATCTTGGAGGCGACCGGTACAGCCGCTTGAGCTGCGACAGCATTGTCGACATTGATCCTTCCGAGCTGGAATCCGGGCATTCAACCTACGAATACATCTACGTGAAGCAAACCCCAACTGTAGCGCTTCCGGATATATACGTCGACGACCGGATGATGAACCATGAGCTTTCGGCAGTGTGGTTCCAGAAAGGCCAGTGGAACGAGTCAACCAAGACGTTGAGGTGCAATAAGCCCGGACGTGGCGGCATTCTCGGAGTGTTTCGCTATTCCCTACAGCGGCCCCGAACTCGTGGAAGTTTGGTCGACGTCATGGTAGGATTCCACTCCACGTCATTAAGGCTAGGGGCATCGAGCTACTGGTGCTTCCAACAAACTGTCTCTGATGACAAGGGCCTGGATGCTTGCTTCCCTCCAAGCAACGTTAACTTGTCAAGCGAACACTATCACAACAGCATAGCCGCAAGCGTAACACTGGAGCGAAAGGACCAAATATACAATGAACTCACACTCGAGTTGAAGCAAGAAGAAACCATACTGCTCCCCACGGCCGGCAACCATTTCTCCGCGGTCCCGATTGTCCCTATTATGCTCCAGTCTCGTGAGAAGCCGCACTACATCAGTTTGTGGTTATCTACTCTGACACAACCGGACCTCCTTACTCTCAGTGGATTTGAAACCGACTTTATTCGAGTTGGTAGTATCCCTGATTATGGGGGTTCAGGGCAGGCCGCTGTTGATAAACTTAGGACTGGCCTGAAGGCTTTGAAGCTTGAGGTCAAGATTTACCCCCCAGGAAAAGGGGCCATGACACGGCTTCCAAGCGGGACAGTATTAGTGCCTCAAAAGAATGCAGCGATGTTGAGGCCGCTGATTCGAGCCTGTCGAGATGGCGACTCTGGGACATTGAAGTGGAAGATTGGTCAGTATGCCACCGACCTTGTTGAACATCTCCTGGACATACCTACGAAACTCGACAAGTTCGAAATGACCAACGACTTCCGGCTCATCCACTGGGCAGTTGCGGGCGGGAACCGGGAGATTGTCCGTGAGATCCTTCGGTTCGACGGTAAAGTGAGAACGCGACTGCAACGGCTTACCGCACTCCATCTTGCGGCTATCATGGGGAATGTTCCAATCATAAAAGAGCTGATCGAGGGTTCAGAAGAAGAGTGGGCAGCTGTCCTGAGACCAATGTCTTCGCATTGCAAACCCTTTGATAACCCCTGCGATTCTCCGATGCACCTTGCTGCAGCTTACATCCACTCGCCAGAGGTCGAGGAGGCCTTCGAATGCATGAGAAGGGTTCAACCAGACAAGTTTGGAGTAGGATCCAATGCATTCAGCTTTGCCCGCAATGGTTTGGGAGAGACGCCCCTTCACAGAGCAGCGGCCATGAACAACACTCACGCAGTTTCCGCGCTCTTAGCCCACGCACCCGGCGCCCAATCCATTGAGTGTCTGGATAACAAAACGAGGTCGCCCCTCTGGCATGCTGCTGCAACTGATGCTTATGATACGCTCTTGTTGCTCTTAAAGGGGGGTGCCGACGCAAACACTCGAGACGAGCTGGGCATTTCGGCTCTCCATGCGGCGTGTCGCTCTGCGCGTTCCGAGGTGGTACAGGCTCTCCTATCTTATGGCGCAGACCCGAATGATTATCCGGTTTTCGAGTTAGGAATCAAGACTTCGTCTAAGCTGCGTTCTACTTGCATGACTTGCTGCATGTACGCGGCCCTCAGGGGGAATGCTGCTACACTCTGTGCGCTGCTGGCAGCTGGCTCCAGAGTCGACGGCCCGGATGGACCAGATGGCAGCGACCTCGCCCCAATTCATATTGCGGCTGCGAATGGACATTTGGACTTTATCAAGATCCTTTGTGGCAAGGGGGGACTGAAACAGCAATTGGGTGCGAAAACTCCATACTGGGTGCGGACACAGAGCGGACTGCCAGGCGTGGAGGTGAAGATACTGCCTGAGGGACAGGAAGCAACTGCGATTGATTTGGCACGGTTGTCTGGTAAGGATGACATCGTGTCGTATCTTGAAAGTTTATAAGGGACATTGAATTGATAGTTTCCCTCATGCTAGGATGATGTGGAAACATTGATCAAGCAACCATCAATCTTGAAACCACGCCCATGGCTGTGCATCCACCATTGTTAGCCCTTTGGCTTGTGCGTCTCTCTAAGATTCGTTTTAAAACAAGTTTACGAAACTCTGTCTCATCAGAAGTTCGTTCTCTTATGCGCATCCCCTACTTTTGAAACGACTGAAGAGAGTTCTCGGAGGCTTCGGAGCACGCGTGTTGCCTAGGACAAGGTTACGCGTCAACAGGATTCTACAAATTCTGCCATTATTCATGGCAAAGGGGCGATGACTTGGGTGTGTGATCAAGCGAATGGAATTCATCACCGAGATATGGCTGGAAACTTGATTCAACCTCGGTACGAAACGCAGAGTTAACATCATAGGCTTGGCATCAATATCAAACTCGAAATATTTCATCCTCTGCGTAATCAAGTGGCCTGATTGATGGAAAGGATTTCCTGTTACACGGCTTGTCGCACCATGGCCGCGGCGATCCCCCTTGCACGCATCCCATCCAGAAATAAAGAACAAGACACACGGATTAATTAGAGTCGGTTTCTTCAGTTTTAGCTCCGCGAATAGAATGACTCTGATTTGAAACAAGAAAACAGCACATGTTATTGGTGCGGCTGGTTCAAAGTCTCAACCGACAAGCTTTCAACCCCGGTCTCCGGCCACAGCCCCCGGCCTCTTGTTGCAGTGAAGACGGTCCCGGCTTATCGGTTGTGCTGCCGTATGAATCCTTTTTAATATCAAGGAAACTTGCATTTGTGGACCAAGATCCGCCGGCAGATGCCAAGAGATGTCCCTTTCTAGCCGCCATGAGAAAGGAGTAGAGATGGTATATAACATGCAGCTCAGAGCCGCAACAATGAAGTGACCTTTTTGCTTTCAGCCTCAAGCAACGTCTTCTGACTTCGTTACCTTCTTTTCTACCGCTAGTACGGTATTTCATTCTTTTCTTGGCCTGTTGACCCTGGTGGTCGTTCATTCTTTCTCGTTACGTTCCTTGTACATATCTCAGGCCATTCATTATCCACCTATTCGATCAATCAACAACTGAGAATCTAACTCCAGTCATCATGCGGTGCAACCTCTCAGGAATAGCGGCCCTTGTAGGGCTCGCTGGTACAGCGGCAGCTCAGAGATCTTCGGCCTACGCTGATCCCGAGACTGGTATTGACTTCCAACGATACCTTGCCTCAAGCTACAACTACAGCTTCGGTATTGCGCTTCCGGAGACTGTAGGATCTGACTTCATTGGTCAGATGGTTGTTCCCAAAACAGACAACGAGGGGTGGGGTGCCGTCTCGCTCAAGGGAGGCATGTTGAACAGCCTCCTCTTCGTCGCCTGGGCAGACGGCGAGGACATCAAGACGACGTTCAGACTGACGGGATCATATGCCAACCCGGACGTCTACTCCGACACAGAAGTCACGGCGTTGCCCATCGCTAACGGCACGTTTATCAACGACACTCACATTTCCTACACCTTCCTCTGCGAGGGCTGCATCCTCGCTAACAAGACCAGCCTCCTGGGAGAGTCTCCAGTCTTGGGCTGGGCCATCTCCGATACCAACCCTACCACGCCTTCGGACGCAACGAGTGCTCTATCCTATCATGCTGCTGGCTTTGGACAGTTTGGCCTCGACATCGCTTCCGCCAAGTCCGACAAGTACGCCACCTGGGCTTCGTGGGCTGCTGCCGACACCCCGACCCCTGGAAACGGCACCGTTACCAACCCCGGAAACAGCACATTCCCTGCGCCTACGACCTCCAACGTTACCTACGATGTCATCGTTGTTGGCGGCGGTCCTGCCGGTATCATCGCGGCCGAGCGTATTGCCGAGACGGGCTCGAGTGTTCTCCTGATCGAGCGAGGCCCTGCCAACACCGTCGCCCTGGGTTCTTCCCAAGCTCTATCATGGAACGAGAGTCTGACACCTTACGATATCCCCGCCCTTGGTAGCAGCATGACCAGTCTCTCTGGCACCAAGTTCTGCAGCGACACTGCCTCCACCGCAGGCTGCCTCTTGGGCGGATCGAGTTCCATCAACGGACTCAACTTCATCCACCCTCCTGAGCACGACTGGCAGCGCTGGCCCAAGGGATGGAGCTGGGCCGACGTCTCCGAGGCTGCTACTCGTCTCTATGAGCGGAACCCGGGAACGACGGAACCCTCTGACGATGGCAAGTACTACGACGACCACGCCTTCAAGGTCCTGTCCTCGTACCTCAAGGCCGAGGAATGGACTGAGGTCGATTCGATCGAGGCGCCCAACGAGAAGCACATGGTTTACTCTCGTCCCTCGTGGTCAATCAAGGACAACCTGCGTGCTGGGCCTGCTCGCACCTACATGCCGTTCGCAAAGGATCTGCCCAACTTCACCCTGAAGCTCGAGACCAAGGTCATTCAGACTATCCGCAATGGCAGCGCCATCACCGGCGTTCTCACTCAGGCTGCGGATGGAAGCAGACAGATTATCAAGGTCAAGAGCGGTGGCAAGGTGGTCCTCGCCGCTGGTGCCCTGTCGACGCCCCGTCTCCTTTGGAACTCTGGCATCGGCCGATCTGATGCCCTCGCCATTGTCAAGAGCGGTGTCACTCAGACCGGCGTGTCTCTCCCCGCCCAGTCCGAGTGGATTGATCTCCCCGTCGGCCATCACCTTCAGGACCACGCCCAGGTCATGCTGCAGTTCAACGCGAAGACCAACTTCACCTCCTACGGCTTCAACGGCATCGCCACCGACCCGGTCGAGTCGGACCTGGACCTCTACTACCAGGGCTCGGGTCCCATCACGCAGGCTGCGCAGCGCATGCATCTCTGGACCTCGGCCAAGGGCGCCGACGGCCGAACGCGTTACCTCCAAGGCACCGCCAGCGCCATGGCATCAGGCGTCATCACGGTGCGCACGTTCCTAACCCACGGAACCAAGACCACGGGCGAGCTGGGCATCACGACGTCTGGCAACACGGTGCTCAACACCAAGCCGTGGCTGATTGACGAGGATGACCGCGAGGCCATGTCCGACTTTGTGCAGTGGTGGCTCGATATTACCGGCGGCAGTAACTCTACGCTGTCGTATGTGACGCCTGGCGCCACGCCTGCCGACATCATCGCGTCCAAGATGATCAGCGGCGACCACTGGGTCGGCAGCGCCAAGATGGGTGTCGACGATGGTCGAGTGTCCAATGGCACCAGCGTCGTGGACCTGAACACCAAGGTGTACGGCACTGACAACTTGTTTGTCGTCGATGCGTCTATCCATCCCGACTTGCCCACTGGTAACACGCAGTCCATCATCATGATCACGGCGGAGCACGCTGCTGAGAAGATTGCGGCTTTCAAGGTTGGCGGGAGCGGTTCTTCTAACAACTCGACTGCGCCGCTCGCTTCGCGGTGCAGCACCCGGCCGGTGAAGAGGGCCGTTAGAATGCCGACGCGCTGGAGTTAGAGAATGGAAGGGGACGTTTTTGTGCCATGGATTAGGTAGCCGGTGTTCTGATCGCCGTGAACGGCGACAGAGTGATTGATCTTCTTCAAGTACATAGAAATTGACGAGGCTTCTGTACAAACCGCTGCTACCCGCGATGCTCGTTAATGGGCCTTTTCATGTGTCAGTCGCTGTGAACAATAAAGTAACACATACGTAAGAGGGCGAGACGCGATCATGCCCATTAGAGCGTATCGATCGCATGAAAACTCTGCGCGATGGCACCGTCCGCCATATATGAATTGCTGGATGCGCCCTAGATGTCACATGTGGCATATCTTTAGGTAAGGCAATGACGAATGACTACTTACCTTCCAGAGTCGGAGGGAGGACAATGGCACAACGTCTGAGGCTGATGGCCATGAATAAGGACAATGGAACTTCGCCTTCTCCTTCCGTGAACGGCTAGCCACCGACCTTGTTCTGATTAAGGCCTCCGTGATGTTCCACTGGGTCCATCCATCCAATATTACTCCAGGTCCAACCATCGGTTGCTCGGGACTCGGGTTGTGGAGGGACCTCGCCACCCCAGATCCGCAACACCAACACTAGAAGCCCCTGCAAGACCCGGGGAACTCGTTGCAAGTGAGGGGCAATGTCATGCAATTTGACTGACGCGGTTGACTAACTTGCCTTTCTCTTTGTGGGATTCCTAACCACTCCAGCTGCCATCGCGGGGGATCGCCAGGGGCCCAATATTCGTGTCGTCGTCAGGTGAACAATGCGACAAGCTCGTGGTCCAAGACCCGTCCACAACCCCTCTATCATTGACCAGCCTGTCCTTGCGTTGATCATTCTCGCTGCTTTTCAACGACCCGGCATTGTGGTTGTAATACACCTATTCAAGGTCGCCTCGCAGCCATCATCTACCTGCGACAGCTTGGATGTAACTGTGGCTGGTCCCAATCATGCTGCCACACCTTGCTTGACACTTCGTTGACACTTTGCCGATGCCACCACGCCTTGGCATTTCGCCGACAGACTGCTACAAACATCTGACGGCTTCTAGCACCGAATACCGAACAGTCCATAACCTCCGTGGCCTCAGCCTAGCCACAACCGTCGCATGTCGTGCATCCTCCAGCTGCCTCCAAAAAGCAAGTCCATCCACCGTCAAGATCGCCTCGCAACTACCAAAAAGCCACCGCGGGACCTGCTGCCACCTCGGGCCAAGTCCTATCACCAACTGAGCCATATTGATAAAGGGGCTTGCGCCGCCCGCTCATCACTGACTAGCTGTCCACGTTGCGGCCGCGTTTCCCTCGGACGGCCAACATCAAATAGTCCCGAGTTAGCAGCGTCTTCTGATTAAATGGCAAAGTTTCTTTTCAAGTTGGTCTAGTGCACGACAGTTGCACCCGCGGACACGTCTCAGGGGAGCAATGTGGCGTCTGTCGCTCCTCGACGGCAACCGTTCCAAGCGAAAATTAACCACCCGGACTGCTCCCGAGGCTCCTCTTGGCTTCAATCCCGTCATTTGCGGCTTGTTCGATTCATGTGTCGGCCTCGGCCCACGTTACTGGATGGATGCCCAAGTGCCGTGCAAGATAAGGAGACGGCACGAGTCAGCGCGTGCATAATTTCATCTCTTCTGGGGCCAACACACAGACACTTTTCCGGGGAGCGGGCGGAGCCAGGGGTTTAAGCCTTTTCAGCTCGTTTAGAAAGCTGGACGGTTGCCAATAGGCGCGAGGACTAAGGCCTGTGGCTGTTGCTAATGGAGTCTAGATGATGCTAGATTCTCAGGAAGGCTTCTCGTATGCTCCTCTTCCCCAACTTTGCGAAGTGTTCCAAGGACTTCAGTGTCAAGTGCAGTCGCAAGCATGTCGCAGCCATTCCGTCTTGGACCAACGCGTGGTCTCTTAGCTCGAAAGGATTCTCATCAGCATTGTGCGGTTTGTGCATATATGACTGATGGACGAGCGCCGATCCTTCGTTACATTTCCGTTCCTCCGTTACATGGTGTGCCTGTGTACTTCGAAATGGTGGTACCTCTGGACTGAAGCCACACAGCCGTTTTTCTTCCTTTCGTTTCGCGCCGTGCGTCTGAAGTCAAGCCAAGATGACGACGCCGGTCTTCTTTGAGATCAGCTGGTCGATCCTGTCCATGATCTGCATGTCCAATGTCTTCTTCGGCTTCTTAGTATGCGGCATCACCAGCTTTACCCCCCTCGCGGCGGTGCCCATGATCTCGTCTGCCGGCGGAGCGATAGCCTGTGGTTTATGCTACTACATCAACTATGGAACGCACCCGACTCTCAACCGAGCCATCGCATCGGTTTTTGCAGATATTTTCTGGATGGTATGGCAGCCGGCTTATAATCGCTTGGGACTTTGGTTGACAATCGAGTGAACAGATACAAGAAGCCGGCTTGATGTTCTACAGCTATCTGATCCTGCGCCGCGTCCTCCGAGGCACGCGCCGGACCGCCTTCACGGCGATCTTCTGGGCCGTCATGTTCGGCGTCTTCGCAACACGAGTGACCATTGCCGTCTTCAGAGTCGAGTCTATTATTTCGGATACCTTTTCGATCCAAGTCACCATCAACTACCTCCATATTAGCTACTTTAGCTTGATGGCCATCCTCGAATGCATTAGCGCTTACTACTTGATCGACGTCTTTAGAACGGCTAAAAAGACGTCAATGGAGATCGCTGTCAAGGTCGGCATATTCCGTTACCTGACACGGAGCACAGAAGTTCGCGTTGCCATCCTTGCCGTCCAGGGCGTCTTCCGAACCTTTACGCACTCGTTCCAGACGCCTGGACAAAAGGCAGAGAACTTGGCTAGTCAGCTTGATCGATTTGCTTACACCCTCTTTTGCCTATTTCCTATTATCTGCTAGTAAGTTGTCACCTTTGACATCGCTTCTCGATGGGTTGATGGCTTACTCATGTACCCCAGTGTCGATCTCCTCGCCTCCAAACTTGCCTATTCAGACGGGGGATACTCGTACGGATCTAATTCACGAAGCCGCGCTGCGCACATCTCGAACCGAAACCAATTCACGTCCAGCCATGCACGAGGCGAGGAATACCCTAGCACTCAGGTTGGACATGTTGTCGAAGTGCAGGGCGGGAAACACGGGGTGCATAGCGGCGCCAACAGTTCACAAGAGCGCATCTTCGAAGGAGGGTCGTCACAGACAGGGACGTCTGAGATTGACATGGACGATCTAGATGTGAAGGGAAATGCGATTAAAAAAACGGTCGAATTTAAAGTGGTATAGGCGAATAGTCAAAGGGGGACATGTATCACGTCAATTAGAATATAATAGCCTTAATCACTCAATTACTCGTACTTTGCGTCTAGTCCATTCAAAGCAGTCGTCTCAACACCGCTGTCCAGTTGCCGATTGAGCAACAGGTTAACTAGGTAGGCAATTATTGTAATTATCGCAACCCTACCTCGACCAAGCATCTAGTTAACTAGTGACTAGCCTCTGAGTAATTAGCAGCCTGCTTTGACCTGCTCTCGTCCAAGATTGAATAGAAGCGGAGATGGCCTGTTAATCTAGCTACCCTAGATGAAAGTTTTAAGAATTCATCGGCACTTATTAGGTCTCTTTCTTCCTTGAGATGGCTAGTTATCAATGATGTTAGTTGGCTGCTTATTAAAAAGGCATTATCTGGAAATGAAAAGTGGGTTGAGGAGTGGCATGTCGTATTCTTGCAGGGGCTGTGTTTCTTCCAGCATCGCTCGTCCTTCACCTTCATGATACCCTCTTGACCAGACCAATGGTGCTTCTTGACAATGCGCAAATACATGAGCAAGCGACAACGTCCATGTGACTTCTGCCGCTCCCGCAAAACGGCCTGTCGTATCGATGATGCACCTCCATGCCGATCTTGTCAATTGCACGACAGGGAGTGCACCTTTGTCGAAGCCGCCCGACCACGTAAAAGGCAAGCCACCGATGCTAACATAGAGAGCCACTCAGAAGATGATCCTCATCAGGATGCGGCTGGGCCATCCGGGGCTAGTCAAGGTCTCCAAAGTACGCTGCAACGCGCCCTGCCGGAGCCATCACCTTTGGATCAGACGCGACATGAAGATGAAGCTGAAGAACCCGTCCCAGCCGACGCTTCTTTCGCGGATATGAGCATGCATTTCCTCCACAATCTCGACATGGACGGTTCCGAGTATCAGTTCATGTTCCGCACCCCTCGCAGTCCAGCATCCAATATGTCCGTCCTAGGTGATGCACAACTGCCAACAATCTCTCAAGCTCCTTCGCCTGGGCCGCCGTCAGCTTCAAGCTCATCCAATATTCTCATCGACGGAGTAGCCGGCTTCAATCCGGAGACACTGGGACTCACGGGAGATATGGACCCGTACCTATTGCAGCGCTATCAAACCGACCACCGCGGCATCTTCAAATTCAAGCAACTAGCTATCCATTCAGTCCAACCAGACCCTCTCCCTACTCAGTTTCTTGTCTCTCAGCCCTCGCTATTTTCTCACAGCCGAGAAGAAGCAGGGCATACGGGAATTCAAGACTCGGAACAACGAGAAAAGTTAGAGAAGTACGTTTCTGAATCAATGGGCAAGAGATTAATTGCCCTCTACCAAAAGTTCATTGCACCGCACTATCCCATCTTCTCTACACAATCACTACCCGATCCCGCATCAAGTCCGCCTCATCTTCTGGCGGCCATATACTCTATCACTTTTCCCTTCGCCATGTACGATGATCAGTTATGTATAGACCTGGCCTACGAATCGCCTCCCTACGAGCCGTGGGCTCGCATCATCAACCAGGGCGTAGCTGCTGACACTCATTCACCAACACTCGCGACCGCCCAAACTCTCCTCTTACTAGTCGCAAGATCTTCCTCCAATCATTTAGTTTCCGATGCCTCTTACCGGTGGACCAACATGGGAGTACTCGTCTCTACAGCTGTTAACATCGGGCTTCACCTCGATCCTTCTACTTGGAAGATATCGCCAGCCCAAATATCGCAACGGCGTAGGCTCTCCTTCAGCATCTATGCCATTGATAGGTGGCTAGCCGCTACCCTGGGGAGGCCACCTCATATTGATAACGCGAACTGGCTCGTTACTTCGCTGAAGGTGGATGATAGTCATTGCGCTGGTATATCTTCGGATCACTGGGCTGACTTGCTTGCCGTCTCATCCGTTACGTCTGTTCTCGCCTCCACCCTCGCCAGCCTCTAGTGAGCTCTCCCTCTCACTCGCCCACTGTTGTACACTAACTCGTTTCCCAGTTCTCTTCGGGCTGTTCATTCCCTCCTCGAATCGCCAGAGAAAGCAACAGCGGCTTCCACTGGCCTCATACAAACCCTTGATGAGAGCCAAACGTGTTTCAGCACCAGCCCCGAGGCGCTTGAAAGAACTTCGCAAACTACGTCTTCCTTCGTTGTCAGCCTTAGCTACTATTACACCCGCCTTCTTATTCTTAGAGCTGGTCTCCGTTCAATGGTTCATGGAGATTTGAGTCTGTCGTCAGCGAACCCGGAGAGCTCTCCCGATGATTTCAATCTACGTGCCAAAATGAAAGACTGTGTTGAAAAGTTCTCAGCATTCGTCCAGGGACTTCACAGTGACGATATTGCTGGACTCTGGCCACCGTGGTGTCAAACAGCCTTTTCGTCTCTGTGCTTTGCGTTGCTGTTG
Organism: Thelonectria olida; assembly: GCA_020736575.1. NCBI lineage: Eukaryota > Fungi > Ascomycota > Sordariomycetes > Hypocreales > Nectriaceae > Thelonectria > Thelonectria olida. Next base: position 124,843 of record JAGPYM010000035.1, read on the forward strand.
ATGATGGTGTCTTCGTCCACTTCTCAAGAGGCCTCTTCATGGCTGGAGATTTTGCACACAACCAGAAGAAATTTGCGATTAAAGGCCAACTCCTTGCCGGTACTTCGTTTAAGTCTTCTGCGAGTCGACTCGATATTCTGGCGCGGAGTCGACAAAGTCCTGAAGCTCAAACCACACGTTGAGGAGGCAGTTCGAACATTTACAAAGCCCTTATAGTATAAACTTCTATCGTTGCGAACTATTGGGATCAATTGGGAATAACTCTTCGCTTTAAGAAAGACCATGATAAGCTTGAAACATCATTGCGACAATGTATTAAGAAGCTTATTGTAGTTCATATGTGCAACGCCGGGTCTAGCTAGCATCAATTTCTACTGTGTGCTTCCAATTGTAGCTCCTTCAGGCTCCAGTAGCAAATTTTCTTTTTACGCCAATAAGCTTGAAACGTAGTTGTATTACCGACAACAGTATCCTCACAGATGTATAGATCTCCTTTGATTATGAATCTTAAAGCAGTTCTTATCGAGAAAGATGATCGTGGGACAGGTAATTAAGTATTCCTACCTCGGTATATTACCGAACGCTTCTATGCGTTGCCTTGCTTGTGTCGCTGGAATTGATAGACTACTTGGCTAGAAAGATGGCGAATAATGAGGCCTTCTCGCATGTCCAGCTTTTGCGAATCACTATCAAATGCGAACCATTTTCGATTAGTTGTACGCAACTGTCGCCATATCATGCCTCGCCGCATAGCCGCCGCATAGCCCAAATCTACAAGGAATAAAGTCTGCGTTTAAGACCAACCTGACCATGCGACTCTTCCAAAACCAATCATGACAAAGAATTCCCTTCAGCTCCGACAAGCTACAGTGTTCATGCATGGGACTATGGCGTTTGTAGCTGCGCTAACCGATCATCCAAGTCTAGACGCATCCATCACAATCAGGCATCCCCAGCGTCCCGAACATCCGGCCACACCATCTATCGAGTTGAAGAAATAAAACATTCGATCCGTCCTCCAATGACCCTAAAAGTGTCTTCAAATTCCGCATGAACCATCCCAACCAGACTGAACTGTCTTCCAACCAATCCAAGCCGTTGCGGCTCCAGAACTCGTTCCAAGATGGGCACTGACATTGACCAGTTCGTGTCCAGCATCTCGGCCACTGACTTTGAGCAAGTCACCCACGAAGCTCATGAGCTGGTCTCACACGAGACGGCAGGCAATAGCGACAATGCTCCTTGCAGCGACTGCGGAGAGTTCCACGTTCGACGACGGCTCGTTTGCTGCGTTGATGGCACATGGATGCTACCGGACGGTACCATGGGTAAGGGTCCAGCGAATTCGCAGCTTCTGCTGGCCAGTCCGACCGTTACTTCGTAGGCTATGGTGCTCATATTCAACCAGGTTCTTTTCATGGAAATGCGAGTAATGTGTTTCGCGTCTGGGCTTCGGTGAAAGAGGGTAGAATCCGGGCGTCTGAGTCCCATGATGGGAAGGAATGGCAACAAGTAAGCAGAACCTACACTGATGAATATGTGACGCAGAAACTAATCAACAATTCTCTTCATAATTTAGATTAAGCTCTACTTCAAAGGAATTGGGGCAGAGGAGGTTGGCATCGCTAAACTTATGTCTGGAATAACGGGCGTAGGATACGAGCTGCTCATGGCCCAAGTTTATGCCGTAAGTACGGGGCGCGAGAACTTTGACAGATGGACTGATGTGGTTTCTCTCTCGAAAAGACGTGTTGCCTTTATAGCTGCCCTTCGAGAGACGAGATCTATCTCTTTGGGTTTAGTCGAGGTGGATGTGAGTGTGATCATGGTATTCGGCTATCTGAAACCCTCCCACTAACGTTGGATAAAGTCATTGTGAGTGCCGTTGCTGGGCTATTTCACCATATGGGAACCCTAGACCCTTCTGCTCCCGATTTCCCTATACGATTCATTGAAGGACTCGGCCTCTACAGGAAGATCTCGACCGGAACGAAGAATGAAAGACATGAGGTCCGTATCTTCAACATGAGATGATTCATTCCTCATGATTCGTCTATAGACGCTGACTATCTCGAATAGGTGTATCGGTATTTGTAGGTCACATGCTTCACCACTGAGACGACGATTCGCGTGTCCATTTGGGAAAAACGACGTAAAGCTAAGCTGATGCAGGATTGCCAACACTCGACCATCCCCAAACATCAAGTTTGTCGGCTTGGTTGACTCGGTCAAGGCCGTAAACGACGAAGGTCTCTTCAATATCAAGTTCACAGATAACATCAGTCATCTACGCCACGCACTGGCCCTGATTGACATGCGCAGTGCCTTTCATCCTATGCGCTTTCTCCCCGGCAGCAGAGTACGTTCCGGTCGCACATGTCTAGAGGGATGGTTCCTAGGCGATCACTCCAACATAGGCGGAGCCAAGAAGGAAGACGGCGCCGCCCTGTGGCCTCTGCAATGGATTCTGAGCGAGGCCGAATCATTCGGGTTGGTCCTTGGTTTCAAAAGCCACCCGAATGCCCCCATTCCCGACCCCGTCGATTGTGTTAGGCCTCGCGGTGCCTCGAGAACAACAGTGACTTATAAGAACGGCCTCAAGGTCAACGTTTGGGACCTCTCAGGCCGGTTCAAGCAGCCGGGATTAGCTCCAGAGACAAACGTAGCCACGAGCATGATTGGCGATATAGGATCATCAGAGAGAAAGATCTTCAGCAGGCAAAAAAAGAAACTCGTTGGGTGATCAAACTCCAGTAAGGTCCTTCGAGGTCTGCAACAGCGTTTGTCTTTTCAAGTACTGAATCTCCATCATCAGACCCTAAGGCGACCTGCTTCGTTCACCCATCTGTCGTGATGCTGCAAATTCCAGATTTTCCCATCGAAGAACACGGCTATGCATCACCCTTGGCTTCAGTCACGATATCGGCTTTGTCTGTTCGGTGCCATGTCGAGCAGGACGTTTTCGACACGGATCTATTCGAGGCAAACGAGACGTTGGAAGACTGGAAGCCATACAAGCCGAACATACAACTGGATAAACCCCGAATTCTGGTTTGTGGAAGAGTCGGAGTGGGCAAATCTAGCCTCATCAAGTTGGCGCCCGGGGCCGCAAATGTTGGTTTTATCCATCAAATGTCCACACACGTGCTGATGGTAGACAGGTGCAAACATCTGATGGATTTTCTTCAGTTGACCACGACATCAACTACGAGTATGTGACTGATCGGTATATCTTTCACGACTCGAGAGGCTTTGAAGCCAACAAGGAGGAGCCCTTCAAGTTGGTCCAATCCTTTCTGGATGTGAGAAAAGAAAGCAAAATCATGCAACAGCATGTCCACTGCATCTGATAAGGGTTTTTGATTGATTCGTAACCTTATCCCAATCAGACATCAATCTACGAGATTGTACTAACAGATTATACAGGTACATCATCCCGCTTGACCGGCGGCTGGAGGAAGTCGACAAAGACTTCTTTCGGAAAATCAAAACACACAACGTCAAACTGATGCTCGTTCTCACTCACCCAGACAAGATTAGAGCAACCCTCTCACAGTCCGTAGTTGAGACGTATGCAATGGAACACCCAGACAACTTCATCCAGGTCGAGCTCGACATTCCTCCTGCAGACCAGCCGCTCATACGACGTACCATTATTACCCGCTATGCACAAGAGATCAAACAAAAAAGGGACGACATATGCTCGGAACTTTTTGGGACGGAGAACCAACTAGGTCTCGACTGTGACTCGGACTGCTACATTGTGAATGCACAATTCCGCCGAGGTATACCCACCGCACTGATCATCTCCCCGTGACCGAAATGGTTCTCATGATAATCGCAGATCCGGCGAGCCGCTACGACGAGGTCCTCGATCGTTCTCGCCACGTCGGGCAAGATCTTCTCCGCCGCATCGATCGCGAGGACAGATGGCGGGACGTGGGCAACAAGTTGGAGCAGGCTGTTAAGAAAGCGACGCCCCGCGTTACCAGTGCCAGAAACTCGTTTTACAATCCCCTTAAGCTCTTCGACGACAATATCGACCACTACACTGAACTCCAGGAGCGGTTGCATGCAGAACTCAAGGTTGTGTACGGATTTGAGTTCCTCGAAGAAGACAAGGTGAAGCTGATTGCTTCTTTTCCTCTGTTTGCTGAACTCGACGAATCTATGAAACTAGTGCATCGGTTGCGCACTTGGGCACATTGGGATCGTTAGGCGTCATCGCTGCCGTATCTGGGCTTGTTGGATGGGCAGTCGGCGGCGCTCTCGTAGTTGGCAACCAGCTCACGAAGCGGCTTCACACGACGGAAAGATGGCGGCTCTTGATATCGGCGGCTGTCAAGCTGATTCTCATATACGACTGGTGTGCGTGGGCTCCTTCCAAGACGATCACAACCGAGCTATTCGGCAGGGCCTTCATCATGTGCGTGCGGAGAGCAAAAGACATCCAAGATTTCGTCAAGAAGAACTGGGATATGGTGGACGCGATTTTCCGAATTGACTTAGAGACGACTTTGAGGAAGATTGTGACGCACTTCCGGTTCAAGCCCGAACGCCATATTCTATCGGGGTTGGATTGGTGCACCTGCAGTGTGTGTTCCTGGACTGGATGAGGGCTGTAGGGAATGAGTGCTCCTGAGTTCTTTCACCACAGACCCAGTATTGAGAGAGGGGTCAGGTGTCTCGAGGGAGGGACTTGCCGTGACGAGGCTGATGGGAAACAAAGTATACGAGACAGTTGTTCCATAGATGATAGATGGGAAGATTTTACGTAGACGCCGAGAAGAAGGAATACGACCAAATTCGACGTATATCTCGACAGGAAATGGAGACGACTCCTGAGGGCATAGTCAAGTGACACGATTACGTCGATCCAAGAATGGCCTTAACGTAAAATAAAACCGAATGGCGAAATCATCTGCTACTTCTGCAGTGCAATAAAGCCCAGAACAAAGCGGCTCGGTATGCAGGGAGTGCAGCTTAGCCCTTCTCCAGCCGCCCATCGCTGAAGGGGCGTATGTTCATGTTCAATACTCAGCCTTCATCTGTGAAACACGTATGCGCAATCGACACATGCAGCGACGATTATGGAAGATGTTGAGAATGTCGCCCTAACTGTCATTGAAGCAATACGTTGAAATTCGGACTATCCTCTATCAATCGGCGAGAGCCATGATACCTACAGCAATGCGGGTTGCGACTCTGTTGACATCTTGGTCTTTACGTGTCGAATCCCCATCCGACCTGATCGTTCGATCCGCCCACGAACCGCATCAGGCTGCTCGCACCACTGACAGCATCGAAACGACCGCCTGAGAAAGCAGCCTTGGCAACACTCAGAGCGGCTCGACCATCGATCTGAGCATTATTGCTCGGACGCGTCTCTCCCCGGTCCAGCACCTGGTTTAGATAGCTGTCGCCTGCCAGACCATCGTACCGATCCAGGCACAACTGTCTAACTGCAGGTCCGTACCTGCTGATCCACTGTTCTTCGCTGACTGTAGTATACCTTTTCTGACCCTGTGCATCGGTCTGAGAGAAGGGCCACTCGGCGCGGACGACGTGGTAGCGCTTGGTGGTGAAGAATAGTACAGGCCACGAGAAGATCCATAGAAAGCTGAGGTACATGAACCAGCGAATCCAACTTGTCAGCCGCCAGTTATTGAGTCGGCTGGAGGAGTAGATGTCGACTGCTCGGTCGGCCACAGGGAATTCGATGGCGAGTTTGCCTTTGTAGTTGGTGCTCCTGATCAAGCCCTTGAGACGAGAACGAAGCAGTTGCTCGTCCATGCCAGTGACGGTACGACTTAGGCGGAATCTGCGAGGACACATTAGAGAAGACAGACAGCTGGCGGTGTGCGATGGGCTTACACTTTGGTCGCCGTCGCCCTGGCACAATAGCGATGACACCACTCCCTCAAATCAGGCTTTGCGTGGCCAACCTCAATATCACGCTTGACTCCAGGGGCCCGTTCCTTGAGAACAGTGCCTCGGTACGTCTTGTCCCCGCTTTCGGCAGTCGTGAGGCTCATCGCATTTGGGCCGTATGGGTCAAAGTTGGGCCACAGATAGTTCTGCAAGCTGACCATGATTCGGAAGTCGGTTACCTGCTCGCGGTTGCGCTTCCCGTCCTTGTCGCGCTTCGTTTCCTTGTGCGTGCCTACGATGTGAATATACGGCGACGGCGGGAGTGTGGCCATATAGTCGACCCAGGACTCCAGGAAGCCAGGATCAGCGTCAGAGCGCTTGTCTTGCAGCGGAATCACCTCGTTCGCGATACGGGTGCGCTTGTCACCAATACGCCACGAGGTGCGAGAGATATGGCTTTCGGGCGAGCTGACGCCATTGTAGTACCTCCCCTCGTCTTGGTGATTGGCTTCAGCATGGACTGTTCGCCCGGTGGTGTCGCTGTCAATAGCAGCAACGTCGGCGACGTCGTCAGTGTAGGTGTCTCCAGCCGTCGTGTGCAGGGACAACGCATCCGGATCTTCGCGACCGCCCATGATTGCTGGAGTCGGGGCACTCTGAGACTCTGAGACTCTGAGACGGTTGAATGAGGGAAAGACGAGATTAAATAGGGCGACAGTCGTGGGCCTGCCTTTGAGGTCCAAGCTCCTACTTTAGGTAAGGTATCTAGGCAACAGTCCTCTTCTCGAGAATTGGACGTGAAGCGCTTACTTCTGCATGTGCACGGCGCGGTTTTGTATGGGCAGCCGGGGACCCCCTGAACGCAGACCCTGCTCACGCAAGACCAATGTGGCAGGTCGCTCGGCTGCAAAGCACCCATCATTGCTCCTCCGTAGTGCTTCAAGAAATTACGTGATCGCCTGGAGAAGGGTGAGAAGAAGCATTCAAGGGTTCTAACAAATATCCGAAACGATCCATTCCATCTCTACTCTAACCAACTATCCATCCTCATCGGCAGTGCACACTCTTCAAAAGCTGTGCCGTATCTTCGATGAACTCGAAACTCTTCGTCAAGCCCCTTTGCGGGTGGTTGTAATGCGCAAACGCATGCGGACACCCGGCGTATCGTTTCATCGTCACCCGATTCCCAGCTTCCTTGAGCATCCTTCCGTAGAACTCTCCCTCATCCCGCTCGAGGTCAAACTCGGCCGTGACAATGTGCGCAGGGGGCAAGTTTCGCATGTTCGGCGCAAGAACGGGCGTCAGGATCCAGGTATTGAGCGCACGCTCTACTTCATCTGTAGTTGTCCCAATGTGAGTGAGGTCACCAGCAGCTTGTACATTCGTCAGGACTCACCAACATCATCGCTCACCCAATGCTTTAAAAACCACTGTTCTCGGCTTAGGCCTCCCCAGGGCAGGTCGTTGAACTGTCGCGCACTCTCATAAGGACAATTCGCAACTGTGAGCTTTTTCAGCTTGGTGTTGCAGTATCTCATATCTGTTGCAGGAACAATCATGAGATGTAACTTAATATCGATGCCCTCATCACGCGCAAAGTGCGCAAGCACGGCAGACATTTGTCCACCGGCTGAGAGGCCACCGAAGGAGACACTCTTTGGGTCAATATTGAGTTCTTTTGCGTTGTTAATTGTCTTTATCATAGTCAATATCGGTTGCTGAAAATGATGGATGCAAAACGTACCCATTTCACAGCGTCCCAACAGTCGTAGATGGCGGTTGGAAAGCGATGCTCGGGACCCATCCGGTAATCGACGTCGATGAGTTTGATGGACGACTTGTTGCAGATGTGACGACACCAAGCGGCTTCCGACTTGAGGCTTCCAAGGACCCAGCCGCCTCCATGGAAGTTGAGATGCACGGGAAATGGGCCTGATCCTTCTGGCGAGTACACCTTGACAGATATTTCTCCGGGCGGCCGACAGACGGGAATCTTGCCATCTTCTACTCGGAACACCTCTGGGCCTAGAAGATTTGCTCAGCGAGGTCCCGAGGCACAAAACTCGAGGGCTTCTACCTGGACATGTTGGATATGTGAAGCTGTACTTGGCGGGATCGGCACGGTACTCTTCAAGGCTGACTTCGTCTGCCCGCACCATTGAGCTGCCATGGTTATTCCACAACTCTCGCCATTCCGGATCAAGGTCTGGGTAGTCGTCGGTTTGAATGGCTAGACGACCCGGACTCGACAACGCAATTGTGGCCGCTGTCCTGGTGGTCCTAGTGGTAGTGGTGGTTCGGTTGGGCATTTTGAACAGCCAAGGTCAATGGCAATCTCAATAGCTCAACAATGCTTGGAAGTGGCGCCGCTTAGACGAAACCCTCGGGCCCAAGATAAAGTAACCCTCCGCTCCCGGACGCCAGCCCCGTTGCGATGACGGCGTCGCCGGCGATTGGTGGCGTTGCCAACGCCGATGGCATGATCCACCAGGGCTATCATGAGAGATAGGCCGATGGACGCCGCCTATCAACGGTGGCAGCGACAACCCCGCGTTATCATATCTCGCATGGGTTGCAGCAGAATGGGTCCGAGGCAATGCGCGGTCGGCTCCATCTTCCCCATGTTATATATCCGGTTGGGGTCATGCGATGAGCGACTCCGGTTTTCACAATACGAGCATGAACCATTCAATGACTTGACACTTGAGCCCAACATGGACATCGAGACGAAGAAGACGAATGCCACTGCGGCCACCGACGCTGGTAGCATAGCAGCGCAGGAGCACAAGTCCGACACTGCACGATGGGAGGGCCTTCGGAGAGTGCCCGGCAGGTTGCCCAAGTTGGCGCTCCTGATCTTGGCTGTCGAGGTACGAAGACGCATCCAAGGCATGAAACTTGACGCACGTGGATGAGAACTGATGGTTTGCTTCTCAGCTGGGTGAACGATTCACCTACTTTGGCCTCTCCGGTCCAATTCAGAATTACATCAAGTAAGACATTTCAACTGGTACCCGACTTAGAGACGGACTGATCATAGTAAAGCAACCCGTATGATCCTGCATCAGACCTTCCAGGTGCTCTTGGCAAAGGCCAGGCGGTAGCCACAGCCCTCGGCAATTTCTTCAAGTTCTGGGCCTACGCATCAACTGTTCTCGGCGCCATCATGGCCGGTAAGTGATGCGAACCGCCTCCGACAGCCCCCAATGCTCACGCCTTCAAGACCAGTATCTCGGCAAGTTCAAGGCAATTATCTGCGCATGTGTCATCTACATCGTCGGCCTTGTTATTCTCGTCGCCACTTCCACTCCCAATGCCCTCCTCAACAACGCGGGTCTCGGTGGATTGATCGCCGCCATGATTACCATTGGCCTTGGGACAGGCGGTATCAAGGCCAATGTGACGCCCATGTGCGCCGAGCAGTACCAAAGCTCGCATCCTGTACTGAAGACACTCAAGTCGGGAGAAGAAGTCATTGTTGATCCAGAGTTGACTGTTCAGAGACTGTTTATGTGGTGAGTGTCTTCAAATGGCCCATCTCTGGGTATAATGTGCTAATGGAGGATAGGTTCTACTGGGTTGTCAACGTCGGGGCGCTTTCGCCGCTCATCACAGTCAATGTCGAAGCCCACCACTCCTTTTGGCTGGCCTACTTGGTCCCGCTGATGTAAGTGCGCACAATGTAGATACTTGAGTTTATTTCTCACTCAACCCGCCTAGTGCAATCATCATTTCTGTCGGCGTCTTTCTCCTGGGTCGAAAGCAATACGTGCGTGTCCCGCCGATGGGGTCCGCCATCCTCGATGCCTGCCGTACAACTAGCATCGCTGTCAAAGAGAAAGGTTTCGACAATGCAAGGCCGTCAGTTCTGCGGCAGCTTGGGCACGATGAGAAATACCCACTGGCCAGCCAGGATAGATATACCGATGAGTATGTTGGGGATGTCCAGCGAGGGCTCAAGAGCTGCAAGGTAAGTATTCTGCGATCGTGTATGAACTCAGGACTCACAACTCTTTAGATGTTTTTGTTCTTCCCTTTCTACTTCATCTGCTGGAACCAGATGTGGAACAACCTCATCTCGCAAGCTGGGCAGATGGCCCTCCACGGAACCCCTAATGATCTCCTCCAAAATCTGGACCCTATTGCGCTTTGCTTCTTTATCCCATTTCTTGATCGTAAGTCGACCACGCTGGTCAGGCTGTTTCGCCGATTACTTACGTTTTCAGTGCTGGTGTATCCTCTTCTGCGCAAATACAAGATCGACTTTGATCCTGTCACCCGCATCTTTATGGGATTCATGTTCGCTTCGATTTCTATGGCATATGCATGCGTCCTCCAGCATTACATCTATAATTCACCACCAAAGAGTATTCACGTCTGGATCCAGGCTCCAAGCTACATCTTGGTGGCATTCTCCGAGGCTTTTGTCATTGTTACAGGCCTGGAGCTTGCCTTCACTCAAGCACCCAAAAAGTAAGTTCTTGTCCTGAATAGTTATGCAGTGGTCTGGAGAATGCGAGCTGATTAATTTCATCTAGTCTCCGGTCTGTGATTTCAGCACTGTTTTGGTTGACCATCGCGATTGCTGCTGCTATATGTATCGCACTCGGCGCTGTATCTCAGGATCCTTACCTGGTCTGGATGTATGGCGCAGTTGGGGTTTCCGGGTTCATCGCTGGTTGCGCGTTTTATGCTTGTTTTTACCCGAGTAGAAGAAGACGTACTCGGGGAGAGGAGGTGGTTATTGAGGGAAGTGCGTCCACGTAGATGAATAGCGAAGCATATCTGGCGGCCTTAGATGCTTGTGCAGCACTGTCTTAGTCCGGGAATCATGATGCACGATTCGCTATCACGATTCACACGGCCTCACTCCCCACTCCTCGCTCGTTCCACCTCTAGGGCCCTACAAGAACATCTGAAGTCTACGTACGAGAACCGTGAACAGGAAGAGATATTAGTATTCTGGGGTTTCGTCTCTGAGCTAAATGGTATTTCGCCTCCTCCATCATGTTCTCCTCTCCGGACTGCTGCTTTTTCATATAACCAGACTGGGCATCTCCACAATCCTCTCCTCCTGAAATTTCAGCGCGTAATAACCTCCCGTTTCAATAATGTCTCGCGTACCTCTCCACCCTCTCTACCTAAGATAGCCAGATGGCCGACTAAACATGCCTAAGAGCAGAATGGAAATTTAGGGAAAATAATCTTCAAGGTGGTAATTGTAATTAGTCGCTAGTTTCAACTAATGGGTACGATGGAGTTCCATCAAGTTCGGCGAAGAATTTGCGGGTAACCGGGTAGTCCCCCAGGATAGGGAGCCCACGGCGATACTCGCGCAATTCCGGAATGAAGATGACGTTTGTCTTGGACAAGTTGTCAATGATCTGCTGAGAGTCTTCGATCCGGTTCAGCATATGCCCCAAAGCAGCGCTCCAAAAAGCACTGCCCTCCTTCATCGCAATGTTCGTTTCCCTCCATGCCGGCAGCATTTCTCTCCTCATGCCTAAGACGCTTTGTCTTTCTCTAAGCACAGCCATGGCGTACTGTGTAGCCTCTTTCGATTTCTCAAAGGACTCGAGTCGTACGTCTAATTGCCAAAAGTAGTAGTTGAATCTCTTCGTGCCGTCGTACGGTAGTGACGATAGCTCGTCGACATGGTCAAAAATAGACCTCAGGGTGGTGAGGAGTTCGGCTTGAATGGCAAATAACCTCCCGCCATGGGTTCCGATGCCCCAACATATCGGTATCGAGGCTGTTGAGCTGGATGTACTTAAGCTGTAACTATCATCGTCTTTTTCGCGGGCTTTGGGCTTTTGGTTGGCAGCACACTGGGGGCAAAGGCGGAAACACCGGGCGCAGTTGACATGGACATCCGGTACAATGCGACATCCCAAGTACTTTTCCGTTGGGAGACTCAGTTGCTTCATCTTGGCGTAGCATGCACATGGTCGTAGCTCTGGGTGCGCATCCATGCAGGCGTTCGAGCCGCACCACAGCTCGAGTACGGACCTGTCAGCTTTTGTCATGTTGCCGGTCTGTGCCAGTGACTTGCGGCATTCCTGACAGCGGAAACCTTTGAGAAAGCCGTTGGCCGCAGCTAGAGAGCGAAGCAAGTCAGTTGATCGCTGGATTACTGAACGTGGTGAGTGAAAGTGTCGTACCTAGGTCTAGCTGCCAACAACGCAATTGCTCGACGGAATACTGCTCGGGTCAGCGACAAGTTAGGATTTGATTCGGTTGCCGCATATGTACCTCTTCGTCAACCGTCGTTTCGACTGCCCCGTAACAAGGGGCATCTCCAACGCCATGGCATAAATGGAACTCGCTATCCTCCAAATGCAAACCGCTGAGTTGTCTCATCGAGGGAACGTCGTTGTGGGCATTGAAAAGATTGGCCTTGCGGATGTCTAGATCGGAATAGCCTGAGAACGAGCTTGGGCTTGTTGGTGTCTTGGGCGAGACCGGAGAGCGAGCATTGGCAGGATCAATGTTCCAGTCTATTGCGCTCACGATATCTGGTCCAAATGCTCTTTTCACGGCCTTCAACATTCGCGACACGCCAATCTTGACTGGAAGCGAGGGGCTGTGTGGCGCGGATTGCAGCTCAATGCGTGGGGTCGGAGGCCCAGAGCGGTGCAACTGCTGCAACTCTAACTCGTCATCTCTGTTTCGAGCGACTGAATTCTGCGAAGCGTCGTTATTCGACAGGGTCTTCCCAAACGTGTAATGTTGCTGGTTGGATATATCATTGCAAAAGAGTGGCAGAGCAATAATGGAAATGGTCGAGACTTCTCCCAGACTGAGATTGGATAGTTTGGAAAACAAAGACATGGCGTGTGTGTTGAGCACCGAAGAACGGAAAGATACATCGTCGCGATCCCACTTCGGAGCTCGTCGATATGGTCGGGAGGCGATCAGCGCCTTTTCATAGTGAGATTGGACGCTAAATCTCCTGGCCCTCTCCTGAAAGATGGCGGATGTTCTCCTTTGGGTCTCTTGATCTGTGAGGGCCTCATTTTCCTCAGTTACTGGTTCTGGGATGATGATGGAGTCAGGTCTTAGGCCAGCCGTCGGCCTAATTGTTGATGCATCGTCAGTTTCGTCAATATTGAAATGCCTCACAGTGGAGGCGGTGATGCTTCTGCGGTTGAGATGAGCGACGTTGGGGGCGATGCGTTGGCAAATGTCCGAGAGGCCTGCGATGGCTTTCTGGACTTCAATGAGAGATTCGCTGTTGGTGATGGATGTTAGTGACGAGAAAAGAAAAAGAAATTCTGTAAAGGGAATAACAACATGCACGTACTTTTGGAGAATTGTCAGCATGAGGCCCAGAGATGACTGCGCATCTTGCACACGCTTGGATAATTGATTGATGCGATTGTCCTTCATCGCCCACTCCAATCGCTCACTCATGGCCAAACTCCCAAGCCCTGGGTCGGAGAGGGGCTTCAGCAGACTCTCCAGCTCGTCGAGCGAAGTGACGCAGTCGGTAAATGTGTCCTGGGCGTCGTCGAGAGGAATGTACAGGCCTCTGTCTCGGGCGTGCTGGCCGGAATCCAGCAGCTGCTGGAAGCGTATCATGTTGTAGCGCATCATCTTGACATGGCGAAGAGTGCATGCTGCGAGCTCGGGCGCCTCTTTTACCTTGGAGGCAAGGGTAATGGCCTTGTCGAGGACTTTGACGGTTTCGGATGCAGCAGAAATGCCGCCTGTGACGGCGCCGAAGATGGTGAGAGGATCCATGATCTATGGTGTTGACGGGTGATCGGGTGCCCGGTGTTGACTCCATTGGAATGATAAAGGAGAAGCCTGAGACTTCTCGAATGGTTCTCGAATAGAGAACGGAAATGGTTCGCCAGGACAGTTGCCTCGTCGTTCCAGCTTGTTAAATTGCAGGCGGCGCAGTCGTCAATATGCAGCTAAAGATCCCCAAGCACTGCCCCATCCACATCGAATCTGCCCTCAACAAGGCACATTGGCCACTGATTCTTCGTCTCAAGTTGCGAGGCTTTCATCGCCTATATATCAACCCCTGTCCAAACAAGGATCCAAATGTGGCCATGCACCATCGCAGAGCCTGGACCCGTGTCCGATGGCTTCTACGACAATCACACACAGCGTCTCGGGCCATTTGATATCCGCATCGTGCACCTTCATCGAGGATCCGGCAAAGACGTCATCTCCTGCACATTGGAGAGACGGCCCCTCCCACCAACAGCTTCAACCAACGAGCCAGACGAGCGACCCCAGCAACATAAACCTGGCCTGGACTGCACAACGCTGTCGTACCAATGGGGCAAGTCCACGAGCAATCTTCGCACCATCCTGTGCAATGGCGCTGATTTCCTCGTCACGGCAAATCTTTACGCTGCTCTAGTTCATCTTCGCCGGCCAGACAGCGACCTGACTCTCTGGATTGATGCCCTCTGCATCGATCAGGAAAATAATGCCGAAAAAGGAAACCAAGTTCAAAGGATGGGCGAAATCTATCGCCGATCCAAAGGCACGATCATCTGGCTCGGAGCTGGTGGCTTTCTTTCTCGAGAGGCGTTCCGGGCATGCTCCAAATTGGCCATGGCCAACAGGGACAGGGATGGGTCTGCGCCAGTGCCTCAGACAACGCTCACACGACCATGGGGTCCTTATGGTGTCCTTCCCACGTTCCTGATTCTCCTTCTTCTACGGCGCTCATATTTCAACCGCGTCTGGATCATCCAAGAGGTTGCCCTCAGCCGCAACATCGAGATCGCCTGCGGCAGCGCCAGGATATCCTGGCGGGATTTCACCATTGGCGCGGCCACGGTGCTGCTTGCCACGCTCGGAAGCAAAACCAACGCGGGCATAGGGAATATCTTGGTTGCCCGAGCCCTGTTGCCATGGGCAGTTCGAGCCGGCAGCGGCGATTCTGCGTGGATCTTCCAAACATTGGCCCAGCCGCGAATACCCCAGACCAAAAACATACTGCGCATGGCGATTCTATTCAGGTGCAGCAATGCCACGGATCCGGTCGACAAAGTCTTTAGTCTTCTGGGGCTTTGCGAGCAGATCCAAGCGGGAAGCACTTATGGCATTTTGCCTATGTACTCGCGGAATGACCCAGACCACAGAAACCGAGTCTATGTGAGAACGGCCAGGACGATCCTGTTTGCTCAGGATAAATTGCAGTTGTTCTCTGCCATTAGTCGTCCACAATCGAAGACATTTGACTTCCTCGCTCGATTCTTCCAGAGGATTTGGTTCCGCACACGACCAGCTCCATCTCTGCCCACTTGGGTGCCCGACTGGAGTGAGACGGGCGTCGTGGCGACGCCTTTGAGCCTCGTTTTAGCTCACAATGACAATACGAGCGCCTGGAGCGATCAAGAAAACCAGTTCCTTGCATATCAGCTGAGGTGAGTTATGAGACGATCTGTCGACGCTGCCTTTCGGAGGTTTGCAGTAACTGACGGGTAACTTAGTTCACACCCCGATTCACCCAATTTCTGGCTATGTGGACGCTTTGTTGATGATATTGTAGATCTTAGTGAGGTCTGCAACACAGAAAAGTCGCAAAGCAGCATATGGTTCAGTATCAGGTATTGTTTCACCATGTCGGAAAACCATCGCCTCGAGACCTTTGGCAAATGGGAGATGCAATTTCGAGCCTCTAACACGAACGAACCCTTCTGGCAGCACTTTATTTCAACTATTACCTGTGGGTCGAACAACACTTACGACGAGGACAGCATCATGCGGCTTCTCGCTGACTTCCGATCAAGAAGCCCGCGCAATTTACCGCGAGTAGCCAAGAGCTGCTTCGCCTGCCTGTTCGTCCTCCCTCTTGCAATCTCCACCTGGACTGGGAGTGGCATCATAGAGAGAATCCTGATCTACTGGTGCTTCCCAGTGGTGGCTATTTCGTCCATGTGGTATTGGTGCTTTCAGCTCGTGCCCCAATTCATGTTTCAGCAAGGCTGGCAAGACCACGGAGTGAGCGAGGGTTTTCTGAAGGCGGATTTCGACCACATAGAATTGAGGAGGTTGGCTAGGCTGAGATCCGGGTCGTTGGCCCTTGTTCCTGAAGCGACGTCGTTTAGGGACCAGGTTTGGAAGTGCAAGGCCGGAATCGTGCCGTTGGTTTTGCGACCTAATGGCGATGACTTTGAAATGGTTGGTGAGTGCTACTCGGCCAAGGAAACAGGTACTGAGAGGGCCAAGTCTGCTGATTGTGTGATCCGTTTGATCTGAAATGTCTCAACCGTGATGTACGGGTAATGAACACTATGCACTGCGATTATGAACTGGGGTGCTTGTACATGGGGTTACGGATGCATGAATCATAATATATCATTAATTGCTGCCTGTAGCTGATACTATTATCACCGCGCCGCCACCAATGCCCGCCTCCAATGCCTAAAAAAATGGTTGCTGTTAAAAGATGTAGATGTAGCCTGCTAGACATCCGAGAGCCATCGTGCCCAAGTCGGCCATGGTATGGATCTCAACTCCATATCAACGATACGCAAAGTCTGTTCTCCGACCTCGTCCGGAAGAAAAGGGTTTTGCGCGTCGCCATAGACAAAGTTCCTTACATCGGTATGGTACGTTTCAAACGCGCCAGCTGTAAAGGGCAGAATGACTTTGGGTTTGATGGCTCTGGTCTTCCAGTCCAGCCGGTCGCGTATCTGCTGGACCAGGTCTCTGTAGGATCCCCCGGGGAAATGCAGCAGACTCAATTCGACATCTTCTATTGTCGAGGGAAGTTTGCTGAGAAGGCTTAGTAAGAGCCCCATGTCCAGGCAGAAACCCGACAGGCGAAAGTACTTCAGGTTGGCCAAGCTGCTGGCAGGAAGAATTTCACGAGGCAGAGGTTCATGAGGCTCCTCGTGAGGTTCCACGGGCTGGTATCCATGCATGGACAGGCTCAGATGTTCAAGGCCCTTGCCTCCAGCAGCATCTGCCAACGCACGTCCGAGAAGGCCATTCCAGAATCCTTCCCAGGAGCATCCTTGTCGGTGTTCTGAGAGGATGTCAAGATGAAGGTGACGAAAATTCGGCCGAGCGATGATAGTTGCGAGATGCGTGATCTCAGCACATGGCTGCTCAAACATCCGGCCATTCAGCCCGGTGATCAAATCACCAGCCTCAATACGAAGGTCTGTGACTTTGCCGGCGAGATCTTTTCTAGCTAGCGTCCTGAGTACGATCCGGACGCCTAGCCAATCCCTCGCACCCTCTTCCCAATCGGGGAGGCCAAACCACGCGTTAGAGGTGGCGGGTAACCAGCCAGAGGGCAGAGGGTAGTTGAAGCCAGGGGGAAAGGCGCGGATTGTGGGTGTTGGATATACTGGCGGCATGTTGAGCATCCATCCGTGAGACGCGGGCGTGATGGTGACTCTCCGCAGCAGTGGGAAGCGTTTCAGTCCAACCCTGAGAGCCCTTACGATTGCGTCCGAACGAAGGACGTCGCGCTGTTGACGCAAGAGCATTTTGTAGTACTCCCAGCACTCACCAACCTGCAACGTCTGATGTTGCTGGGTATGGGTAGGCTTAGCTCGCGCTTGCTCATGCAATTCGTTTTGGGCGTGGATGAAGCTGAACCACCTTGGAATGCCGCCTACTTCCCAGTTCGTATCTTCTGGTTCCAGATGAAGGAGCCAATCCCGCACATCCATGTCGTCATCTTCGAAAAGCGTCCCGTTTGGCGCCAGGAGAGCATCATCGTAGACAATCTCGGTGACCTGAGACCGCCATGTCCGGTGGTTGGCGACGGCAAGGAAGACGTCAATATCGCGGCGATGAGCCGAGAGGAAAACACGATCAAACCGGAGAGAGACTGCGACGGAGAGAGCTCTGCATGAAAGACGCAGTTGCTTGAGGTGCAAGTTGGGGAGATGGCTGCAAATGGCGGTGATGATTTCTAGTGGCAGTTGCAAGATGTTGGTTTTCTTGGGAATGGTCCGGTCGGCGAGATAATACATGGTACAAATCTGCACGATTTCTGCAAGGGGAAACACATGCAAGAATGATCGTCTGCCGGTGTCTGTTCGTGAAGATGCTGCAGAAAGTGAGACACCGCATCCATCATCAGGCAGCAAGCACGAGCTAAAGCAGGAGCTTATAGCGTCACGTGATGTTATTCCCGATTTCTCTTGTTGACAGGCAGGGATCATCCTTCTCCGTCTCGATTGAATTTAGGGCTGATCATCCACGTTGTTCGTCGTGTTGTTTATGTTGCATCGCACCGCCTCATTGACGTGGCATTCCATGCAAGTCCATGTAAGTGGCTCGCCACGGATCAATGTTCCCAGGTCAACCAATTTCTGCCACCCTTTCAACACCTCGCTCCGATACTTGACCACGCCTGGATTGGCCACCTGACTCTCGGTTTTTGCCGGTGAGAGGGTCTGAAGCATCCACCATAGTCCTTGCCGGCTCCTCACTCCCATTGGCTTCCATCTCATTGGTGGACCTATTGGTTCGAGTTAGAAGTCCTCAAGCATCAATTGAATGGCCTGAAAAGGCGAGTCTAGTCATCATAAGACAATTCGAGAGATGTGCTTGTTACCACGATAATACATCTACTTACCACATATCGTGCAAGTTCATTTCAATAGGTTCATTGGGTTCTTTGAGAATAGAGAATCTCACTTCCATCGGCCAAACTTTGCTTGTACTGCGATACCTTATTGCCCTTCCCCCCTTCGCGTGTTCTCGCCTGCTTGTCTATGAATTCAACCGATATGATGCTACCAACCTCCTGAAAGGACATGGCAACGCAAGTAAATTTTTTTTTTTTTTTTTTTTTTTAAATTTCATCTCACGACCTTTGGTATTTTACCGCTGGGAAATATTTCACATTGACTGCTAGGTAATTATTTCTGGAATCAATTCAAAAATGTCCAAACTCATAGAGACAGAGCACCAGCCATAACTAATCGAGAACTCTCATACTGCATTCAATATTCGGCGTGTTCTTATAATAGACCTATGCGGCATGGCTTAGCGCTGTAGGCAGACGAGGACATGTCGATCGGCTACCGTTTTGCCCGGTCAAGCCCTCCAACACCAGCATCTTATGTCACGTCGTGGAAAATGTCGCTTCTCAATTATTCGAAACGGGCTCAATAATCAACTATCTATCCGCTGCTGAAGTTGATATCGCCGATAGGACGGTGGCCGGGCCATTAATCTCGACCCATAGCCCCAAGTGCATGAACACACCCCTGGCAGCGCTACAGGGACCGGGCAGATAATGCGCCGCACCGGCTCGCACTCGGATACAGGGTGTTCAGCTTGTTCCTTGTGTGTCTCTCACTGAAGCGATGTCACATAGCAGGAATGGAGTCGGTTTCAGCTCGCATTCTGAGTGCCGCTTTGCCGGTAGTCACTGCTTGAGGCTGCGATAGATATGTAACGGCTTTGTCTTTATTAGAAGCGAAGTCACCTTCATCATCCCATCTCAAGCAACCTCAATTATTTTCTCGCAGCGCAAATACACGCTATTACCGAACATCCGCCCATCTATCACCATGGCATCCCCTAAGACTCTCCTAATCACTGGCGCCACCGGCAAGCAAGGCGGCGCTGTAATCGACAACATTCTCGCCTCCTCGCAGGCGTCTTCCTTCACCATTGTGGCCGTCACCCGCGACATAACCAGCTCAAGAGCGCAAAAGCTCGCCCGCCTCTCCAACGTGTCAATCGTCCAAGGAGACATGTCCAATCCAGAGGCAATTTTCAATCAGATCGGCCCTGTCTGGGGCGTTTATAGCGTGCAAATCAACTCCGACTCGGAAGAACAACAGGGCAAAGCCATGGTCGACGCCGCCGTCTTGAATGGAGCGCGGCACTTTGTGTATTCGTCTGGCGACCGGGGTGGCCCTGAGCTTTCGCCCAAGAATCCGACCTTTGTCAAAAACTTTGCTGCAAAGTACAACATTGAGAAACATCTCGAGCACCGCGCGCGAAGGAGCCCCCAGAATATGACATATACCATTCTCCGGCCCGTCACATTCTTCGACAATCTCACCACTGATGTTCATGGCAAGGGATTCGCCCGTATGTGGGAGCAGATGGGCAGCAAAACTTTGCAGATGGTATCAACAAAGGACATTGGCTGGTTTGCCGCCCAGAGCTTCCTTGAGCCCGAGAAGCACCAGAACGACGCCTTGACGCTCGTGGGCGACGAGCTGACGCAGCCTGAGGCGGGTGCCATTTTCAAGGAGGTTACGGGTCATTCTATGGCGCTGGCACCTTGCCCCATCGCCAACGCCGTCAAATTTGTGTTGAAGGGCTCTGTGGGAGACATGTTTAAGTGGTTCGAGAAGGAAGGCTATGGTGGTGATGTGCAAGAATGCCGCAGTGCGAACCCGAACATGCAGGACTTTCGGGCTTGGATAGAAGAGAACAAGGGACGTTTTGTGTAATTTACTCGATAGCAGTTTCAAATATTGTTCAGGATTTAATTGCATAGTTGTTTGTATCAAATCAACGAGAAAGTTATATCAAGTAGGCTGGTCTTGGCTACACACGCAATTCCAGCTAGTACGGCCAGGTAAACTTGGTAGAAATGTTGACGGAGAACTTGGCGCCATCCGACAACGAGCTCACACGACCAAGAATAAACTCGAGATGTCTAAACGCAGCGGCAGAAGCATACTGCGGAACCATATGGCCGCTCGTCTTGACTGTAGTGTGAGTAAATCCCCGCTCCGTATGCACCGTCCCTTGCACGCTTCCACCAAACCAGTTCTCGACGTTGTTGTCGTTATTATCAATATCCGGCAAAAGCATGTCCTTGCTTGGCGCCTTCTGGAACCCTTGCTTCCCGTTCCACTTGGTCAGTTGGATTCCAAGAGCCGTCACGTTGGGCTTGATGACATAGTCGGCCAAGCCAGATCCCACGACGACATTGTTGGTCTTCTCCACGAGCTTCTGGAACTTCTCCTCGTGCTCCGTTCCGTTGTAGTTGTCGCTCCCGGACCCGGCGTACACGGGACCCTGGCACTCGGCCCATTCCGGGTAGTCTAGGGGCGCGTGGATGGCCTTGCGGACGCCGGGGACGTTGAACCAGATGGTGGCGCCGGGAGGCGTGTACATGACAGATGGGAAGCCGAGGGGGTCGTAGAGAACAGGGCATGTATCCAAGATGTGATATGAGTTGAAGCATGGATTCACCTTGGCGATGATCTCGTCAAAGTGTGCAATGATGTCGCAGCCTTCGACTTGGGCGGACTTCCAGGGGCGCTTCGGAGGTGGGTATGTTAGATGTGCGTCCATGTATTTATCCAAGCCGCATTTCTTGTTGTCGCTTTCAAGAATCTTCTTGTTCTTTTCGGGGATTCCAAATACAGGCTCCCAGTATCGGAAGAAGGCTGGAAACGTCGCATGATCAAAGGCCAGCTCGTCCGAGTAGGGCATCACCGGGTCGTAGTACAGCGCGCCCTGGACATCAAAGTAGGTCTTGTCTTTCTTATCCACCATCGCAGCCCCGATGTAGGGCACGTGAATGCCCGAGTAGCTTTCTCCGGAAATGTAAATCTTCTTCTTCTCCAGTCCGAATGTTTTGATAAAGTTTTTAAAGAAGCCGAGAAATTGTTGCGCTGCCTCGGCATTGTTGTTGGCTGTGACGTTTCCGCTGCTGAATCCGGTACCGATGGGATACTCGACCCTTTCAATCCATTATTAGTGATTGATGGGACAATTGTGAGAATGCACACGATCGAACTCACCAAATGACATTGGCAAGCTTATGCCATGACCAAGCATTGGCCACTGGCTTGTAGGTTCCAAACTTCCAAGAGAACGGTCCGTTTTCTTGCAGGAGACCTTACAACGTTGTCAGCTGTGCGCGCTTTCATGGATTATCGCACCACTCACCCTCCATGGAGGAACATCCCGGGCCTCCATTCAGCCAGATAACAATGTCGTCTTTGCCTGCCGGGTTGACCGTCGGGAAGAACCAGAAGAACATCTTCTGCGGGTTGCTGCTTTTGTCGTTCGCGTCCACCGGGATCAAACCAGAGTAACTCTCGCCAACGTCGAAGGAGATATCTGGAATACCCGTTGGTGTGACGAAAAACGCTACAGGACGTTAGCTGTATGAGCGAAGCCCATGATATCCATAACAACTCACGAGCTGTCTTCTTATTGTAGTATTGGTAGGAACTGCTGCGAGGACTTGATCGCCTGACGGTTGGCTCAAGCGCCTCTCGCCTCGCATGTCGGTTGGCATCGAAGCGTGCACCCGAGTAAGCCGTGCAACTCAATAAAAGGGTGGCAGCGGCGATTAGGCCACCATTGAAAAGTGATGATGTCCGCATCTTGAAACACAGCTAGCTCGAAACGCTCCTCGCTGTATGAGAGCACATAGCATCGAAGAAAGAGCCAAGACTCGGTCTCTTGGCACACTATAAGTAGTTGGTTCCAGGTACCGGGATGTCGATCATCGGGCCTCGGATGCCTAAACAGGCGATGCGACAGGGCACTTATGATGGCCGTTGAGTCGTAGATCGGCAAACTCGGATCAGTTCGATAAGTGACGCTCTGGGTATTTGTGGGAAATATAACCAGGTCCTCGTATAATTTAGTCGAATTGAGCAAATCGGCTGCTGATAACAGGGCCTTTTGATAGCGCCACTTATTCTTTGACAGGTAGTTCTCATTTCTTTTGCTGTTGACCTGCCCAATCTGGTAAACAAAAGTGCAATGCCTGCAAGGCAACAGTTGTATCTATGAGCCCTTTGGTGCACTTGCAGATAACCACACCTATTGAATCCCAGGGCATAGCGTCTAATTTCGACTTCTCATATCGTGTATTGTTGCACTTTTAACTTTTTTTTCGACGCCACGCGATGCAGTCCGATCGAGTCTCTAAGCACTCTGGCACCATTAGATGTATTGTGAGTATGACAACGGGATGATTGGAGATAAGAAACGATTTGGTTCTCTACCATATCAAACCTACTCCCTGGGGTTCCTCCTTCAGACTCGGCAGAAAATCGCATGGTTCAGATGGATCATCTTCAACCCTTCAAACGATACAATGCCAGCATGCCTCCTCGTTGACATCACTGATCTCTCCCTCTCTGCAGGGCTTTAGAATCCTCTGGGGAGCGAGGGCCCAGTGACTCGACGTTGGGGAGGCCCACTGCATCGTGTCCACGCTCATATGAGTCCGGTGATCAGAGAATTTGAGTCATCCTGATATTGGCTCATGTTGGCTTTTCACTCTTCGTTGACGTTTAAACAAGGCGTGAGGCTTTGCCCAGCCCGCCCATGGCTGAGAATATGTTCGTGGCTAGCCGTCAGTATTCCATCACGGCAAGGCTAATCCCTCCGAGGTATAACGCTTCGCGAGGCGCCAAGCTTGGCGTTAGTCGACACATCTTTCCAATATTGTCTTCGCTTCCTTTCAGGAAGAGACTGCCATAGGTTAGATAAGAACAAATTATTAGTGCCACAAAGTGAACCGCTTCAAAATAGTTCTGATGCGTCTCACCGCTTCTCCGAAGGGATCATTGAGCGTTGGGGCCCCGAACGGCTGTGATCCTACCTGTAGTCGGAGATTGTGCCCTTCATTCTTCTAGATTCAAGTCGAGCCTTTATTTCTGGATATCACCTACCTGATTGTGGCGATCTTGGGGTTCTTACCACCTTGAAGATCGCCTCGCCAGTATGGTTGCTCGCACACTCCTTACTGTCATTGAGTTTGCTCCCATTATCATCATCGTCGCAGATAGGTTCATATTTGAGGCAAGAACTCGTCGCGTCAATCATATCTTGAAAAGAATAGAGGAGCTCACAGCAGCGATCTGGGATTCGCCACGACCCCCAGGTAAGCCCGACATAACAAATTAATATGACCAGAAACCCAACTGACGTGAAAATACTCGCTCGCAGAATTCATGAGGCACCAACTACTGGCTTACCTTCAGAAAATGGAAGCAAAGCAAAGAAGGGGCTTCATCCTGACCGAGTATCAAATGGAAATACTGGCTGAGGCACGAAGAGCTTTACAATAGTCGAGATGGCTATCCTGCGCCCCTGCTGATATCTTGACTCAGCCTGAACGTGCAGCATGCCGGAAACGAGACCGCGAGTCGACTATCCGGAGCAAATAAATTGTAGGGAGAGAGACCTGCAAACATTGTTGATGTATTAAGAATTGATCCGATGTAGATGGGATTTTAGAGGCGCAATAATTTCTACTTCAGACGACAGGGCGTCGCCCTCGATGTTTCTTTCTTACTAAATCGAGGTGAAAATGTCCAAACCCAGCATTACGCACGGGGGACTGCCTATCGCTCCAACCGTTTGAGCACCGGACACTGGACAGTGTAGGTTGATGGCTGAGCCTCATGTGGCGGGGGGGTGCGACGCCCGGCCCGCCCCCGTCCTTGTCAAACCTCGGGAATCTTCTTGGCGCTGATCTGACGTGCCAGTGAAGCTCGAGGATACTACGGGCAGCGCAGCAACCCTTTTGGATTCGAGAGTTGGGTAATTGGTCGGTTCTTCTGCTGACTTACTTTTGGTGACGAGTTGAGACGTAGAAAACATGCTCACCTTTCACGTCTTTTTGTCTGGTTTTCGTATTCATGAGCGAGTAACTGCCACCACGAATTTGCAAATACCACCACAACTGTTCAGTTAGTCCAGTGATAAACCGCGACATGCGCCTTTCTTCGGCTTCTCTTCATGTCAAGATCTTCAATGTACCCCGCAAAACGCGGCCTCGATTCCGGAGCTTCCGCACGAGCCCATGCCCGATGAAGCCTCACACCCTTACACTTCCCCAGATTATGACAACATTAATTCCCAGAAATCGGCCAGTGACTATAAATTCCTGGTTTTCTTTCAATGTTCATCCGCACTCTCCCCGCAGACGGGCCGAATGTCGTAGTGCTTCCGCGGTGTCTGTTGGATGATGCCCCAATATCTGGTTGTGCCATGCGTGGCGATGATGTAGCATCTCACGGTCTTTAATATGCGTAAAATTAGAACCTTCTTAGAATTAACATCATCTGAATGAAATGTCCCACGACACGTTTGAGCTCGTTTCCACCATGTTGCTCTCCTACTTGACTCTACTGGGGATCGTATCCCTCACATTCGCCGGCAGCAAGTCGGAAACGTCATGCTCCGTCATCACCCAGCATCTCAGTGATCCGCCCTACGAAAACTACTTTTATTCCGATTGCAACGTCGACGCTCAAACCGTCGTTACCAGCCCTTTACCGGACAGCAATCTGACCATCATCGGCCCTCGTCTAATTGTCGCATGGCCGGCTGGTAACAGTGGCATCTGCACCTTCTTCCAGCCTAAGAACGGACAAAATGGAACACTCGCAATCGAGCTCGTCAATTCTACCCTGGGACAGCCTTTAGCCGGGACTCATCATGTCAAAAAGTCATCGGGATATCCTGTCGTGGGTGTTGAGGGCGTCATTTCGTTCAACACTTCTGCGGAGTTGACAATTACGATTCTAGGCAGCATTAGAAACATTCGCGACTTCACCGAGGGGCCCAGCATCCTTGAACCTGTGATCCAGGATGTGATCAATGTCACCAGGTTCAACAAGACTGGTGTTCAGTTCTCTCGGTTGTGGCTGGATAACACAACGGTTACCACATTCACTCTTGCACCCTGGCAAAACCCGGACAGCCAGATCAAGATAGTGAATGGCACTGCCAGCTTCGGCGCAGGCTTTTATCACTTTTCCGCATCGTTCAACTACCCACAGCTAGAGCAGCTCAGCCCCAAGCAAGTGCTCAGCAACGGCTCGTGGTCCTTGATCGAGCAAAAGCCGTCCCAGACCCGCTCCCTATCATTTTTCTCCTACACGGAAAAGCTGCTGGCAGGTGGGTGGAGGTTCTTGACCTATTTTGGCAGAGACAGTATGATTTCTGCATTGCTCCTTGAACCCGTTCTCAGCAAAGGAAACAGCTCTGCCACCGAAGCCGTGATCGGGGCCGTTCTTGAGCGCATGAACAGAACGGATGGCTCAGTCTGTCACGAGGAAACAATCGGAGACTATGCGACGTTTGTGAATTTACAGAAGAATATCACGTCGACAGCTGCGGGTTTTACGTACCCCATGATCGACACCGATTACTTCTTGCCGGTTCTGATGGAGAGATATTTCAAGTCATCACCCAAGCGGATCAAGCCTCTCTTGAGCACCAAAGCAGGAAGCATTGACAAGGAGAACAGGAACCTGACTTGGGGCGATCTCAGTTTCATTGGCGCTCAGAAGATCATGAACCTCACTAAGGCTTTTGGAGAGGAGCAGGCAATCAAGAATCTCATCCATCTCAAAGATGGCGAAATCGTCGGACAGTGGCGCGACTCTACCTATGGCCTTGCCAATGGCCGCATTCCTTTCGACGTCAATTGCGCATTGGTCCCGGCGGCTTTGTATGCCATTTCCAAACTGGCAGCGCTCCCAGGCGTGTATCCTGACAATGCCGTTACGAAAAACTGGGCGACAATTGCCGCCAAGAGGGCCAAAATTTGGGAGGATGGCACTCTCCCGTTGTTCGAGCACAACATCACCATCAATCAGGCAAAGTCTCGACTGAAGGACTATATCGACAAGAGCACTTTCTACGACGGACCGACACATGCAGACTCAATCACCAAGTACTCTTCTGCGGACAAAGTCATTGACTACGCCATCGCCATCAACAGCACCGAGTCACCCGAGAAGATCCCAATCATGCACACAGACACGGCGTTTCGCCTGTTCCTACTAAATTCGACAAATGATGAGCAACTCACAAGGTTCATCAACGCGACGGCGAATACAATTCTTCGCCCGTTCCCCGCTGGCCTAACCACACCGGTTGGCGTCGTCGTCGCGAACCCTGCGCTGTCCGATGACGACGTGCTAATTGCAAATTTCACCAATTCTGCATATCACGGGACGGTGGTTTGGAGTTGGCAGCTGGCTCTGATGGCGAAGGGTTTTGAACGACAGGTTGAACGCTGTGAAAAGTCCGCGTCTCCTCAGCGATCTTCGGTGCCAGCCTTTTGTGGGGACGAGTCTGTATACAAAGCTGTGAAAAAGGCTTACAATGTTCTTTGGGATGTGATTGAGGATAACTCAGATCAATTGCAGTCTGAAGTTTGGAGTTGGACGTTTAGCAGCGATGGGTTCAAGTTATCGCCGCTTGGGGTGCTGCCGCCGCCGCCTGGTGTAAGTGGGGGAACTGAGAGCAACATCAGGCAACTCTGGAGTTTGACGTTTTTGGCCGTGACGAGAAATAAAGAGCTGAAATAATTGGCGGCAATGGCAAAGATGGAAAGGATTATAATGCAGTGTTGATTCGTGGTTTCCCGTCTCTATCGTTCACGAGACCCATGCGCATACAACTTTATCAGTACACACAAAACCATCAATTGAATACGAGATAGCCTGGACGTCAGACCACCAACGGCACAGGAAGTGAAATGAGAATCACAGTTAATAGATCAATTCAATTTTAATTGCGCAATCAAATCTAATTCGTTACTAGCGATTCATGTCCCATGGTATCCTCTACCCACCAACACCATCCCGTCCCACCCTACACCCTGCCAACCGCAAAAAAGAAAAATGCCGCAACACACGGCAAAAAGAAGGATTTTGGCGGAATCAAACCGCCTGCAATGGACGAACAGGGAATCGAACCCTGGACCACTCCCAAACTATTCAGACGAATCGTGCTAAGGGAGTATTATACCACTAAACCATTCGCCCGAGTCGTGATTTGATGCTTGTCATTGCATCGCGCAGTCCCCATCAATGGTGGACATCAGCTCCTCCGACTCGGCCGAGATTGGCAGCAGAGCCGGATCGATGTTGCGCCTGGCAATTTTCCGGTGCAGCTTGTCCAGCGTAAGCTTCCACCACCCACCCATCTTGACCCAGTCGCACGAGGACCCAAAGTCAGTTTGGTACTCGAGCATGAGCCTCGTCATGTGGTCTTTGAGCGTTTCGTCCTTCGACACGGCCCACGCAGTCGTGAGAGAGATGGGGACGTGGCTGGAGCCCAGCGGCCGTAAATCATATGCCTCTTCCGCTTGCCGGATGATCTCGTTGATGCACGACTTCGACTCGTTGACCAAGCTGGTGTCGGACGGGTCGAATTGTTGGAGGATTGTGTTGAGCAGCAGGGCCAGCGTGAGGGCAATATTGTAAGCAACGCGCAATCCGTGCTGGACCCTCACGTATGTAAAGCCCGGCCGTGTTGCGAGGTCCTTGTCAGTGACGTGTGTACATTTCCGCTGCAGTTTCTGACAGTCAATCCGAAGTAAGTGGTACGAGGAGAAGATGTCGAGGTGGTTCGCTATGGGATCTTTGAAGTACGCCGGATATCTGGAGAGACTTCTGAGGCTGATGCTGGAGAAGACGTCTGGGTTGAGTCGTTTGATCCTCTGGTAGTCTGGGTGTGGAGGCCCGTCTGGCCCTCTGAACCTGTCCAGCATCTTGTGGAACCAAGGGTTCAGCTTGATCCTGGGGTTGACGACGCTCTCCATGATCTAAAAGATGGTCAGTCATGCATCCATAGCTAAGTGGTGGGTATTAGATGCGTACAACTGGAACACACATGGCCACCAACATCTCCATCTCGAAAGCACCGCTCCAGTCTTTGTCAGCCATCGCCTTCAAGAGGTACGCCAGTCCTTCTCCATGGCTAGCTGAACTGGGAGCACCTGGCAGACCAATCCAGCCCTGAGAAGCGAGTGAGTAAGTGATCACGAGGTATATACAGTGTATGTGAGCAACGTCTGTGCCCAGAGAAATTACTCACCTGAACAACCATGATCAAGTATATTGCGCACATGGTCTCTGGCGTTTGGCCTCTCACGGGATCGTCTAGACACTCGCCCAAAGCTTTCAGCGCGTGCCCATACTTTTGAAAAGCCTCCAGCCCGTATGCGTCAGAGTGAAGTGTCGAGAAGCCCGTAGCAAACGCATCGACCGCAGCGTCCAGGGCTGCATTCTTGCCGATCCGCTGTGGGATATAGCGCAGGAACGTGCCGTACGTCTGGATGTCGTAGCGGAGATCATCCACGGCCAGTCGCGACACAAAGACGGTCGCGATGGCCATGGTTCGGCTCCGCGGCATGACGGCCAGCGGGTTCGTCTTCTGGATGCGCACCTTTTTCGTCACCATCTTGACGGGCTCCGACTCGGCTTCTAGCACCTGCACCTTGAACTTGTAGCGCTGCTGGCCGCCGCCGACGCACGCGATGGAGAGGCGAGTGCATCGTGCACACGCGGGTTTGGCCTGGTCGCACTATAGATGCATTGGTGGCGTTAGCGATGGGCATCACCACGAGAGACGGTGAGAGTGAGAGACGATCTGAACTAACCTTCTTCTTCTGTTTCCGGCACGCATCGCACCCTTTTCCTGACGGGACACCGGGCATGTTTGGACTATTGGCGTCGAGCGCAGCGATTTACCGAAAGCAGTAAACACCGCGCAAGAGCATCAACTGATCAATAAGTACAAGGGGGAAAGCAAAAAAGAGGAGGCGTGTCCAAGGTTGTTGGTCTGTCGTCGGTCGATGAGAGAAGGGGCCAGAAACGACGCCCCGCATCTTTAAACGGGCAGAAGAGGTTGGCTCGCGAAGCAACAGGGATCTTCGACTCCTGGAGCTGGAGGGCTGAGGGCCTTGGCTGATGTCGACGACGACGCTGTTGGAGGATGTAGGGACGGATGATTGGCTGTCGAGGATGCTGACAGTTCCACTGCGACCTGCGAGATGATGGAGCCGTGAACACAGCGGCACATGGAACCTGTTTGGGATTAGTTTGGATCGGAGGGTTTCATTGATGTGAGGCGAGAGATGCATTGTCAGCACCATCAAATCCTTGGGGGTTATGCCTGGTCACGGCTCTGATTGATGCCTGTTGGCATATGAAAGGCTTGGCTCTGCCTCTAAGTGATGAGTTTAATCATCTTCTCTCGACCCTTCATCCAATGATACTCGCAAAGTGACTATTTGCCTCGTTTACAGGATCGACGCCTCGGCCATTCCGCCGAATTGGGGCTATGCTTCTTGGTACAGCCCTACGACATGGCCACTCTGCGCTCCATTTGCCCATAGCAGGGAATGCCAGGCTCTGCAGATCATCAACGCAGCCTTATCTCACTAAAAGTGCCGACCCGATCGTGCCACTATTAGTCGACAGGGTCTATTAATAAAGATCCAAAGTTCCCTTGTTTCAAAAGATTCAATTAGACGACTTTCAGCTACTGTCACCACCAGATTGAAAAGACCCGCGCCTTACCAAGCACGCAACCGACTCGACGAATCAAGACATCATAGCGAATTGCTTCACTGGCTCAACAATGACAAATGTTCCTCCTTCGGGTCCTCAAACCCTCCTCATTCGTCCGTCATCACAAAACCCAGACTTTCTCTTCGTGCACCCCGATGGAATCCCCATTGAAGCGCCTCCGATGTACACCATCCAAGTCAACAAATACCAAAAGCCTCACGTCACCGTCTCGCGCGGATACATGAGCCAAGAGTCAATAATCGGATACGTTACTATGCACACCTTCTCCTCAACCACCGACATATCTGTTCGTGGCCAGTCAATGCCGATGAAAGAGTCCTCACTCTCTGGCTATTACACACTCAACCTTCCGACCATGGGCAAATTCAAGTGGAAGCCAAATCCCTTCACCATGAGCTCTCCCGAGTTGGTCGACAGCATGGACCAAAAGTTGGCGAAACTGAGCTCCGTGAGCCTCACTGCTATCGGCCAGAAGAAACTGGAAATAATGGTTCCGGTTGCTGATTACTTTCTGGATTTTATCGTGGTAACGGCCTATGCTGTGAGAATGTCGCTGAAGGCGAACAAAGAAATTGCTTCCGAGGTCGGCCAGGCAGTCGCTGGCATATAAGTGCCTACGCAATGATTGCCGCGGCGCAGCTTTAGACGGAATAAATTATGTACATTGTAATATCAGTGGGGAAGACGATGCGTGGTGGTAGATTAATGTGTTAGACGGACACTGATGAAGCTTGAGCTCAAGATGATATTTTAGAGGTAGATATTGTATATTAGAGTGCAAAGCAAATGCGTCGATCAATGATCTATAACGTGAATCTCCTGCGTACCAGGTCGAGACTGGTCTATCCACGGAGGACGTACGAACGTAAGCTCTCTAAGCGAACGTAATCACGCCATCCTTGCAAGCAGTCCCAGCAGGAACATCCTGAGGAAGCGCCCAGCCAAAATTGCAAATGCCAAAGCTAGACTCCGAAAAGCAAACAAGCTCGCCAGAGGTAGGACAAGCCGTCATACCGTCGGCCGAACCAGGCTGGTCGGTGCTGTCAGGATTCTCGGCTGATGTCTGGGACGCGACAGGTGACTCGCTGCTGACAGGGACTTCCTCGGTAGGGACAGCTTGGTCAACAGAGCTGGTAACGATGGTTACCATGCTAGAGACAATGCTGGTTGCCTGACTGGGAGTATTAGAAAGTACGGGCGTGTCAGTTGAAGGAGACTCAGAGGCAGTAGCAACAGGTGCTGAACTAGCGTCTGTACCAGACGCAACAGGCTCAGAAGAGTTTCCGCCATTAGAGTCTTCAAAGGCGGGCTCAGAAGGGGCCTCGCAGGTTCCTTGACTATCTGGAGTGATCTGATCATTGACCTTGCCATACTTTCCAGGCTTGGGGAATCCGATGACTGATTCAATGGCGTTGGTGGTGCACTCACCGGGGATGTTGGCTTTAAACGGAGCGGGAAGGCCGTCGACAAAGGAACTGTCATCTGAACCCCCGGTGATCTCAATGGGAGCGCAGTTCATGTACATCTCTCGGTTGCCAATCTTGTTGAACCAGGTCCAGGCAAAGATGGCCTTGCCGTTCTTCATCTCCTTGGGAATGGGAATGTTGAACTGGCGAAGGCACTCCTTGTCCGAATCGTTGCCGCACTCGGGGCCGGTCTCTCGACCGCTAGGATCGGTGCCATCGGAGACAAGGTTGCCCGCCGCCTCTGCAGGACATCCGCCGATGATGCTATAGATGGTTTTCCACTCGGAAACATCCGCTGGGGGCGTGTCGGCGTAGGCCACGCTGAACTGGCACGAGCCGCCGCCGTGGACGGCGCTGCCTTGAAACTTGACGAGCGTGGAGGAGCCTGCAGTGACAGTAGTAACATTCTCGACTGTTGGGTTGGCATTTTGGCAAGGGAAGGGAAAGTCAGCACTGAGAGGATCGACTTGCAGGAGAGGAGCGGTGTCGAGATTGAAGGGGTGAGGCTCGATCATGATGAGATGAGATGAGACCTCCCCGCAGGCGAGGGCTAGGGCAGTGCCCACAATCATGGTCTTGTTAATTGACATGATTGCTTACTGAGTTAATTTGGAGCGTGTTGGTTTGAGCAGCTGTAAGTTCAAGCTGAGTGATGGAGCGAGTGCTGCGATGTTGTAATTGTTGTGGCTTGTTGTGAAAGTTATAGTTCGATTATAATGCCAAGACTTGGGTATTATATACATGGATTCTATCAAGTCTTGTTCCTAGAAGCTTTTTGGATGAGATCTTGTTCTCACCCCTTTGTTTCAACGTCACTGAGTTGATGTTAAATGGTGGAACACTGTTACAGATGTTCGGCTTGATCTTTGTGCACTTTCAGGATTGAAAGAACACTTCGGGCATCCAGTACCTTCTAAAACGCGCCAATAGACTGAAAATGAAGGGCAAATTAAGCTTGCAACGAACGGTCTTGTTCGTCCCTTTATCCTTGGGCACACTATTATAGCCCAGCATGCTCAACTCAAGCACAGTGGCAGGAAAGGGCATGTACCGTCCTGCTCCAATTCTACGGAACACAAAGAGCATTGAAAAGAGACTTATACGCCGATTAACCGAGTGAACGTAGCAAGTTTAGTTTTGTTGCGGACAGTACTAGCGGTCCGACAGAGGACACTGTGTTCTTTAAAGATGTAAGCCCGCGTTACTCTTCTGTTCATTGAAGAAGCTCTTCTTGCATATCTCACGTCAATGCCCGAAGCATTCGACTTTCGACACCGGGTTCTCGCCACCTGTTGGCATCAGTTTATGCCTTTCGAGAACTCTGCCGCCCTCACATGTGTAAATTTGAACCTCATCGTTGTGCATCTATTTCCACTTCGTCCGCGCACTCCGTTTCCGCCAGCTCAACAGGCGCTAGATCTAATGCAATTTCGAGTCATAACTCGAGCGACGGCTGTAGTCATGGGAATTGTTCTATACCTCTGTTTGATCAAGATCGGTACATTAACGTAATATCCTCATCCTCGAGCTTGGCCATTACGCTTGAATAATCTGACAAGGATTCTGCCACGAGGACTCAAGCATCAGCTCCAGTTGATTGAAGTCTACAAACTAATGGGCAAGAAACTTTGCACTCATTCAGAAGCTTTACAAGAGCCTGGGTTTGCTGTGGAAAGCTATAATGAAGCCGATTGACTTACACAGCACCCCCTGGACGACCAAACGTTTATCGAAACAAACTTGAACTAACATCGTCAACAAATTCAACGAGTAAAACTATCGACATGCGCAAACAAAAATATTCATGACTCTAACGACGGAAAAGAATTGACTAGCTACAGCGCCAAGAATTACTAGTAGAAGAGCTGTATACTTGTTTATGAACTTGTAGAGAGCAGCCAGAGTATATGCTAAATGGGAGTAAGAGGATTAGGACTATTAGAGGGACCCGGATGTGGTATTAATCCGGGCCGAGTGCAGTTGCGCTTCCGAATCGGGTAATTACTTAATCTGGTAATTTTATAAAGGTAGGGTGGACTTTTAGGGGGTGAAAAATCCTAAAGTTTAAGAAGACCTTTCGTATCGAAAGGCATAGGAGAGGCAAACTAGTTGCTATTTGCATAAAAGACTTATGGTCGGATAGGGCATGCCATCTTTATAGGACAATAGACCTAAGGGCGGAAGGGGAAGCTCCGTAATGGGGTTGCTGCTCTTGTTAGCATTAAGTCGTCGGGAGTAAGATAAAATAGGTACCGTACCTCTCCAGCTATTAGATCCCTCAGCTTGGCTTAAATTAGGCATGTGATCGGGCTTTAGATGAATTTAGCCAAGCTACTATAAATTAAAGGTGATTTGCTATAATCCGGGTGCACAAACTGCAATAGGACCTAACATATAGTAAACCCTCAGGCTAATTTGTGTCTGAATATGAGTTAATTGATTAGTCGCTCGGCTATGGATTAAATTAAGTATTTAAAAGTATATTAGCTAGGGGAAGAGGAGCTGAAGGCACTCCTTAATACCGTCCCCACAATTGAAAAATTGCTTATGCCTTAGGGAGCTCGGGAAGTGAATAGCGATAAATCCAAGCTCTCGGATGCTTATGCGGAATTTATCTCCAAGTTTAAGCTTTGGGAGAAGGTAGTTTTTGGGTTCTATTTGCAGACTTAGCTAACGAGAAGCAGTTTAGTGGTGCCTCGAGACTCTTATCGATCCGTGTCGTCCATGCATATAAAGTCGCCGTGCAAGATTATAAACAAGGCGAATGAGGCAACCAAGGCTACTGCAGAAGTGCAGTTCTACCAGGGGGGACTCCCAGGACATTTGTATCAGAACGCCCTATCATTATCCGGGATCCTAAAGAGTAAGGGGAGGAGGGTGGGGGGTGTTATATCCGAGGCGATGGTTAGGGATCCTGCATGGGTACTTCAAGCATGAGGGGCGTTTGATCCACCAAGACGGCTTGAGCCCAGGATTACCGCAATAGATATGCGCCTTACCTAACTTAGCAATTGCTGAACTCCTGTCATGACAGGAGTTCAGCAATTGCTAAGTTAGGTAAGGCGCATACCCCCATAATTGTTAGCATTAACAGCCAGCAGCAAGTTGGCTTTGCAAACTTCTCTTCCTCAAGCAAGAATGGGTGTACAAATTTATTGCGTGAGCTGCCGGGGTACGCTTTCCACTTCGCGACCTGTGGCATAAGGGATTTCAGCCATCACGCAAGGATGGATTTGAGGCTTGAGATAACATGCATGAAGATTATGGCAGTAACTGTTTACTGCGGCTAATGTGATATTGAGCTCGGCCTTGCGAGGCGCGAGCAGTCACTAGGGGAATGATGTGTCGAGATTGAATA
The DNA here is from genome assembly GCA_020736575.1 of Thelonectria olida. Classification (NCBI taxonomy): domain Eukaryota; kingdom Fungi; phylum Ascomycota; class Sordariomycetes; order Hypocreales; family Nectriaceae; genus Thelonectria; species Thelonectria olida. The sequence goes on from JAGPYM010000035.1 coordinate 159,813, forward strand.
CGACGTTGCCTTGCTGAATTCTGAGAGTTACTGTAGCACTTCTTTATCGACACGAGCTTGAATCTGACACACATTTTAAGAGTATTAGAAAAAGCAGCATGCAAGCAGTGCGGATTGTTCGTCAAAATGTCTCTCGTAAAAGCCATGGGGATACGGGCTGCAGCTGGGAGAACACCCTACAAGCGAGAAATGGGTGCAGCGCCTCGCTGTCAAGTTTCCAGGCGTCTCATTGCCTCGCGAGGCAACCTCGAAGCGCTGCAATCAAATGGACGTGTTGATCAATGATTGGGGTAAACATGCTGCTCCACCCCTCATACGGGCGATAGTATGCACAACCAACGAACAACGGCCAATGCTGTTTGAGATCAATAGTGGCTTGGAGAGCTCAGCCCCCTTCAAAGGTTGTCTGCATGCTAAGCGTAACTACGAATCTGTAAAGTTGGGCAGACTGTACTGATGCATAACAGCATTGGGTAACTCAAACTCCATTTCCGCATGATCCAACTTTTGTCCCATGTCTCGTTGATTTCTCTTTCTCTCCCTCCTCGACAATACTCATCAGGAGATGGGCTAGATCTCGTATGACCTCAACTGCGCCGAACAAGCAATGGCTGAAATCGTCGGCATTGTTGCCAGCGGCGCCGGCCTCACATCGCTAGCCCTTCAGCTACTCGATTTGGCGAAGAGGCTACGACAGCGATGCGAGAACCTCAGGGACCTGCAGGACACTACCCAACAGCTGCTTGACGATGTCGAGTGGAATATCACGCAGTTGCACATAATCGAGGCGGATCACTCGCACATCTTGGAAGCGCAGCGGGGGCCGGTCCTGCTGGAGAGATGTCGAAGATGTGGTTCCGAGGTGGCTAAGCAGCTGGAATCTCTCATTCAGAAGTTATCGGAGTCATCTTCGAGCTCATCACGCCTTCATGCTATCAAGGTAGCATTCAATTCAAAGACATGGAAGACAGAGGTCGCTGAGCTGAAGATGGCTGTGGCGAACTTCAAACAAGAAATCATCGTGTGAGTTTTGGAAGAAATGGCCTTGACTAGTGCTAACTTCTGTTTGTAAGCCTCATATGTCTGCTCACATCTCAGCAATGTGTTTGGATCCGAGCACAACTTGAGGCTCCCAAACCTGTGGCTCCGCCGCAAAATGAAAACAAGGCTTCTACAACTTCACCATCCATCACTCAAGACGAGAGACCTAACTTTTCCTCAACTGGTGCTCTTGGTATCAAAAAACGCACTCAAGCACCTTATTGCGCGGTTAGGCACTGCCACTGCTCATGCCACAGCTTCGAACAATTGAAGGGCAGATACTGGTTCTTCGAGTACACCTCTATCGCCTCAATGTTCGCGCCGTGTGACCATGCCGAATGTACAACTCGCCGATATCGTATAGGCTTTCGCATTGCTCTATCCCGACTGCGAATGCCTTGGGCTGTCGCGCTCGGAGTGAGCATGGACTCGGAACTAGGACGCTATCACTTGAAACCCGTTCTCGAGGTGCAACGGGTAGTTAGGTATACAGCCCCTGGATTCGATACTCTATTTGAGCTTTCAGAAGGAGGTATTAGCTGGGAGGTGGCGCGACCTCGATTTGATGCTCTGTATCAGTCAGATCCTACCTTCGTCAAACAGGTTGATCCAGAAGGCCGGGGTTTCATTGAGGTAAGGCTCTGCAGGCTACATACCCGCCCCGGTGTCTCGAATCAGCCGTCAGGCTGGATCTAAGAGGGAAATTAGCTAATTTCATTATTAGAAGATCATGCAGCATGGCCTGTGGGAGGCCCAGGGCTGGCCTGACTTTGGAGCTCAACGCCAGTTACTCATCCATTTCACCCGGAACTATCACATGCGTTTGCGGCTGGATTCTGTCGAGTACGGACCCTATTTTTATGCCCGTGGATGTGTGCCTTAACTGATCATGAGAACAGAGTCGTGTATGGTTGCGTTATGGACCACGATCCTGCAGTCATCTTTGGGGAACTCATTGCTCTTGGATTCGATTTCTCCGATGTACCTAGGCCGAATTCTGAGAAGTGGCCAAAACCTTATCTTGACGATGTAAGCCCCTCTGAGTGTATCACTGTAATACCCAGTGATCCATTCTTTATGGAACTTACCAGGGCCCTTGTTTCCCATGAACAAGGTGAGAAATTATGCCCCGTGTTGTGATCTCAGTGTTAACTTTCAGCATCCAGACCTTTCAGGGGCAACACAACTTCAAGAAGCTATTCTCCTTGGCAGAAGTGACACTTGTCTGTCACTGATACAAAACTTGACGTCATTTGATGCCGAAGTCAATTTTCTAGGTCAAACGCCGCTACACCTCGCTGTTAAGCAGCCGACCCTCATAAGGGCTCTCCTGGACTCGGGCCACAATGTTGATGTTCAAGATAAAAACGGGTTCACACCGTTGATGTATGCCGCGTCATTGGGCCTTAGAGAATCTGCTACGATTCTGATCGAGAGAGGGGCAGATCTTTTCGCCAAAGACCGTGTGGACGGCCGAGACTTTATCGAATATATGGCCATCAGATTGCATTGGTCTTTGATTTGGGACATCGTGGATGCTGTCGAAGCTCGAGATAGGGATCTGCTGCTGCCCTTGTTTTCCAGAATCAAATTGATTCAGGGGCCGCCCTTATTCGAAAGCGAGGGTGTCAAATATCTTCAAGATTTCTGGAAGTCTATCTTGCAGAAACTGGGGACCTGGGACGTTCGTTTCGAGGACGGCTCGACATTACTGCATATTGTTCAAACTCCTAAGTTGGCGAAGTGTATCGTCAATTCAGGATACACGTTATTCAACCAACAAGACAACAACGGCGAGCATTGCCTCTTCGCTATGACGCGGTTCCTGGATCCATCTCTCTTCCAAATGTGTGTGGATAAAGGAGCCTCAGTCAATCTTCGAAACAAAAACGGAATGACAGTCATGCATCGTCTCCTCAGTCACCTCAGAAATCCCAATGCGAAGGTTGCAAAGGCGGTCCTTTCTTGTCTCGATACACTTCTCGATGCGGGCGCTCATGTCAACGTAGCGAACAACTGGGTCTGCGTCTGTTCCTCTCATGGGTGTTTAGCTGTGTTTGAAATGTCACTCAAAACCTGGTTTCTTTGTCGACAGATGCTACGCAACCCGTTCTGGCTCTTTGAGTGGCTTCACATGCTCGAGGAGCGCGGGAAAACATCCGAAGCAAAAGCTTTTGCTATCACCCTCATCCGCAGGGAAAAATTTGATGCACTGGGGCTGATGCACCAAGGCCATTCCCGATGGGACGGTGTTTCTGTGTCCGAGGATGATGATGACGTTTTCTGGAGTGTCAAGAGTCAACTAAAACTTGATTCTCTCGACTCAGATATGCGCGCTCTCGAATCAGCTTCGTACAAGGAGGTGAAGTTGTTGTTGTTGCAGGAGATCCGGCATAATTCGGATGACGGAGAACCTAACACGTACGACAAAGGCGCAAATGCCCCAGATGAGAAAAAATCCAAACCGGATACTAATTCAAACAACGAGGGCTTCATGGTATGTGCTTGACATCCGTTAGAAAACCCCTACTTGATTGTCGGCTTGGTTCCTAATGCCTTTTCTCAACTCCAGAAGCCTCTCGACTGCCTTGTTAACTATAGTAGCGACCGCCTATACACCAAGCTTGACCTAGCACTCATGGACCCATTCGATGCCTCTGATTACGAAGAGATGCCAGCTGAGGAATGCATCGACATGTGCTTCTCGGAGTTTGTCACTAACTTACAATTTGCAAGGGGTGAAAAATTTTCCGACAGACTCCCAATGCTCAGGCAGATTGCAAACACTCTGAATCTCTCTTTCTTCATGTAACGTTTCTTTTCTCGAGGTTAATCACGCACACGTATGTCACAGCATATGTCTCACCATCTCTTTCGCGTTTGCTCCAGGAGGAGGCTTGGACTACATAGCTCCGTTTTCGCTAGGTGACATACAATTTGATAGTTTACCTATCGATAGGTAGCTAGGGCCCGGTAGCTCGCCAGGTTTCTTTGGATAATATCGTTCAGGGTTTAGGATATGATACCTATTTTGCTTGTCGCTATAGTGGTGGCGAAGCCTTAGTGAACAGACCTTCCTCAATACCGATGCGTGTAAGAAGCCGGCAGCACTGTTGCAAAGCTGCAATGCTCAAAGGGTGTTGCTCTGCCGTCGTCCCAAGTCTTGAGTCCTTGACAGGGACTGCCGCTTTACATTGTACAGGTCAAATATTTTGGACATATGTAGACGTGTATCTGTTGGATCAGCAGACATGAACTGAACAGCCACTCGGTCATGTCCAGGTTGTTTCAGCAGGCATCTGATTGGTGGCGGTGGCTGGGCCGCCTGCGCCTGCTTTGGACGCAACTAGCGATGGGCCTAAACGAAAAGACTTGCAGGAAGACGACGAGGCAGACGGCGAGGTACTTTGCACAAAATATTCGTGGCAGATCTTTGGGCTTCTCCAGCGATGTGGTGGCTCACTGAGCTCGTCTGACCTCTAACTAGGTCCTTATCCACTGAGGTTCTCGACAACATATTTCCCAAGCTTGGATTATGATGCCCAGTTTTGCACTGCTTTTCATGTTTGACGTTTAGAGCGATGGAATGGGATGCAGTGGCACACAGTTTGGAACGAGAAGTGCTTGGGCTTAGGTGCATGTAGGCTTCTTGCGCGATGGGAGCGGGCAAGGCAAAATGCATTTTCAACAATCTTGTACACAGCCAGTTCAGCCTGACCAACAAAAGCCTGTCCTATCATTTCGAACCACGTCAGCCGATGAGCGGGGTAATGATATCAACCGTGAATTCCATCAATTCTCGTCAATCTTCCCTGATATCCACGTCTTTCCGCTGACTACCTAGACCGGGGGCAGCTTCTTCCTCTCGACCTCATTCACGTCGACACCCATGTCTCCATCCCGACAGCAATGGATCCTATCACTGCGTTAGGGGCTGCCGCAGCCGCTTCGCAGTTCGGCGTGTATGGCGTCAAAGGGTTGGTCAACTTGATCCAGCTAGTTGGGCAATTTCGCGACACGCCTTCACGAGTCCGCGAATTGCTCCAGGACGTCCAAAATTCTGTAACTGGCCTTTCTCAACTCAAACAAGCCCTCCAAGATCCCAACAGCGACATCATGCAAGGCCTCGAGACTCGGCAACGTCAAAGCATCCAGTGCATCCTCGATCATGGCCACGACGCTATAAAAGAACTAGAAGACACTCTCAAACCCTTAGTCCAGAAGAAAGATGGGACTATGGCAACTGGGGGTGTCAAGACATGGAAAGTTGTTCTCAGTGTCATCAAGACAAAGGATATCGAAGAAAAGCTTCGCAGAATCCAGCGGCTGTACAGTGACGTTCTCCTCCAGCTACAGGTCACTGACATCGAACTTCAAGTCAAGCTCAGGTATGATTTTATCTTCAGCAGAGTTTTCTGGGTCGTTTCATGCTCAATCTTTAGGACTATTTCAGCAAGGATATCTCGTTCGGTAGACGACGGCCTCCAGTCACTCAGCTTGCAAATGACTTCACTTGAATCGACAAGTCATTCAACAGACCAGAGGCTACAGCTCGTCAGTGACAGTGTGTCTAATATGCAACTCAAAACAGACTTGATTGTCGCTGGAGGGACAAGAATCGAATCGAGCCTCAACACGATGCAACCAATGCTGATGTCACTGCAACAAGAGCACAAATTCACGCATGAGGGAATCGGAAATCTTGACAGAAGAGTTGATACTCTCGATGAGAGCATTGTGGCTGCCACGAACAAGATCATGACAGCTTTGACTAACCATCAAAGCCATCTTACACTATCTCGGAACATCACCCAGCTCTCAGCCACCGACAAAGCAGACATCGCCAACCAGATAACAAGAGATCTCATTGCTTCCCCGAGCACGTTGCGAGACGCATTCAGGAAAAAAAGTTAGTCTTGAAGTTCGCCGGAAGCATAAGTATTTCCTGGAGAAATGCTGATAACGTGCCTAATAGCAGCAAAGAAATCGCGGAAATATTCCATCACGGTTCACTTCTATCCCCTTTTGCGAAAGGCGCTGCATGCTACCTTTGCGTCGACATCTGGCCCAGGAGGTTACTCTCTTCATCATTCCTTACACGTGTACGCGACAGTAAAGAGGTCGGAATCCCCGCTCTTCTCTTTACTGGACCAATGCTTCAAACGTAAAGACGTGCGCAGAAGAGTTGCACTGCACAATCTCCTCGACGAAATGAGGAGAGCGTTGGAATATGGAGGCTGCCATCTTACCGATAGAGATGAAGATGGACGTACCGTGCTTCACGTGAGTCCGATTGGAGCGGTTTCCTTCTGTCATCGTAAATTACGTGACGACTAATAGCGCCAATGTCTACCTAGGGCATAATCGAGAATTTTGGCGGCGCTGAGGGGTTGGGTGATGACCTTGCCGACGAATTCCTTCAATTTTGGCAACTTCTCGGATCCGTCTGCTTAGATCTGTCTGCCAGGGCACCCTCGCGGATTGTGGGGATCATTGTAGGGTTAAGAATGAGAGCTAGGCATGTTGCTGACCAGGGGCTAACATGGGAATATAGAAGTACAAACGACGCGCCTCTGACTAAGGGTTTAACAGTGCAGGAATACGCGTTAACAACGCTCTGTCGGGCTTCGGCTTTTCGGGCGGTTGGTGGTGGTGCGTTGTCCCAGTTCATCCAGAAATTTGAACCTGAAGACTATTTGCACCCTTCACTCGATGGCGATTTATGGTTGCCTCGAAGTGAACAGAGCTCAGGATGGGTAAGAATTTTTCATAAGAGACCAGAACTCGTGGAGCGTAAGAAGCTGGGCCCATCAGACCAACTACACGCAATTAAGGCTAGCTGACCGCATATCCTAGTATTTTCGGACTCGACCGGCCTTGGATCAACGATAGTTCGCAAACTTTCTTCAAGATTAAGAACTTGCTATAGGAAATGGTGTGCTTCTTTTTCATGCCAGCCAGATGTCTCATCAGTCTACAATGATGCAGGCAGCACAGAGAAAGCCTCCCGGGTGAACTCAGAGGATGGCCTATGGTCACTAGGATTTACTCCTCTAGAGCTCTCATTGGGGTGGCCAGAAGGAATGCGCATCCTCTTCGAAGAGGGCGCCGAACCAGGAGGAGCCGAGGAACTATCAACCGCAGCGTTGCTTGGCCATCTGGAGTCTCTACGACTCCTCCTAGATGTCGAGCACTCTAAAGGGGTCACCGCCACCGACATATTAGTAGTTTTCAATCACTGGGGCCCGGCGATAGAACCAGATTCTGCAGCGTGTCTTGTGGGCGCAGCAAAGTTACGACGGCAAATGCTTGCACAGCTGGCGTTAAGACATCTCCCGAAAAGTCAACACGGACAGCTTGGACTGTCCCTTAACGCCGTATTGGACACGAATGCTTTTGCGGTGTATGACATGTTGGTTGATAGAGGCATAGAGGTGCCTCAAGCGCTTCTTGTTGACGATAAACCGATCTACCACCATTTGATAAGCGCGGAATGGTGCGACTTGTGGTTTGATAATGGCTTTCGAGAGATCGACGCGAGTTTCATGGGCATCACGCCCTTTGAAGCCACGACAAAACAGCATCGAAAGGGTGATTTGCTACGTTGGTTCCTATCGAAAGGTGCGAAGCCCCAATTGCACCCACGGTTGAATTGGGCCCCTGGAGATGCTTTTAATTTGGCCCTAAACTTGAGCGATTGGCTCATCTTCTACGAGAAGTATCCGTACTTGTTCACCTACCAATATGATGTCGATGCCACTGTGCGTTCAGTCATTGAATATTGTGCGCATAGTTGGACATCATCGATAACGGATCACTGTACGTGTTTTTGTTCGGTGGGCGGGTGCCTACCGGTTCATTGCTTTCGCCGGGCCACGTGCCACTCAGAAATGCTCCCAGACTGGTTCAGCAACTTCTTTATAGAAAAAAGCAAATTTTTCCGGGTACGGAGACGGATCATTGACGATGCTTTACTCATCTGGGCTGACGAAACTCACCTTTCGAACCAAGAGGCCCAGGATGCTTATGAAGCCTCCTGTCGATTAGAGATATTCGAGCGATTGGAAATGGCGCATACGTGTCTTCCACATGGAGTCCATCCTCACCTGGAGCCGGCCGAGTCACTCTCGAGGAGTGAGATCCAGGCCTTGCAAGAGGAAGATGAAGAGTCCAATCACCACCTTGAGCTCCTCATGAAGGCATACAGGACTTGCCGGTCTATGCATCTTCCTCAAGCTCCAACTCCCACCGACTATTCTGATAATCTGAAGGAATGGTGGGAAGAACTTGATCAAATCCTCCCAGAGATTGACTATGATCGTGACCGCGAGGAGCAGATTGCTGAGGCTCTGGGAGAGGCTGGATATCTGGGGCATTTGAGTGAAGGAGAGGAGACGGGTCTGGAGCCATTCAGCTCTACCGCCTGCGAGATGCCAGATTTTGAGCATGTCATTTGGCGCCACTTCTCACGTTACCTGACTGAAGAGGGCAGTGCAGGGTTATGTTCGGATACTGAAGACGAATGGGTGACTGAGAGTGAGTGGGAGTCTGACACTGAGCCAGTGTCTAATCCTAAATGAATGATGCGCGGGTGGAGAGACAGGATTGAGGAGACAAGTAAATCAGAATAATTAATACATGGCAAACTCTAGACTGAAGAATACAAGCCTCGGCCAAACTATATACATACGTAAGCCAAGGAGTAGAAGAAACCTATTAACCTATCATGGAACCTTGAGAGGCTTTCCTACCTCCGTGTTTCCTGTTTGGTCATTTCCCCGGCCTCCGCCTTCGTGCACTATTTGGCCGAGGGCCCCTGCGATGTCTAACAAGCGCCCGAATCACAACCATGTCACTGAGAGCTCTCTCCCCACTCGCCTGCAAGAAAATCAGGATACCATGGGCGTCTATGGCAGCCAAACTTTAAAGCATAGGAACCGATCCATTAGAAAGAATGCGCTTATAACGTCTGGGGAATAGTATATCACCGCGCTCACCGTCCAAATCACTCGTCACATGCGGGGGCGGGGTATCGATTGAACGATCATCGCTTTGATGGTGGTCAGAGACTTTCTACCATACCTAGACAACTATTATGAGAATATAAACTCAAAGGATTCCCGACCTAAGCTAGTTGACGATATCACGCCAAAATTGGAGTTAGTCGCAAAGTATTGGATATGCATCTCTCTTCATCTCTCCTAATTTGCGGACTCTTGGGTCTTGTCGGGGGCGGTCATTGTGCTCCTACGCCTGTTGAAGAGCGAACCGTCCCCAGCTCGACTGTTTCCAACAATGTCATATTTTCTCCCCCATCAAATGCGAATTGGACTGACCCCAGAGTTCTTTACTCTCGCGTCATTGAGCTCTCGGACGGATCTCTTCTTGCCACATGGGAAAACTACTCCCCCGAGCCCCCGCTGGTCTACTTTCCCATCTACAAGTCTCTCGATGGTGGCGTGACCTGGTCCGAGATTAGCAAGGTGGAAGACCAAGTCAATGACTGGGGCTTGCGCTACCAACCGTTCCTCTACGAATTGCCCCAGGCTATTGGGGACTACGCAGCTGGAACAATCTTGCTCGCGGGAAACAGCATCCCAACAGATCTCAGCCAAACCAAGATTGATGTCTATGCGAGTACCGATGGTGGTGAGACATGGGAGTTTGTGAGCTCCGTCGCCAGTGGTGGCGAAGCCCGGCCTACGAACGGACTTACCCCGGTGTGGGAGCCGTATCTGATGTGAGTGAAGTACCATCTCAGTGCGAGAGCCACTTCGACTAAATAATCCTCAGGGTCTACAACGATGAACTCATCTGCTACTATTCCGACCAGCGCGACTCAAATTATGGCCAGAAGCTGGTCCACCAGACAACTTCCGATCTTTTGACCTGGTCCGACCTAGTCGATGATGTGCACGACGATAGCAACTATGCAGCTCGTCCTGGTATGCCCGGGTTGGCGTTGCTGCCCAACGGCGAATACATCTTTACCTACGAGGCTTGCGGCACGGATGGTTGCAGGCTGCATTACCGATTGACCTCGGATCCGCTCAACGTTCTCGAGGCCGCCTCGTACTCTCTAGTCTCCACCGCTGGCACTCGACCCGTCAGCTCTCCATATGTGGTCTGGAGCTCCGTTGGCGGAGAAAACGGCAGCATCATCGTGAGCGGTGGGAGCACGTCCAACATCTTTGTCAACCAGAACCTTGGAGCCGCGGGGTCGTGGGTCGAGTACACTGTGCCTCAGCCAAGGGCATATTCCCGAGCCCTCATGCTCTTCAATGAAGACGACAATCTTCTCGCGATTATGGGCGCTGGGTTCTTGCCTCCTAGCAGTGTGAATCAAGTTAGTGTCAGCGTCGTGGACTTGACTGAAGTTGGCTTGTAAATAGACTGAGTGAGTATGCTGAAGGCAGCTCATTCACACTGATGCGATGAAGGGTCTGAACACGCTGAGTCGATAGTGCAATGTCAAGTATAGCTAAAATAGATGCCAAACCAAAAGAGCAAAGTCACGCCATTATTCCGCTCCGCATTGTTCAATCTAGGTACAAGCTCGTTCTTGTTTCATCTGCTCAAACCCTCGCCCTTTCTTGCCCTTCCTTCGCCGCATACTCCAGACCCTGCACGACGTCGTCCACTTGCGACAAAAACGGTGAATGGGAAGCCGCAGTATGAAAGGTAACGGCCTTCGGACCCAAGAGCTGAGCCATTTGGCTTTGTACCGGCAAGGGCAGCGCTTTGTCCTCGTCACAGAAGAAGTACATGCACTCAATGTCTTGCCAGGGTTCGTACGTGACTGCGTCAGTAAAGACGGGCGCTGATTGGTGTTTTAAGGCGCCAATGGCCTTTTTCTGTGCTCCTGCGTCCATGTCATGATAGAATACCACTTCGGGTGTATCCGGATGCACATATTCTCCCTGGGTTGCAGGTTAGCTCTGTTCGCGTTCTCACCTTTTCGCGTCATGAGCAGGATATATGATGCATACCTGGAAGTTCATCCATGGCAAAAATTGCCCACTGAGCATTTCCTTGATGCTTTTCCCCAACGGCGTGACAAACGCTGCCATGTAGACAAACATGATAACACCGCCAACCTTGGCTTCGTTGCGCCGTTGTCGATAGCCCAAGCCTTCAACCGCGTTGGCGCCAACAAGTCCGCCATATGAATGCACAACAAGGATGATTTCCTTTCCCGCATCACAAAGCCGTGTGAGGGTATTTCTCAAGGCGGCAGCATCGTCATGAAGGCCTTTGGTTGGGGGTTCGGCGCCAACCGATGGATAGTCGACGGCTTCGGTGGACCAGCCTCTGGCGTGGAGCGCGTTGCGTGCGAGGTCGAAACAGTCGGCCGTGTGCCAGGCTCCTGGAGCAAAGACGATTGTCGGTCTAGAGACGGTCATGGTTGATGGTTTTAGGAAGGTTATGTATCGTATCAAGAAGGCACTATAATCGCAGATATCAAAACACAACAAGAGCCGCTTCATCCCAAGCCTGGAACGAACATGCCAACCATCTCCTTATAGACAACTGCTCGTCCATCTTTCCACCAAATCAAAATGATACAGTTTCACCCCGAGTTCTACCCACAGTATCCGCCCCAGTGCCCGACCTCAGCCAGACTGTCCGTATCCGAACAGTTGGTCAGTCGGCGCCCATCAGGGCCACTATAGCGCGATGCAACTTGGCCAGTGGAGAGCAGTCACAGACACAAGCGCACGAAACTCAAGTCACGCGTGGCAGAGTCAGTCAATCAGGGGGCAAATGAATCATTTTTCATTAGCAAACCCGGCAGCCGAAACGCTATGACGCCCAGCAACCAGGTTATCGGCCGAAGCTATTCTCGTCTTGGTCTTCCGCGATGATAATGCGGAGAGAGACTAACCCCAGAACGAATGCCGTCGCCGTGGCAGCATCCATTCTTGTCTCGGGGGAATCTGCGGCCTCGTTCTTTACTCCACGAGTTCTTCAAGGGTTGCGCTCCTCGTAGCACCAGGACCCAAGTACTGCGTAATGCTCCTCAAGATCAATACACAGTAGCCCCGAACTAGAGGCTCGGACCGATCATCTCCAGCGAGCCGAATGGACAACCGAGCTGTTGACGTCGACACCAAATACACAGCTAAAAGCCGGGGCGCGGGGTAATGATGGGCATCGGGAAGGGGCCAAAATGAAGTACTTGAGCAGTCGGAAACGATACTGATATCATCCCGCTATCCGAGAGGACTTCAGGACGTTTAGTAGACTCTGCCGTCGTCAGGATAGGATCGTGAGCCCTCCCACTCATCTATCACAAAACGATGAGTAGCGTGGAACAACTCTTGGGCTCCAACTTCATCCTTGTTTCCCACTCAATTACTACCGTCAGATGCCCGTGCTTTGAGGCATAAATGACATCCAAGGAGGCGCTCCATCAAGGATGAACCTCTAGTGTAGCATCTTGCGCGGGTCTGGCTCAGGAGCGCTTAGCGACACCTCTGTTCTGTAATTGCAAAGTGCACGGGTTATGCTATAGCGACCTGAAGTTGACTAGACTGTCGGGAGCTTTAGCGGAGGTTTTGAACTCACGTCGCCCGATGACGACGAGTTACGGGGTTGCATTATCAACCTGAAGTTGGTAAACTATATGGAAATTCTAAATCGGGTGGATAGATATGGATTCTCGGTAGAATCTGTCCTTGAGATATTTCGCCTGATCCCCTGGTTGTTATCTGGGTCCTTTTACTCTACCCGCTTTATAGACCTAACCAAGGTAGCCAACATAGGCGCACCTTAGACAATATGCCGATCAAGGTAGATAAGGGAGAAAGAAATGGTCGACAATTGTTATTTTGTCTATTCCACCTATAAAATAAATCTAAAATACCAAACTTTGCGGACCTGATTTCTCAAACACATAGCATATGTTAATAGAACAGACATTGTTTTAAGAACCAAAAAAAGAAGAAGAACAATTACACATACTTTAGGGTAGCCCTAAGGCACCCGAGGTGCTGTGTAAATGTGGACTGGGTGGATGGAGATGTTGTAATGGTGTTTTTAGAACAGGGAGCAACAGTATGATTTCGCCCGGGCTCGAACCGGGGACCTTCTCGGTGTTAACGAGATGCCATAACCAGCTAGACCACGAAACCGGTTGTTCTTGCTGAAGAAACGCGGTGTTAATGCAATACAGTATTCTTCAATCTAAAGGCGATCTCGATTTCTTGACAACATTACGAGAAAACTGTTCCTAGAAATAGGCAAAGACAGTCTAAAACACACAAATCGACTTCGGAGGTGGGCCTCTAACTTTGAATAGAATCGCATGTGCAATGTTTGAATCAACAGAATATCATAGATTGGGGAGGTAAATGGGACGACGACAAGAATTATCTGTAATTTGTGGGTTTCGTGTGCTTTGGCATGAGAGTGAATGTTTGGTCAGATGCCGTCAAAGCTTTCAGTATGGATTTAAGCTTAACCTCGTCAAGTGGATAGAAAGATTGCAGGATTTCCTGGGATTGAACAGATGGCCTAATCACCAGGCATGTTTGACCAGCATATGCGAGAATCGATGCACTGGGCGAAGTCGCACCTCGCTTGAACAGGCGAACTGTATCTCGGTATACAAACCAGGTCAAATATCAAGACGTGGATAACATTGTTCATACTGATTGGAGTATGTGAGTGACAGGCCAAGAAACCAAGTCACGTCGGTCACGGGCTTGGTCTGGCCGGGGAGACGATTGCTCGATTCGCACTTGGTTGAGGTAGCCCATCAAGAGATCTGCCTTGAGATGAGCAGACAGCTGCCTAGATGGGTTAAGGTGAGTTGGGGATTATGGTGTTGGTTGTCAGCAATGAATGAAAACTGTTGTTTGATAGTGAGTGAGTGAGCGACCTTCAGTCTATTGGACTGCCCGTGAGAGCTTCGGCTCTCAAAGTCCTGTCGAGGGCTCGTTCGCAAGTAAGAGGCATTGTCACGCGCGACAGAGCCTTTTTCAGCAAGTTCTCACTGTGTTCATTCCTGGTCATCTCCTGGAAAACCCGGCATCAGCCGCAGCCAGGGCAAAGAAGCCGGCCAAGCTGGAGCGGCAAAAGAGAACTAAGACAAGGTGGCGTCCGGGTGCTAAACCAACTCAAGACACCGAGGATTAGTGCCGAAGGTTGATAAAATCGGTGGTGTCGCGTTCACCAAGATGACTTTTGCACAAAATGTCGTCGGAGAGCTCAAAGCGTTAAAACATGAGAGCGAAAGTGGCGTCAACGTGCCTCGAGAAACGGCTGCGGCTGGCTTGCGGGAGTTTGCGGCGGGCGACTTGGCAGCGATGAATTCGATGCCAAGAGTCTTGGATCCAGGCCTGAAAGAAGCGAGTTGAAAGGCCCTGTACTTGGTACGGTACTGAAATGGTCTTTCGCAGAGATTCGGTCGTGGACCTTGTCGAACCATTGCATCAGAAAACGGTGTCTGGCACCCCTTCCGTCCAGGCAAAAAAGGCCATCTTCAAGGACCCAGGAGGCCAAGAGACGAGAGGAAAGCCTGCCAAGAGGAAATGGGGGATGCCAAGGACTTAAATGCTCCTGGAGGAGCAATAGAACCACGGTCGTTGGCATCATTGATCCGAGACTAACCAATGTCAAGCCCGGTGAAAGATGGCACAGCATGCGTCTTCACAAGCGAGATCAAAATAGGCTTCTCCGGGTTGGGAGCCGTGAGCAAACCAGAGCCTCCACGTGGAGCTGCGGGCCATTTCATTGGTGTCTTGGTGTGTAGATGGGACCGGGATTAACACAAAGCCAAGATGTTATCTTGACGACAAGGGTGCAGTCGACATAAGCTGCGAGACACAACAGGAGCAAGACACAACACGTGCTCGAACAAACAGAAATTGAGACATGGTTCAATCTTGGAAAACCGTTCTTCATCCTAAAATTGGTCAATCGGTCGTGTGCCTTCACCAGGGGCGAGGACTAACGAGTTACAGACGTACAGTGTTGGCCCCCTGCTCAGCAACGGCTTCGAAGATACGCGTAGCTTCTTCATTGCAGCTCGCGAACACCCGTCTCGAATGGCGTAGTCCAAGTGCCGCTCTGTGGCGTCGTCCATCACACATGCACCTCCCGACTTCCACGCCTCCGCCTTGTCACTGTCGTGTGAGCATGTCCCCGTCGTCAATCTCTCCCGCCAAGCCCCCGTGCTATCCTCGCAAACCCTCACAGCTCATGATCTCCTCCTCCCCAAGACAGCATGTGGACCTCTCCGCAGTGCCTCCATCCAACAAGCTTACAGCACTCGAGCACGAGCAATGTACCGTGTGAAAGCTGCATCTCTGCCAAGCGTGCCTCGACGACTCCCTGCCCTGTTTGTCCAAATGGGTTCACCGAAGCTTCCAACGCCTTCCTCCCACCATGACCCTTAGTACAGCTGCCAAGATCTCCGCCCCCTGCTCCGCTGTGGTCGCTGGGAGGACTCTGGCTGCATCTGGACGATGATGGGTCGGCCTTCAAAGTGGCCCGACGAAGCATAATTGTAAGCTTGTTTGCCAAGAAGTCCTTCTGCGCCAAGGCTGTCGTGCTCTTTTGATATAAGGACCTGGGATTCATCATGTTGCAGACGTTCTTTTCTGACAGGCAAGCTGCTTTATCTTTCCTCATCTTCTTTTCTAGAAGCTCCAGGTTACCTAGACAGTGTTAGCTTCTTCGCTGGGTGATCCTATTGCAACTGCAGCCATGGCTGTTCTTCATCAGTTCGATTACATCCTCGCTATAGGCGTCATCTTTGCCTTCTTGGACGCTTGGAACATTGGTGAGTGCAATTGACCATCCCTGGACCCCATATTGTGGCACAACTCCTGCTAACAACACGCTCTAGGTGCCAACGATGTCGCCAACTCCTGGTCCACGTCGGTCTCATCCCGATCCCTCAGCTACATCCAGGCCATGACGCTGGGTTCCATCCTCGAATTCACTGGAGCGGTCGGTGTCGGTGCCCGCGTTGCCGATACCATCCGAACCAAGGTCGTCGACGTTGACCAATTCGAAAATGATCCCGCCCTTCTCATGCTCGGCATGATGTGCGCCGTCGTCGCCTCATCCATCTACCTCACTTGCTGCACCAGGATCGGTCTTCCCGTCTCGACGACTCACTCCATCATGGGTGGCGTTATTGGAATGGGTATCGCGCTGCTGGGCGCTGATGGTATTCACTGGGCTGAGCTCGACAAGGGCATCAGTGGTGGTGTCGTCTCCGTCTTTCTTGCCTGGATCATTGCCCCCGGTCTTTCGGGTGCCTTCGGTGCCATCATCTTCCTCATCACCAAGTACGGCGTCATGCTCCGTAGCCAGCCTGCTCTGAAGGGTATTTACCTTGTCCCCGTCTACTTCGGCATCACCGCATCCCTTCTTACCATGCTTATCGTCTGGAAGGGCGGCAGTATCGAAATCAGCTTCACGGATGCCGAGACCGCCGGCATGATCGTTGGTGTAGGTGTCGCTTGGGCTCTCATTATTACCATCTTCCTCGTTCCTTGGCTATACCGCCTTGTTATCCGGGATGACTGGCAGCTCCGCTGGTGGCACATTCCCCTCGGTCCCCTGCTGCTCAAGCGTCCCGATCCTCCTGCGCAGCCCGATGGTGCCGAGGGTGGCATCAAGAACTTCTACGAGGGCCATCTCACCCGCGAGGAGCTCGACGGCCTTCGTCGCGCCGGCCGCAATGGTGTCGATGAATTTGAGCGTGCCGACGACAGCAACAATGGCAACGAGGGCAAGCAGAGCCAGGAGGAGAAGCAGGTCGCCCGCAATGACTCCAACGAGGAGAGTGAGCCCGCTCAACCCAAGCCCCGCAAGAGCCTTGTTGGTCCCAAGCCCGAAGGCCCTGTGTATAGACCTGCTGTCATGTATTGGTACCTCAAGTTCATGCTACTTAACGGTGTTGACCAGGATATTGTCACTATGCAGAACAAGGAGGGCATCCTCAGTGGAGATCTCGAGGAGATTCATGCCAATGTGCCACATTACGACAACCACGCTGAATACCTGTACACTTTCCTCCAAGTCATGACGGCTTGCACGGCCGCGTTTACTCACGGCGCCAACGATGTTTCCAACGCAATCGCTCCGTTCGCTACTATTTACCAAATCTGGTCCACTGGTGTGCTGGACGGTAGCAAGTCCAACGTCCCTGTTTGGATTCTGTAAGTAAACCGCCTTGATTGCTCAAGATGAGTTGCTAACTGTCACATCTAGTTGCTTCGGTGGTGCCGGTATTGCTCTTGGTATCTGGACGTATGGATACAACATCATGCGCAACTTGGGTAACCGCCTTACTCTCCACTCTCCCTCTCGAGGTTTCTCCATGGAACTTGGTTCCGCCATTACTGTCATTCTTGCCACCCGACTCAGTACGTGTTCCTCGCAACTAGATCCTCCGATCATGCACTAACACCTTCTCAGAGCTCCCCGTTTCCACCACACAGTGTATCACTGGTGCTACCGTCGGTGTCGGTCTTTGCTCTGGTACCTGGCGCTCCATCAACTGGCGAATGGTGGCCTGGATCTACTTTGGCTGGATTATCACCCTGCCTATCGCCGGTATCATCTCCGGTTGCATTTGCGGCATTATCATCAACGCTCCCCGCTGGGGCTACTCTGGTTAAAGAGCGAAAGAGATGACCAAGGGTTATTTATTTGTCGCGATTCTCAATTCTCAGAAGGGGACGATGGAGTAGATCAGTCTGTCTTTGAGTGCCTAATTAGACAAGGTTGGCGCAATGTCTCTCGTTTGCTTTCAGTATACACCTTACCTACCTACATACCGTCTAATACAGAAAATTCCAATGCCCGCAAAGAGCCTTGATTATTCAATCACAGGGATGGGAACATAGCCCAACATAGCCCGGATATCCTGTAGGGTGCATGTATGAACGTGGCGGTGAAACGATGGGTTGTTTGTGGCGGTGCCAGCGAGGCGACTCGCAAGGCAACCTTGCAATTTTTTAATGAAGTCAGCCGCACATTGCTCAAGATTCAACTCGCAATTGACAACCTCTCAAACCAGAAGATCATCTGTGTGCGATTGCGTCATGTTTGCCGAAGGCTTCAACCCCTTCGCGCACGCGAACGCTGGAGATAAGCGGCCTCCATCTCCAGACTTCGAGAATGCAGCTAAGCCCTGGAAGAAGAGCTGTCTTCAGGCCGTGAAAACTGACCCTCACGAAGAGGTACCCTTTCCCCTTACGCCTAAACTTCTTCCGTCCATACCTCAGGTGTTAGACGAATACAGGAACGGCGATGTCTCATGGGCAGACATTCATATGGGTTGGGGCGACGGCCTTACTCCAGGCGACAATACAGCACTTGCGTTTGACCAGACTGATTTACTCGCGTCCGAGACGCTGTACGATACGTGTTTTGGCGTGGTAAGTGTTTTATTGAAACATCCAGGGGTTGTCCGGGACTGACATCGAAACCCCCTCAAAGGTCGTAACGAGTGCGACATCATCATTCTTCCGAGGCCGGGAGGCGACCACGGCAACCGTTCCAATTAACATGCAACCGCATGGGGATTTCCTCAAGCTGTATACCTCAGACACCGGTAAATATGCTGGCATCGTCACGGACCCTACACTTTCAAGGCTGCTAGCGAAGCATTCGGTGAAACTCAGCACGTTCTTGATAGCACCCCAGTCTTCGAAAGAGAAGGAGAAGGGGAAAGCTTCCAGATTGCCAGACCCGCAATGTTCGCTCCGTGTTGTTGTTTATGGGACAATGGGCGAGAGGTCCGAGGTTGGGAGGCTCCTATCCGACGCGGGCTTGTATCTACAGCATCCGTCGCCTGAAGAGGTAGAGCTGGAACACGTGGAATACTTTAACCCACACTACCTCCTTCGCCCAGGATCTCAGATGCCGCGACTGGAGGATCTCACCATAAGTGGCGAGGACTCGACCACAGCTTCGGCCCTCAACGAGACAACCAAGATCCAACTGATGTCCATTTTCGACACCGCGGGCGATCTCGGCATCAAGCCAACGACAGACCCAAGTCCTAGGATCCGGTCACGCCTCAAGCAGCAAGTTTTGCGTTCCCTATCAATCATTGACAGAAACTAAGCGGTCGCAGACACCAATTGACAGCTCTCGCTGCTATGAGCGAGAAAGAATGCTACTCCGTTGAGAGCCGTCAATGTCCTTCTCTCTGGGAGGCCGCTCATCTTTACAGCGGCGAAACTACGTAAGGCCATCCAACAGCTACTTGATCTCGTGATTGGAAAGTGTTAACCCCCGACCATTAGATATCGTCACAGAATCACTGGACAGACGACGAATGATCCGCCTTTGATTGCCGGAGGAATCCTCGCTGATGTGAGAAACCTTTCCACGCCCGTAATTTCTCTCACAACTCACTATCCTTGCAGGAAATGGGCCTTGGAAAGACGTTGAGTATTTTATCACTCATCTGCTGGTCCATGGATTCACTTCACGACGCGAATACTCAAGCGCGAGACCCGATGTCTTTGACGACACTTATTGTGGCCCCGAAGTCCAGTATGATGCAGAAAGCTTAGACGCTATATACATGACGAGGAGCTCCTTCGCTAATTCTCCGTAGCAATCACTGGATGGCAGAGTCAAATCAAGAAGTGCGTTCAACCTCTCATTCCCTGGGAAAGTGCCGTCATCTAACTTCAAGTTCAGGCACATTCTTCCAGGCCAAATCCGAGTCGCCACCTACCATGGACCTAGACGACAACGTGTTGCGGCGCAGTTTCGAAGCCATGACATTATCTTGACAACCTATCAGACTCTAAGATCAGACTGGATTGCCAAGGGGCCGTTGTTCTCTGAAAATTGGTTCCGCATCGTGCTTGATGAAGGTCGGTTTCACTATCCTTTCCTCTCCATTTCATCATAGAAATGCTAAGAGTGTTGACTACAGCACACCGCATCGGCAACCGAACAGCTCAGACCTTTCACGCTGCATGTGAGCTCCAGTCCCCGAGACGCTGGTGTCTGACAGGCACTCCCATACAAAACACCCTTGACAACTATGGCGCGTTGCTAAGCTTCGTCCGTGTGGCGCCCTTCATCGAAAAGTCCAAGTTTGACCATTGGATATCAAACCGCATTCGAGACGATCGGCCTGATGGCCTCCCAACACTCCGGATGCTCATTCAAGCAACCTGTCTGCGGAGAACCAAGCAAAGCACTGCGCAGTCGTGCGAGCTTCCAGGGCGCAGCGAAAAGATCGAGAAGGTTGATCTCTCGCCAAGTGACCGTCCTCTCTATGACTTTTTCCAAGCCGAGACCGCAAGAATTGCCGCCGGGTGTTTACACTCCGAGAACAGCGGCCCATCGTTGATACCGCAAGGTAAAAAGAACATTCTGCCATTGATCAACTTTCTACGACTGATTTGCAACCATGGTGAGGATCTGCTGCCAGCTGCAGCTGTCGAAGCGTGGAGGGTAAGACAGAGTGGTTCGATAAGTTGGCAGATGATGCAGTCCGCAAAAGAATCTTGTGCTTTCTGCCGAGATGACTTGGAATCAACCTCACCCGCGTTGCCTAGTTCTGCGCCCCACTGCGGCCATCCCATTTGTGCAAGCTGCTCTCTTCAAGAATGGGATGACAGTGAAGGAATGAAGACAACATGCTTCGCTTGTTCTGATGGACCCACGCCGCCTTTCGCAAGCAAACCATCTGCCAAGATGAAAGCGTTAATACAAAATCTTCAAGCTGAGCAAGTGGCAAACCAGCAGGGATTCACAAAACCGCCCGTGAAGAGGTAACGTATTTGAGATAGCACCGACACACTGGCCGAAAGCGTTTGTCTAATGGATGATTGTAGCGTTGTGTTTAGTTATTGGACCAAGATGCTTGGTCTTATCGAAACCGCGTTGCAACAGAGCGGCATATCTTACGAAAGATTGGACGGTCAAAGCACACTTCTACAAAGAAGTAATGCCATGCGCAAGTTTGCTGACGACCCAACATGTACGGTGATGCTTGCTACAATTGGTAGTGCTGGCGAAGGGTAAGTCTATGGTAAATTTGCCAGGCGTTGTCTTATGACCCTAGATAATTAAGGAACATGGCTATTAGGATTGACTTGACATCAGCGAGTTGTGTACATCTCATGGAGCCTCATTGGAACCCAATGGCAGAAGAACAGGCAATTGCTCGTGTTCATAGGATTGGCCAGCTGCGTCACGTCACAACCACAAAGTACATTACTCCGCGCTCCATTGAGCAGGTAAGTCACTCAGACGATCCCTGTGAACTGCCATTGTTCCCTCCTAACTGAACTGACTCATCCTGTTATCAACTAGTACGTTCAAGACATCCAAAAACAGAAGCTCCAGCTCGTCAAGGATGCTTTAGAATCCAACGGAACCTGTCAACGCGAAGTGGACAATGAGCGATGGAGGGTGAGTCACACTCTTGAACGAAAAAGCTGATACTAACAGTCATTAGAAACTGAGACAGTGTCTTAACGCGAACGAGTAATCGGCCAGGATTTGCACTAAACTTTGACGATGGTACTAGAAATAAAACAAGAAGATAAGATCTCAAATTCGCCTCGTTGCCCTTTTCCCTTTCTCACTTATGGTAGAAAATTCACAGTTACTTCCAGGTTTCCTTCCCTTGCTGTTGCCGCTCTTGTCTTGTTCTTTCAACCAATTCATTCCAAGAAACGCCAAGCCACGCTGAAATTCCCAATGCTCCTTTCTCATCTTCAATTTTCCCGCACTTAGAGGAGCCCTTGCTAGGATCTGCCCCCTGGAGTAGTAGAAACTCCATGAACTTTGCTGCCTGTTCAGTGGTTTGTGTGGCCGCGCAATGCAGAGGAGTCCTATACGCCGGGCTCCGCCTCCAGTTTACTTCGCAGCCATGCTTCAAAAGATGCCTCGCCAAGCTGATTGAGCATGTTGTAAGAGCAAGGTGTACCAATAGATCCTTTTTTTTTGTTAGATCAATTTTTTTTAGGAAACCATCGTTTTCCCAAAATTCCACGAGTAGGTGTTCCCTGTCTGGGTTGTTGTTGGTAGCGGCAAAGACCCGTTTCGACAGGAGGTATGACCGTAACGCTGACGTCATGGTGCCGCCAATGGAGCTAATGATTGGTTTCCATGACTGAAATAACTCCCTCGATTCGGATTTTATGATCTCGGCGAGTATGAGGTCGAGGTTATGATCACGGATTGGCCGCACTTGCTTAGCAATTGCACGCAATGCCTCTCCACGGCCGGCATCGCCACTTTGAATGGCCGCGATGAAAATGACGGGGAAGTCCTCGGGGTTAAGTACGGTTTTGCGCAGTTTATCCTCAGCGCAAAACAACTCCAACATTGAAGAAGATGCCCTTAAGGCCGCCAAGGTCGCCAGCTCTAGTAGAATTCTGTAATCTAGCTTCTCCAGACTGGGCCGAAGAGTTCTTACAGCCTCGACTTTGTTAGCCTGAACGAGGTCAAATAGCAGCGGCTGAATCTCGTCGTCATCAGGCTTCTCGAGCCCGACGGCTTCACGGTGCTCTTCAGCCCGGTGGCTGCTTTGCAGGTGGTGATCCCGCATCTGGCGGGAGACGAATCCGGTGTTGGCGTACTCGCAGCCAGGAACATCGCACTTCCATGGTTTTTTGTGATGTCTTTCATGAGAATTGCGGCTGGACACGCTGTCGAAGCCATGACGATGATAGTGGCAGTGTAAGAATCCGCACTTGAAGACGTTGACTCCGTAATGGCGGATGATAGTTTGCCTTTCGTCGGGTGCTTGATAAATACTGCCATCAAATCGCCCATATAATTCAATTGATATCTTAGAGATTGTAAATGGGTCAAGATGACTCCACCGTTCAGCTAATGATTATGGTCAGCAATGACTGATCACTTGCAAGCTCCTTGTACTCACTGCTCTTGAGGTGATAGTCTCCTTTTGCACACGCACTCTGAAACTGGAACGCGTTGCTGAGCATATCCTCCAAGTCAGGCCATTGCGACTTCAAGGGCACGACAGTCGGATGTGTCTCACACTTTCGTTGGTTAATCGACCGGCCGTCCAATGATAATCGCGTGTCATGAAGTAGCCTCAGCTGGTCTATCAGACTGTCGGGAAGTACTGTAGTCTCTGACAAAGCCATGTACCGCTTGACTAACTCCAGCCAGAACGCGGATGAGAAGAAATGGAGTCGATAAGCGCCCGAGAGAATGTTGTCGTCCATCTCATCTTCATCCAAGTCCGGGTCGTGTTGCTCCTGACAGAGATAGCTGATGCAACAGATGGCCAGGCTCAACGTCATTTCTGTGAGCGAAATGAAACCCACAATCTTGGGATTGAAAAGGTACCTAGACAGGGTTTTAGATAGTGCTGCGAGGTTAAGCTATTTCACCTAACTTACTCCTTGACTGTGAAATGAACAAACTGCACGTAATCATCTACCACTTCCACAATTGGGCCGCAGATAGATACCACGTCAATTTTTGAGACAATTTCATCCGGTCGATCAACTTGATTTGGGTTGACCACCAAAGCTTGTTCCAACTCGTTCCTGGTCATAGGAGCTGGGGCGCAACCAACCCAGCCCAAGATCTTGCGAGCCTTCTTCTTCACAGACACGACGTCGAATGTGTTTATCCGAGTCAAAATTCTTAGGTACCTAATAGAGTTATTAGAAGAAGTGATGTGGTGAATATAGACCAAGGCGCCCTCACGCATCATCTAATGACTCTGGAAGTCGTTTAAGCTCGTTGCGGATTTCGTCGACGCTTTGCATGAAACGAATGATGCCAAAAACCACCTTGACGTACAGGAACATGCCTAAACCAAAGGTATTATAAGTGAGCATTGCTCTTTGAGCGTGAAAAAGTAGCCGTGAAGGATTTCCACCAGTTGCGGAGATGAAGTGTACGGACCTTTTGCACGAGACGCCAATGGCGCAAAAAAGCCTCGAAGCTCATTCCGAGTTTCTGGAATGAAGCAATTTTTGTTGAACCATTCTTCCATGCGGCGGTTCACGAATGCTTGAATACTCCCGGAGTTTCGCTGGTCCACTTGGATGTCCGTTGTTCTGCCTTTCAGGATGGCGCTGATGTCGGCCTCGGCGCGGCTACTGATGATAATTCGACACTCGTCACATGCGTCTCCCAGACGGAGAAGTTCCTTCAGGAGCTTCGAACGCTCGAACTGACCAATCTCATCAATGCCATCAATCACCACATGAACCACGCCCGCGCATTTGAGCAGTGACTCGAGAAGTCCACCCGCAACCTCCAGGCTGCTCCGTAAATTTTGCTTGCTGGACTGGCACAGCGCTGTCTTGAGATTAAGAGAGTCTGAAGCGAGCTGGAATATCAGGGAGTGCAGGACGGATAGTGCTGTTGTGTTGCTATCCTTGTAGGTGAGGAAGGCGAACAGCGTACAAGTGCGGTCGAGTGACTGGGTGTGCCTGATTACGGTACTCGCAAGCAGTGTCTTGCCTGTGCACGTTCTTGATTAAATTTGACATGTCTGCTGAGCCTTGGTGAGAGCTTACCTGCTCCTGGGATTCCTTTGAGCCAAAGAATCCGCGGTGATGTCTTGGTCAGGTCTGTCCAGTCTTTGAATGACTGGTCACGGAAGAGCCATTTCCCGGTTCCATCATACACATCTCCATGAAACCGATACAGATCGGCGTCATAATCTTTGGGAGAAACGTGTGCACGGAGATTGGAGTATTCCTGTATGATAGCGTTCTCTTCAGTCAAGGCGAAGTGCTTGAGTGCTTGCTCTCTGGCCTCGTTAGCTTCCCGTATCTCTTCTAGACGAACTTCGTTTCGCATGAGCATGCGGTGGTGGTCGATGTGTTTTGCGACGATCTTTATCTTCTCTCGGCGACTTGGCCAGAGCATCTCGAAGACGATTTTGAGCCCTGATTTTGGTCGTGTTAGTTTTAGTTCGTTTCGTTGGTGCAAGTATCTTTGGTAGGTATGTAAAGTAAAGTGAGAGAAGGAAATTATATAACCTAAACGCACGAGATAAACTGAAAAACTTCGTCGCAATTAGGTAGAAGTCGAGCATGTCCCGGAAAAAGAGAACCAAAATCTCTTGCAGACGAAGATTATCGGTGAATATCCCTGTGACCTCGCAGAATTCGGGCATCAGCAACCCAATTTCCTCAAAGGTGTCGACGATGGCATCAAAAGACTGCTTCAACACATTGGCCCATTGCAGTATGAGTTTAATAGGACCCCATATCAGCGCCAGGATATCAGGTTTTGCCTGCACGAAAGTGTCTATAGCATTCCTGTATTCGGCGAGTCGGTCCAGGAAGGGTTGGATCTTGGAGAGGTGGCGAAGATGGCCAGTTCTTGCCTGGTCTTTCTGAAGTTGATTGGTGGCATCGTAAACCTCGTCGATGCTGGTCGTTTGGAGGATTTTGTCGTAGAGACTAGGATCCTTAAGGCTTGCCTTGAAGTCACGGATTGCGCTATCAAAGGCATGCTGTACAGCAACAGAGGAGCCTGTCATCATGGGCGGCTGACACGATTGAACGGGCAGGTCAATAGAGTAGAGGAGGTAGGAGTGGCATTCACCCCATTGTAAAGTTGTACATATCCACTGGGTTGCAGCGGGGAATTCACCGCCTCATTTTCAACCTTGAGACTGCCTTTGACAAGGCAAAGGGGTTGAGCAGGGGCTGAGCAGGGGCTGGGCTTCAACAACCAACAATGATTGGGTATCTTTGGCGGCATGGGTGAAACGAATCACCGACTAGCCATGCAGGCTGCATGCAGGTTGCGGCTGCGAGAAAGTACATACAAGCCCCCTCTATTCAGCCCATTGCTCGCCGAGCTCCCATCTGTCCCTCGGGTCAAGCTCGCAAACTTGATGAGCCGGATATTAAAGCAATATGACCATAACAGAGAGATATCCTCTCCTCTATGTATCTTTGGTGGCTCATTATGCTGGAGACCGTGGTGCATCACTCCACCTCTAAACGCACCGTGGCCCAGGACTTGTCAGCGAGAAGCATCACAACAAACAGTGTCTCATCCAGGTAGCCACCTGGGCATGCGGATTCAATAGCGAGGGGTTTGGTTGGATCGGCATTCGGCACCAGCCAAGACTCCCATGGCTAATTGTGACTTACTTTGTTGGTCACACACACAAGGCTGCTCATTCGCCTCGGAAACCAGGCGAATTGTTACCCTGCTTGCCTGCCTGCACAAGGTGAACCCCACTACTGAGGCTCTATGACGGATGCCTTGCTTGATAGATTGAGACCGGATGCTCCCCAATGAGCGAGGGACAGTGGACGTCGAAATATCTCTCTACCTAGGGTCCATGACGCTAAGGCATGTGTTGCGGTGTGTCCTCCTCTCATTGAACGGTTTTTTTTTAAATTTCTGTTGGGCTAGAGTTGATTGCTAATTATATCCTATGATCAATCCCGTGTTACTGTCGTCTAAGGCAAAATGGCGGTGGCACTGCAACCGCTCTCGGGCAGAGTGCCTTGTTGGGATGCACATTATCCTGCTAATAAGAGACTTCAGCCACCGCCTCCTTACACACTTCCACTGTTCTCGTTGAAATAAGTCCACACAGTTCGGCGCGGATCAGTAGACGAATAAATATACACTCACTACTTTTCAGACAAACCCCATTTCAACCTTTCTTGCGTAGGTATGCAGCTTACCACCTCCGTCCTACGACGGATGCCCTACCGACAACATCAATATCAGCCAGCCAAAGTTCGAAAATGAACTTTCTCACGCGCCTCCAGCTCCTTGGCCCGCTTGGCCTCGCGGCACTCTTCTCTGGTGGATGGATCTTGATTCTCGTCTCCCTCAATACAATGCACGCGACGGACGGTTCTGCACAAGACGGATCTCTTGAGACCAAGGCAGTTCAGTTCAATCACGGCTCTGACATGAGTATCCAAGCCTGGCTGGCTGTCCTTGGGATTGGGTTTGGCAGTGTAGCTTATGGGCTAAATGAGGCCTATATGCACTTCTTCGACTCCTGGTGCAGCCACCTTGCCAGGCGTGAATGTGGACTCAACTATGCTCGTTATCTAAATTCTCAACTTCGGGCGCCAGTACTCTACGGTATGCGAGGATTCTCGGCATTTATTACGATGCGGTACCTCATATCGTTTCTTAATATCGCGGCATCTATTGGATACAAATTCGGAATCGCCAAGTTCGAAAGCTTCCAAAGCAGAAATTATACTCTTGAGAAGCTCATTTTCCGCCAGCATTCACTACAGCCCTTCTCCAACGGAGATGTGAGCCCATGGCTGGGCGATATACCAATGAACGACCATCCACGTGCATTCTGGTATTCCAACTTCGAGACTTACGATTCGGATTATAATGGCGTACCAAGGACACCGGACATCGCGATGCTTGGAATAGCAGATTGCCCTAGCAGCAATAGCAGCGGTTTCCCTCTTTTCAGTGGAAGCCAGATTCAGAGCTGGGAAACAGTCATGGCCGCCAATTACAGGGAAGATAGTGGTTCTTTCATATTGGCCGACAGTCATCCCGGATGGGCACGCACCCAGGTCTCGAACTCGAATTGGTTGGATGACGAGAATAATACCACCTTGGCTGACGCAATCGTCGACTATCGTATCCAACAACCGGACAAAATTCAGATCCAATGGGCAAATACCTCAAACAGCTCCGAGATTCAGGTGGCTGCGCATCGAATAACCTACAGCGTAGCTTACATGCTTGCAAAAGTTACAAGGACCATCAAGAACGAAAGCTGTTTCATCGCCGAGGTAAATATGGATCAGCCTAGGAAAATTGGATCTATTTCTGGAACAAAGGATTTCACTACCCTGCTACCCCAGTTTCATGAATGGGTAACCGCCATTGCAGCCAACAATGGTACATCGAGGGCAGATGGGATAACTAGTATCGTCCGGATGGTTATGACAGGGTGGGCATCGGCCTCTCTAAACGATATGGACAGTCAACAGCTGGGGCTGGTTCCGGAGAAAGACAACCCACTCAAAGCCGAAGATGCTTCATTGTCTTTTCCACCTTTACTAATGGAAACTGAGCACACATACTTGGGTTGCTACGTTCAGGCCGCGTCTTTGTATATGTTGGTCGGGTGCTCGGCATTATGCATCGTCCTCGTACGAATTGTGCTTGGCCCCCCCGCCTTGACATCTTGGATGGGGCAGCATGTCTATCTCGCGTTGGGCGGCGGGATCACGGCGCTTAAACAAAGAGACGAGATGTTGACGGGACATGTGGCCGCTCATGACGAGTTCAAGAGGTTACGGCTTCCACCGGACTTGCTCCGCCCTGCTGACTGGTGTCCTGGGACTAAGAAAGGAGAAGCGATAAGTCTGAGCGATGTTTCAATGTCGCCAAGTGTAGAGAGGCCCGGAGCTGAACGCTTAGCCAGGCCAACAATATCTGAGGAACACTTTCTTCAGTCCTCAATAGCCTATTCAGTAAACGGAGATAGAGACTGCCAATAGAAAAAGCGGCCAAGGCCAATCAGTCTTCATAGCTTCTAGCTGCATATCGCTAATGAAAGCGTGCCAACAGCGGGTATCAGTGGTATGTCTATTGTAAGCTGAATAGATAAGGGAGCTACACCTAGACCGAAGGTGAGTGCCACACCATCTGGACCCAGCAGCAGGTCCTGAGACGACATGGATTTATGCTCACCAGTCTAAAATCAAGCAATGGGAGATTACATATAGCTAGGCATAGAAATGTGGCCTGGCTCTCGTCATGGGACTACGTGAAGATTTGCGAAAGTTGGATCACCTCTTCGTAACTGATGGAAAAGCCTTTCAGGCCGGATCGACACCTAACCGAGTAGACGCAGATTCTTTGGGAAGAAAGTGCTCAAGAAATCGGAAAGAACACCGAGATCCAACATCAAAGAAATGCCGAGGCAAGGACAAAGTTTCAAAGAGGAGGTAATTGGCACCCGTTAGAGTGCGTGTCTATTTGTTGCTCAAGACTTATGTTCCCTTTGTGTCCCAGTCAAGACCGTTTCAGGCGTGCAAGTAACCTGCTGCAGATTCAATCCATCACAAATGAACATGTCCCCTCCCGTTGCTACTGGTCTGATCAGAACTGCAACTCAGCTGCACTCTTCAGTCTACTACAACCTCAACCAGACAACCCTTCTCCCCTTACACCCCAAAAACACATCTTGGTTTTACAACCCTCAAAATTTTCAACATGGCCACTCAACCCGTCTCGATTCCTGGCTCTGACCAGGCTATTTGGAAATCGTACGCCAAAGGTATCAAGCCGCACCTTGCTCCGACTGAACTGGGTTTAGACGAAGTTTTTTACATCTGCCCCCTCAGCTAAGCTGGCCTCAGCATCAACCAGAGAAAGGAGGATATCAACCGTGACGTCGATAAGAACGCCGATGCAATCCTGCCTACCACCGGCAGCGCGCTCTTCACTCCTACTGGAGGAGCTGGCTACTTCAAGTAGCTTGAGACGCTGTCCAACTATATTGATCTGCTAAGTTGACTAATCTTGAATATTTCACCGACGTGTTCGTATTACGGCACTGACCCCCGAGGTAGAACTCAGTTGGCATTACCATCACGGCCGAACTGACCACCAAGGCCAATCAGGCTCAAAAGGACATGGAGAATGTCAAGAAGGATTACCGTTCTTCTTTGGCTGAGGCCTTTGAAGGCTACAACAAGTACGCTGAGAAGATGGCGAAGCAGCGAAAGAAAATCCAGGATTATCAGTCGTGGCTCGTGGTGAACGCGCCGGACGTCACCGACTACAGGATCGGCGCTGAGGGCGCCACATCGGACTACCACGAGCTCCTGAAGGACGTCTATGGTCAGCTAGTCTAGAACATGATCAACCTGTAGGACGACATTCGCAAGGCGGCCGACGAGAAGGACGTCAGCCCTGGCTTCAACATGGCGACAATCTTCGACCACTTCGGGCCAAACGACCAAATCGGCCAAAAGGACATCTCGTACGTGCCAGCCTACACGCTGAGTGGATACGAGGACCGGCTCGAGAACTGGAAGAAAAGCCAGAACAAGAACTACACCACCATTGAGATAAACGTCACCAAGGGAAACGCTCTTAGCTGGCAATCCTTCGGTCACTCAAAGGAGAACAAGCAATCCGGCAACAAGATCTGGGTCGTCTTCGACAGCACTTCATCAAGCAGTAAGGAAGACTCGGAATCGGCTCGCCAACTCCAGCACGTCCTGCAGAACGTCACCTTCCGCTTGAAGATCAAGGAGCTTGCTTCGTTCCCCGTGATCCGCGGGAAATGGGACAACCCCAATCTGCGCAAGAACTTCGAGCTTCTCAAAGGAGCGCCTGCGGAGAGCGACTGCATCACCCCAACCAGGATCCCCGTCGGCTACGGTGTCGGTCTTGAGGCCACCTTCAAGGACGAGGCCAAAAACGAGGCGAGCAGGGCCATCAACCACTTCAAGAAGAACGACTACGCCGGCCTGAACATCCTTGGTTTCCAGATCCGTGAATCCAGCTCGTCTACCGAGACCTCTTCCACCTCCAAGAGCGACGTCTAGTTTGACTCTGACAATGGAAAAATCTCGATTGACCCTGAGGCAAACCTGTGAGTGGTGAATCTTTCCTTTCGAAGCAGGACAACGTTTCTAACTTGCATCTAGTGTTACCGTTGTGCTTGGTGTCATTGGCTCCAAGATCCACCTGTGAGTACACGATTACTTGAGCGACAGAGATGGTCTGGGTCAACTGCTGTTCGATCCTATATTTAATTTGCAGAATTAAATGTACCTAGTCAACGTGGACGAGCTGCTTTAATCCAAACTTTACATCCTATGTGTCTGTCTCACCTTCTCACCTCAAGTCTAATAGATAACGTCTCCCCAATATCCACTATTTCAAGTGCATTGGTAGGCATTTTTCTCATCACTGGTCAGTTACTCAGGCCTTTCCGATCATTCATGGTCTGGTCGGTAGCACATGCTGGACGGTGAAGCGCATGGGAGATTTACGGCTTGCCGATATCATCTCAATCCTTGTAGGCGTCTTCTAACTACGTGCTTCCAAAGATACATGGACTCCTGATCATATTTGTTTTTAGCCGTACCCACGTAGATGGACATCCATCTCTCCCTCGGCTCTTCTCCGACGGAATTCCCCATTGTCCATGAACTTCACTGGCTTCCCCCCTCACGCTAAGATATCCCCCAATTCTACCAACATCGCTTCATTGTGACCTTGACACCCCCACGGTGGATACGTTGGCCGGCTTCGGTGCTTCCAGCGGACAAAGATTCCAAAACGCTTTGCGCAATTGGCCCCCATCCCATCTCATTCTTCCCACAGCGGCTTTCTCTCCGTCATGGGTTTCCCGCTGTTGAGGGCCTGCAGCCGATTTGTTGGAGTCCGGGGCCATATAGCCCGAGGGACCCCGCGATGTTTCGTCAGAGTGCAGCAGAGGGGAGATAATAATTGTATCGCGTCGTCTTGTTCTTTGTTTTCTCATTCTTCATCTCAAACTCGGGCATACTCAATCTCATCCAAAATGGTCAAGCTGCTCTACCCTACCTCGCTCGTCCTCGACGTCCCCAGCATCGACGGCTTCTCCGTCGATCTGCAGCCCTACGACGTCAAGCAGCTCATCCCCGAGGAGCACGCTGACGCCGACATCCTCGTCACCTGGACAAACTCGGCCGAGAACCTCAAAGACGCCGCCGCCCGCCTCAAGAATGTGCGCTGGATCCAGTCCCTCGCCGCCGGCCCCAACGACGTCCTCAGCGCCGGCTTCGACTCGTCCAAGATCACAATCACGACGGGCTCGGGCCTGCACGACCTGACCGTCGCCGAGCACACGCTGGGCCTTCTCCTCACGGCCGCGCGCCGCTTCTACGAGATGCGCGATTATCAGCTGCAGTCCAAGTGGCCCCAGCACCTGGGCGGCCCGCAGCCCGATCGTCCGGCGGGCGCCTTCACGACGCTGCGCGATGCTCGCGTGCTCGTCTGGGGATTTGGCAACATTGCAAAGGCCCTCACCCCGCACCTGGTCGGTCTCGGCTCGCACGTCCGCGGCGTCGCCCGCAGGGCCGGCGTGCGCAACGGCATCCAGATTTACGGCGAGGAGAGCCTGCCGGAGCTGCTGCCCGAGACGGATGCGCTCGTCCTGATTCTTCCCGGTTCCGACTCTACGCGACATGCGCTGAACGCTGAGCGGTTGAAGCTGCTGCCCAAGCATGCGTGGGTGGTCAACGTTGGACGAGGCACTGCCATTGACGAGGATGCTCTCGCCGACGCTCTCGAGAAGCGCGAGATCGGAGGCGCTGCTCTCGATGTGTTTGAGGTCGAGCCTCTTCCCGAGTCGAGCCGCCTGTGGAAGGCCCCCAACGTGGTGGTGTCGCCTCACGCAGCTGGTGGACGGCCTCAGGGAAGCGAGGCATTGATTGCGGACAACCTGCGACGATTCATGTCCAAGCAGGAGTTGAAGAATGTGATTTAGGCGAATACAAAAATAGAGTAAAAATAGAATAATCACGCCCAGGAACTGTCTCATCATCCGCTAGTCAGCTACAAAGCAGAGTCACTGGCGTCTTGGTGTTGAGTGAGTCTCGGTGTCTCCGGCCGGCATCGCAGTTGGGACTGGCTCTGCCCCCAAACCAGCCGTGCGAAAGCCGAATTGCCGTACCGAAGATCTTCACCATGACGTAGGAAGATCGATCTTTGTGTGCGTCGCATCAATACCACCCATCTTTGATCTTGAGGCTGAAATGAGGAACTCAACTGATGGGGGGGTTCATGTCAATAGATGGAAGCCATATGAGATGCATGCATGATATGAATAAATCTTCAAAAACCACCTGTGATACGCCCTACCACGTCTACCTCTATTATTCTATAGCTTCTAAACCAACCAGCTCGCTCGCTCAAAGCCAACACCACCAAGATAATTATCACCACCCCTCATTAGACCCTTCACTACCTAGATCTTTGGGCCCTTGGGCTTCCAACAACACCATGCAACCGCAATGACCGTCTTCAGAAACGCCGCAATCCAGAGTGCGCCTGCAAAGCCAGTCCAGCTCTTGGACAAGAATCCTCCGCCAACGGCTCCAGCAAACAACAAAACAGCGCCCACCGATCGCCGACTCCTATCCGCATTGTCCGTCACAGGCGCCGTAAACAGTCGCGCATCGCTCATCAAGTCGCAGTACAAACTCGTCAACACCACAGTCGGCATGGCGTTGTACTTGAGCACGCGACTCGCCACGATCTGACCTGCGCTCTGGAAGGCGAGCAGCGTGATGGGCGCAAAGTCGGTCCACGGGAACGAGTCGCGCACCGTCTCGATGATGTTGCCGTCGCGGTGGATGGTCTCGCGGCCCTGCGGCTTGTTGTGCACGGCGCCCGTCGTCGCGAGAAGGGCCACGATGCCGGTGATGAGGGCCTGGATGAAGAAAGATGCGGCGAGCACCCAGCGCTTCTGGGGGCCGAAGTGGCGGTGGAAGCTGGAGAAGAAGAGGGCGCCGATGGCGAAGCAGACGATGGCGAGGAAACATCGCGACCAGGCCTTTCCGGGGAGATTTTCCGGCTGGCCGCTGACGCCCAGGCCGACGAAGATGGTGTTGCCTTGGTGTGTTGTTAGAGGGCGCAAAAACGATGCTATCGCGAGGTGAGGAACGTACCCGTCTGCATACTGACGAAACATCCGTACATGTTGAAGGCGGCGCTGTCGACGAGACCGGCGACCAAGAAACACACGAGAAGCAGAATATCGCCCCATCGCGTGTCAATGTCGACGGTCCATCGTTGCGACGACCCGAGATGCGCTGGGGCGGGATCCTTGCTGGAGGGGACGGGGGATTCGCTGGGAGGCGTTGAGGTGTCTGGCATTTTGGCTGACGGCGTGTATCACTGGTAGATGGGACAAGATGGGCGCTCCTTTGGGACCGGTGAATCGAGGGTTTGAATTACAGATCTGATAATACGTGTGAAGAAAGGGAGAGTTGGTCATGGACAGCACAGTCCAGCAAATTTATTAAATCAATTTTTTTTCTTGGCCTGCTTTTTTTTCAGCGCCCAGCCAAATGAGTCAAATAAAAACGCCCAAAAACACCAAGAAAATAGAGAACAAATTAGTCCATACTCCGTAAGTCTCCTGAACTCCCCAATTGCGTGCTCGGCGCGGTGGGTCGCCTCCCTCGCCTTTGATGCCGCCTTATCCAGAAGTCATGAATTAAACGACGTCTGAGTACGCGGCCGGTCCGAGGACCTGGGTCATGCTTTTTCGGCTCGTCGGCAGGATTCTCGCATGTTTGATTCCATTACGAATCGTGCATGAATCCTGCGTCTTCCGTTTGTCCTTCCTCTGATGCCATCTCCAAACCCCAGGACCCTATAAGAAAGACCCTGCCTGGCTGGGATCAAGCGCTCGAGCCCGTCTCATCTTGGCGTTGTTCCCACCATCTCTTTCTCTTAAACCCAACGTGCACTCGTCTTCTCCCTTTTTCCTTGCGGAAGATTGCCAAGCATCACGCCATGCCAAGACGGCCGACGGCCTTGACGCCGAGCTCTTGTCACGAGAGTTTGCCAGCATCAGTAACATGTTTATAGACGAGTAGAACATGTTCAGCTCGAGCTCAGGACGCAAAATGTATCTCTGGCATGAGGCTGTTGCCAATAGTAGCTATCTACCCTGCATTCCTATAACTGAAGGCCATGGCTGACGCTCAATGCCACGCCGCATTTCTCCATTAACCAACACGCTATACATATGTACCCTAAGACCATCCATGGTAGTACTGTGCGACTTTCCCATATTCTTCTATTTGGTGATTCTTTGATGAATACACATCTATATAATTATCGTACAGCTGAAAGTCACCATCTCTTAACCCGTCGCGTTCACAGCAAACCCGCCCGCAAAAGGCGGTTTCCAAACTCAATCAGAAAATAGTCTGCATACACCAGTCCGTGATCCCTGATTTGAACCATGCTCGCCGGGCTATTACTAACAGTGGCATTGCGAAGCACAGCTTCAAAGGTTCGTCCGGGAACTGAATCCACACCGACCAGTTGACCATCCTGGACGTCCATCTTTGCCGTGTCTCGGGAGAGAGAGTAGGCAATTGTGTCCTCAATTATCCTCAAGGCCGCGTCGAGGTATCTTGCACTCAGTGACGGGTTCTGGGCCGCCAATGCTTGCGACAGAACTAGCATGCCGTTTGCTGCGCAAGTGCCGGCTGATGTATCACGCAAAGGTGGTGAGAACTCATCTGGAGGCGCTGAAAAGTCCCACATCGGGACATACCGACCTGCCTTTCGTTGAGTACCATCCGATTGCTGAACTTCAACCTCGACGCACGCTGGTGCTGTTTCGAGTTTGAAGAGAAAGTACTCTGCCAGCCCGCACGCCACATCGAGAAACTCTTTCTTCCCAGTCCACACATAGGTCTGAGAAAACCCCAGTATAGCCCACGCTTGGCCTCGTGACCATGTGGACGCTGGACTATGGCCTTGAGCTGTGAGCCGTTCCAGGATGTGCCCGTCTAACCAAGAGAAGTTGACAACGTGGCCACTACTATACAACACTCCGTCGAAACCAGCCCTCGAAGCCTTGGGCTCTGGCCGTAGGTGGGAGTGAAGCACGGTCCGAGCATGGGTTTCTGCAATGTGTGATAGATGACCATGGCCTGTCTGAGCCGCTGCATAGAACAGGAGCTCGAGATTACACATCGAATCAACGATAACAATGTAGTCGCCTGGTTTTCCTCGGCCGGAAGTGACCAAGCGCCACACATCTTCGTCCCAAGACCGGATCGCCCCCACCTTTGGGCTGAAGCGGGTTGCCAAGTTCTTTGCAGACGTGATGATGCTTTGCAGAGCGGCTTCGTCGTGATAAAGCTCCCACCTTTGTCGCATATGAGGCATCATAATGAACCCTAAGTCGTGTGTGTTGGTCAGGCGTGACTCTCTGTGGATAGGGTCAGACCACGTCCGGCCGAGATCCTCGAGTCGCCTGCGTAGGGCAACTAGCAGCTGGCCATTGTTTGTGCTCGACTTCATGCTGTTGGGGTACTTAACGAGTCGTTCAAGAAGGGAGTATATGCAACCAGGGAAGAATCCGCAGGTCCAAAAGTCAATATTGCGTGACTGGTAGTGCCCCGAGTTCGCGCCATGTTGAGGCACGATGTCGGGGTACCTCACAGGCGGATCCTGCTGATTATAAGCATAAAGTCATCGGCCTTAAATACGGGCAACTTACATTCCCAACTAGATGTTTAACAGCAGTTCTTAAAATTTTAGCTGTGATGTTTTCAGCAAAGAGTTCCGAAAGACGGTCTTGCAGTCCTTCAGAGAAGTGCTGTTTGCTGAAGCCATTGACGGCCCTCAGATCCAGGTCGCTGGGTAACGGGTTAATGCTGCCCATTTTGAATGCTCAAATTCGAGACGTATGGAAGATTAGTTACAAGTCGGCTGTCTTGGACCATCCATGATGTTCTAAGTTGGTTAAATCAATGTTCTTCGTGCTGGACATTTCCAGCCTCGGGTCTCACGCCCGGCAGCTCCTCCGGTCTCCGAAGACAACATTCCATCTTGACGTTAGCTCCTGATTTCGGCCAGAGGTCTTCCGGCCGCCGACAGAATGCGCTCGGGCATTTCCCATTAACATCTCCCAGCAGACAAAGCAGATAGACGCGAATCCAACCACCCTAGCCTCACACAACCCATTCGCACGATGCCTCCGCTTCCTGGTTTTAGTGACAATCTCTTTGAATCGCGAGACGATGTTGTTCGTGCGGCCGAGGCCCTCATCAAGCCGCTGATGCAATACATGTCCCCAGGGAAAGGCCGCGTCAAGATCCCTCAGGCCACGGGCACGCATTTCGATGAGACGGCGGCACAACTTGAAGGCTTTGCACGCCCATTCTGGGTCATCGGTGCCTTGCTGATGGGCAGATCCAGTAACATGCATCTGCTACAACCCTGGCTCGATGGGCTTGAAGCCGGGACCGACCCTAACCACGCTGAGTATTGGGGCCCGATCAAACCCTTCGACCAACGCATGGTTGAGGCCGAGATGATATCCTTTTCACTTCTGGCGGCGCCGCGAGAGGTGCTCTGGGAACGACTCAGCCATCAAGCCCAACAAAACCTGATTAACTGGCTCTCTGGTATGCACGGTAAAGAGATGCCTCAAGCCAACTGGTTGTGGTTCCGTGTGTTTGCCAATTTGGCCCTCCTTAAAGTCTGTCAAATCGACACCCCCGTTGTGAGAGAACATTTACGTCAAGATTTGGAATGTCTGGACAAGTTTTACATCGCCGATGGCTGGTCCGGTGACGGTCTCTGGCGCTCACCAGAACTGGATGAGCAAGAATTCGAGATATACAAAGAGACAGGAAGAGCCAACATGATAAGAAGCGGCCGCAATGCCTGCTACTATTCGGGCAGCTTCGCAATCCAGTTCAGCCAACTGCTGTACATCAAGTTCGCCGGTGACCTCGACCCCGAGCGGACAGAGAAGTATCGGCAGCAAGCAAGGGATTTTGGTCGCGGGTTCTGTCGGTTCTTTGACGAAGCAGGTGAGTAGTATCGCCGTCTAACGAAAAAAAGCTGACCATATTAGGTGCGGCTATTCCGTTTGGTCGATCTTTGACATATCGATTCGCTTGTGGCGGATTCTTTGCCGCTCTGGCTGTTGCAGATGTCCCTGATCTGCTAGAGCCTTTGGCGAGTCGGGGCGCAGTCAAAGGCTTCCTTCTCCGCCACTTGCGGTGGTGGGCGAGGCATTCGGAGAACATATTTTACAGCGATGGAGTCTTGAACCTCGGCTGGACGTATCCGTGAGTAGCCCGGTATATTCTGTGCTGGTTGCTACTAACCGTCCAGACAAATGTCTCTCACCGAAGATTACAACTCACCTCAGTCAGTATACTGGGCTCTCAAATCCCTCATCGTCGTTGGTCTCGCTCAGGAGGACTCATTCTGGAGGGAATCTGAGGCGCCGTACCCAGACTCTCGTCGTGAGACAGCTTTGCATGTATTACCCGCTCCCCGGCAGATTCTCTGCAATCACCCAGATGGAAACCATCACTTCATGCTGTCTTTTGCGCAGTTTATTGGAATCCCTTTCAAGGGAGTCATGGCAAAGTATAGCAAATTTGCCTATTCCTCGTCATTTGGATTCTCGGTTCCAGTGGGAGGCCATGGACTGGCACAAGTGGCGCCTGACAGTATGTTGGCCCTCAGCCGTGACGGGATGGAAACATGGGCTGTCAAGTACAAGTGTGCTGAACCCGAGTTCACGATGGCTACTGTCTGTGGCAGCGTGCCACAACAAGTGTCCGCGGCATCTGTGCAATGGTTCCCATGGGCAGACCGTTGCGTGTCTATCAATACTACTATTGTACCCCCAACGACGCGATGGCCCGACTGGCATATCCGAATCCATCGTATTAACATAGGTTCCAATCTTGGGAAGCTGTTTACAGCTGAAGGCGGCTTTGCCATTCACGGTAGGCACCGGAAAGACACCCTCGAGCTCCGGCCGCTCGAGTTGGCTGAACTCATAGCCGAATTCTCCGTGGGAGAAGCTGAGGGAATAATTGAGACGGAGAGATCAGTGCTGGTTCTCAGCGAGCAAGGGGCTTCTGGCGTCTCGACTAGCCTTCTCTCTGAACCACACAAAACGACGGTTACTCCCTTGAAGCCCGAACCGAACACCAATCTCATGAGGCAGCGTACTCTGATCCCCACGGTGGAGCACGACATAAGTAGAACCGATGAGAAGGAAGTGATATTGGTTACCAAAGTGTTTGCCATCTCTCGAGAAGCGAACGGGGGATGCAGAAAACAAGAGAGAAGTCTACAGGATCGATGGTTGGATGAGCCTGTTGTCAGGATGCAAGAAGAGACAGTCCCGAAAGACTGCATCAGAGTTTCATACTGAAGCGAGGCCGACTCTATGGCTGGATTGAATACTAATACCCAAGTCTAGTAATGTTAGGTTATGTAATTCCTATGTGCTGATATTAACAAAAGGTACCTATATCAAACCCTCAAAACCCTGCATGTGACAAGTCCCCAGCAGACATCATATCTTCAAAGCTAATGATGCGGTCCATTTCCAGAAAGTCATTATTCATGAGAATTTGCGATATCGCTGACAGTTCGTCTCCTCTTGCATTTGAGCTCGGGAGTATTGGGCTGCCCGCCGGCTGCCATTGCTCATTGGGTCGGTCAAAGGCTTGGCCTACCGCAGCTGCTGGGTTGAATTGAGATGTCACTTCAAGAGTTGGATCAGGCACCTTTCCCTGAGAAACATGCCGGGGGGTTGCCATGGCTTGAAGGCCGACGACTGGGCCTGGAGACTCCTCCACTGGGTTATTGAATGGCCGGGTGATAGCATCCCCATTGCCAGATCCCTGTCCGGACTCCCGACACAGACTGTTCAGGCTGGCAGCTAACTGGGAGAAGAAGGTTTCGGGTTGATGCTCCCCTTGGTTAAGCGGTCGGCCAAAGGCCCATCGGCGGGCCATCTCCCCGAGATTCTCGACGAGAACCCCAAACTCATCCGCCAACTTGCTTCCGTAGTAACGGGAATGGACTGGATAACATGTCAGTAGCTTCCCGGAGGGGGGTATGACCATTTCTGACCTAGAAGCACCCGCCCACTGACAAAAGCACATAGTCCAAGTTGAGGTGAAACGGGTAGCCGACCCGAGCCCTCCAGGTATTTTGTCGTAATGTTTGCTGTCTCAACAGCGGCATTATAACACGTATCGGCGCTGCAAAGGCTCGGTAGGCGAACGCCGCTGAGCTCGGCGTCTGGATAAGCGATTCGTTGGTGAAGGAGAATCATCGATGTGTTGTGGGTCGCATTGGCTACAGTCATGTTAGGGTCCATGACCCCTGGCATTATCTCGCGAGAAACGCCAGAGTCCTTCCACTGTTGGGGAAGATACATCTTCCAGCTGTTCGAGTCAGCGTTTGCATCGAGATTGAGCGGGGAACTTACTGGACTAGACGCAAGTCCAGCTCTTTGAATCTGGTTAGCCAAATCGAGACTTCTTGTCTATTGTTAAAGTCAATCTTTGCCTTGAGGAAATAAGTCGTGATCTGGCTGAGTGATTCGATCGACTCAACGTAATAGGCAAACGCGCCGACCATAGACATGTCGACAGAATTTGAAGGTGCTCGGTGGCTTTGTGAAGAAGACCCTGAGGATTCCGGGTCCACAGCTTCACTCCCTGACGGAGGCGGTGGACTGGGGTAATGGTCAGGGAGAAAAGTAATCGAGTTGCCAATCTTTGCCCGAGAGCGATCCCAGATGCCAAAGTAGGGCGTCACTGCAGGATCGTCCTCGTACCACCTGCCGCCGCATATGGGCAACCTACGACAGACGTCGGCAGCAGTGAGACTCGTGTTCCATCTAATCTGTCAGTGAGAACCTTGAGCAGAGACGTGACGCATACCCATTGAGCACCGATGAGAATCTGGAGCTGTTAGCAAGGTTCCTCAATAGCGTTGAGAAACAGTACCTGTCAAGGATGAAGACGTTCCAAAACACCCGACGCCTCTCTTCCTCTTCTATCCACCCTCGAGGCGGAGCAAGGAAAGCAGTCGACGGCAGCACAGCGGGTCGTTGTTGAGAATCTTCCGTCTCTACTGATAACTTCATATATTCGACAGTTCGAGTCAATGATGCAATGATCGGCCAGGCCCTATCCAGGTGTCCATCGCCAATCTACAAAGTTAGCAAAGCCCCGGTCCGCACGGGGTTAACTTACATCAGTAAAAGCGATGATGATGAGGGCCTGCAGGTTCTCAAGAGTAAGGCCGTCCAGAGCAGCCAACAGCACGTGTTTCCTGAGTTCTTCGGTTGCGTCGTTGACTTCGTCTGGGTCGTCTTCTTCCTCCCCATATCGGTTAGTGGCAACCATCATGGCGTGCACTATGACTGTCACGTTCTTGTCTTGATTTTGCACCCGTGTCCGAAAACTGGCCTCGCGAATCATGGGAATCCATGGCTGAACATGAGAGAAGTAGTCATCTAAAGTTATATCGACTGCCTCGTGACTATATCTGGTTGTTGTGGGAAAGTTGGGCCACTTGACTCTGCTGGCCACGGGGACCCGGAGGATATTAGCTCGTGATGGCAGCTCCTCACGCCTTTTTCGCTTACGGGCCCCATGAGTGGTAACTTGCTGCGTTTGGTCTGGTCGGATTGGAGATGGGGATGCAATGTTTTGGTTGAGCCTTTGCAGCTCGCCGGCGAGGGTAGATAGAACAGCCTCAAGATTGGACGGTATGTCTGCCCTGCGGAACCGTTCGGATTCTACAGCAGCAGGATTACTATTTTCCTCGGCATGTGCCTGGCCGAACAATGCTCGCTCTACCGTTTCTGGTGCAGTTGTGAGTTAGCAAACGAGACACTTGGAGTTGGGATTCATACCCAGCCGCTGATTGAGGCTTTCTACCGCGCCACTCTTCAATCCTGGTTTATTCCGCCTGGCTTCGTAGACGCACGTCGTTTCTAAACTAAGTCAGCACTGCCAGATGTGTGGTGCCATGGGTCTTACGGAGTCGCTCGCAATTGGAGCAAGCGGGCTTCTTCCTTGAGCACTTCAGCTTGCGCTTTCTGCACCCACTGCACGACGGGAGCTCGGTCTCGGGGTAAGTGTCGTCCGCCGGTTCCATGATGCCGAAATACAATGGATGAAGCAATTCATGTCAAGAACCGTCGGGCCTTGAAGAACCGCCGAGTGTTGACGCGACGACTGCTCAAGCGGCAAGCCCGCCTTCGCGACACACCCCCACCAGCCGGGGAGAGCTTCTCCAGCAACTCGGCTGTAATTCGCGAATCATTAGCCACGAGAGCGCTTTTGTGGGGGTTATCACACTTCGGCTCTTCGCACGGTTCATCGTCCGAGACTTGGGCCGGGGTCCGAGATGGGAACAGCGCGGAAGAGGGACCCGAGATGTTATTGGCGGTTAGTTCAACAACAAGAACAAGGGGCGGCAAAGAATGGGCACATGAATCATATTTTGAGTAATGAATGGCTTGATTGACTTGGCCCCGTCTCGCCCGAGCAAAGGTGTGCTCACTCACCAGGTCCCCCTCTTATTTATTACGCCCTCGAGTTAGATGAGTAAAGCCAGTGTTTAGACTATTGACGAAACTCTCATCTGAACTCTCATTCCCTCTGTCTATGTCCAACATGTTGAAGCCACAAGCCAATGCTTGTCGAGAGCTCGTGTCGCTCGACGGCATTTGGAACTTTGCTGTTACCAACTCGGTCGACATTGACGGCGAAGAGGCATGGAAACAGCCGATACCACCCACCCTACAGGTCCCGGTGCCAGCCAGCTACAACGACATATTTGTCGATCAAAAGATTCGCGACCATGTGGGATGGGTGTACTACCAAAGGATTGCAACCGTGCCAAGGGGCTGGTCTCAACAACGATACTTTCTAAGATTTGACGCAGCAACTCATAGAGGACGCGTTTATATCGATGACCAGTTAGTCGCCGAGCACATCGGAGGTTACACACCCTTCGAGGCCGATATAACGGACCTAGTTGCACCCGGCCAACAGTTCCGCTTGACCGTGGCAGTCAACAATGAGCTCGACTGGCATACCATCCCACCAGGAAGAGTCGAAACCCTAGAGAATGGCAAGCGAAAGCAGCACTACCAGCACGACTTCTTCAATTATGCAGGGCTTGCACGCTCTGTGTGGCTGTATTGCGTACCCGATGTATTCGTCAGCGATGTCAAGATCGTCACCGACGTCCAGGGAGATGCAGGCATCGTAGACTTTGATGTCACCACCAACATTCCTCTGGGGCCGCATGGATGTCGAATTACTTTGATAGACCAAAAAGGCAATTCAGTCAGCATAAAACAGGAACTGAAAGGTTCTATCACTATTGAGTCCGTCCACTTGTGGCAGCCCGGAGCCGCCTATCTCTATCAGCTGCGAGCCGAGATAGTATCCAAAGAAGACACGGTTCTGGATACCTATGACCTTGCTGTCGGGATTCGATCAGTCAAGGTGTCTGGAAATCAATTCCTCATCAACGACAAGCCCTTCTACTTTACCGGCTTTGGCAAGCATGAGGACACTCCAGTCCGGGGCAAGGGCCACGACCCTGCGTGGATGGTTCACGATTTCCAGCTAATGAACTGGATTGGAGCCAACTCATTCAGGACTTCTCACTATCCATACGCGGAGGAGGTTCTGGAATACGCCGACCGCCATGGCATCGTGGTCATTGACGAGACAGCG
The DNA here is from genome assembly GCA_020736575.1 of Thelonectria olida. Lineage (NCBI taxonomy): Eukaryota > Fungi > Ascomycota > Sordariomycetes > Hypocreales > Nectriaceae > Thelonectria > Thelonectria olida. The sequence goes on from JAGPYM010000035.1 coordinate 203,099, forward strand.
GCCGTCGGCCTTAATCTCACCATCGTTGCGGGCATCTTTGGTTCGAAGCCCATTCCGACCTTCTCGCCCGACACCATCAGCGAAAAGACACGGGTGGCTCATGCTCAAGCACTACGCGAGCTAGTGGCACGAGACAAGAACCATCCATCTGTGGTGATGTGGACCATTGCCAATGAGCCCGCGGCCAGCGAGCCTGGCGCTCGAGAGTACTTCGAACCACTGGTGGCCTTGACTCGGCAGTTGGATCCCACTCGGCCTGTCTGCTTTGCAAACGAGAACCAGGCCAATGTGCACCGGGACTTGATCTCGGACCTGTTTGATGTTATTTGCCTGAACCGTTACTATGGCTGGTATCTGAACACGGGAGACCTTGAATCAGCCGAGCAGGGCCTGGAGAAGGATCTACGAAGCTGGGAGGACAAGTACGGCAAGCCCATCATCATGACCGAGTACGGCGCCGATACTCTGTCTGGCCTTCACACCGTTGGGGACATTCCTTGGAGTGAAGAGTACCAAAGCCGAGTCCTCGAGATGTCAGGCCGCGTTTTCGACCGCGTAGAGAGTGTGGTTGGCGAGCATGTGTGGAACTTTGCCGACTTCCAGACTCCGTCGCATTTCATCTTCCGTGTTGACGGTAACAAGAAGGGCGTGTTTACGCGGGATCGAAGGCCCAAGAGCGCAGTGCAGGTTCTTAAGAAGCGATGGACGGAAATGGGTGGCGTGAAGATGAAGTTGCGAGATGATTAGTTATAGTACCTAAGTAGAGAGCATTAGATAGAAGAAATAGATGACCAAACTAAACTGGGCACATGTCTCAGCGCCCAACTCTACATATCAAGCGCCTGTATCGTATGAACATTCGGCCTCTGAGTTCTGTATGCTGTGGCTGGATTTTGCCGCTGCTCGTTGCCGACGCTCATTGTCGACGGGCCTTTTGTCAAGTTGTCTGGAACTAAGGTATGAGAATGAATCGCTGGTGTCATATTCAATCTGGGACGTGATCTATCGAATCTCAAGCTCCCCTGTGTACAATTGCCTGATGTCCCAGAGACCCAGACCTTGAGACTTCATCACGCGGGCCTGATAGAAGACCGGCATTCTCTCCGAAACATGTTGATTCGTAACTCTGGGCAGAGCTCGGAATCACTAGCTTGCCCTGGAGCAATGACGCCGCTTGGTCAGATCGTCAGTTCGGGCGAGGGAACAAGGACCGGCCGATGACTGCGCCGGATTCCTCCCCATCCGCACCACCAAATCGAACTACGGATTCATGAAATCCCTGCCTCGTCAACGACAACCGACAATCAAGCGACATGAGCCCGAATATTGGTTAAGCACTCTGGGGTCATTGAACCATTCCCCACGTTGCGTGAGTAGAAAACACCCTCCAGTCTCCAGACCCCCTCCGCATTCCGCTACCACTATGTGGGGATCCGGGGGCGAGTGACTCCCGTGACACGAACCGGGACATCTAGACCAAGGTTGGTGGTTCGACCTGTTGGTCTTCGGTCCATTCGAAGAGCATATAAACATCCTCTCGCCTCTTTGTCAAACAAAACCATCGACACAACTACTCGAGTCTACGTGACATTGAAAAGTCTTCATTTCCTCATCATGACCAAAGAACAAGAGACGATCGACGTCGTGCAGGAGGAGAATGGAAAGCTCAAAGGACATGATGAGGCTCCTGTCACTTCAGCCTTTGCCAGCCTGACACGTGCCCAGTGTGTCAAGAAGTTCTGGAGGCTGTACGCTATCGGCCTCGGTGTGTCCCTGGCGGGAATGTGAGTAGTGCTCAACGCCACGCCATAGTCGGGTCGCTAACATTGGCTCATAGGTATGCCGGCTATGCCAACTCTGTGATTGGAAGCATCATCGCCAACGAGGGCTTCATCGAATACTTTGCTACGGTCAAAGACCCGGATACCGGGAAGCCTGCCCTCAACGCTCAGCATATCTCCCTCTGGTCTGCTTGCTACTTCGTCACATCGATCCTTATCCAGACCATTGCGCCCGTCACTGCTGATAGATTCGGCCGCAAGTTTAACATGTGGGGCGTGACCTTCTTCCTCACAATGGTATGTCTGCCGAATAATGTCTCACGACAGATGCTTACTTTCGATAGTCTATCATCATCCAAGTCGTAGCTCCAAACTGGTGGGTTCTCCTGATTGCCCGGCTGGTTGCTGGATGTGCAGGCGGAATGTTATCAACGTCGGTCATGGTCTACATGTCCGAGATCGCCATGCCTCAATTCCGTGGGGCTTTGCTGGGCAGCTTCTCCCTCGCATTCGCCCTTGGTCAGGTATTCTTGGCCATTGCCCTTAAGGTCCTTGTTGAGACCAAGCCCATGGCTTTCCGCAACATCTTTTACTCCGAGTTTGTCTTTACAGGGCTGTGGTTGTTCCCCATGGTGTTGCTCCCTGAATCACCAGGTACTAATTATGCATCCCTAACCGTATCATGCACGCCATCGACTGACCACTTTATTAGCCTGGTATGCATCCAAAGGCAGACACGACGAAGGCAAAAAGGCCTTGCGAAAACTCATTGGCAACGTCGAAGGATACGACGTTGACCACGAATACGCTGTCATCGCGTTCGAAATGGTCGAATCGAAGGCACTCGCAAAGAATGGTCTCGAGAATGCCGACTGGAAAGCCCTCTTCACTAGCAAGACGAACATGAAGCGAGCCGTCATCTCTACCCTTCCATTCACCTTTCAGAATATTGTCGGCGTTCCCCTCATGTTTGGCTATACCACCTATTTCTTCCAACTCGCCGGTGTTGACGATCCCTTCCTCGGCAACATCGTCAAGCAGATGGTCTTGGTTGTCGGCATCATCATTGCTTTCTATACTGTCGACAAAGTTGGCCGAAGGACTCTCGTCATTGGCGGTGGTGTGGCTATGGCCTTGATTTGCTTTATTGTGGGCGGCCTTGGTTTCATGGAGCAGACCAGCGCTTCTGGTATGGCCCTGGTTGCTCTCTGCTCTTTGTGGGCTTTTGTATATGCAAACTCGCTCGCCCCCATTGGTAAGCTTTTAGTCAAGTCTTCTTGAGCTACCTTAAGCTGACATGGTCAAGGTTGGATCAGTCTTGTCGAGCTTTCAACTCCGAGTCTGCGAGCTAAAACGACGTCCATCGCCGTCACCATCCAGTATCTTACTGGAATTCTGTTTGTGAGTCGATACAACAACAAAATTCGAGTTACTCTAATAGTTGCCGCAGAACTACACTGTTCCTCTGATGCTCTCCAATCAGAATGCCGGTTGGGGACAAAAGATTGGCTTGTTCTTTGGCGGCATTACCCTGCTGTACCTCATCCCAGTTGTTCTTCTGTTCCCCGAAACCAAGGGACGGACATATCACGAACTTGATGAGCTCTTCGAGCGTCGTGTTCCGGCTTGGAGATTTGCCAGCACAAAAACTTCCCATCAGTCAGAAGTCGAGGCCAAGGCGGCAGATGACGAAAGACTTTGATCCGGGGGTGAAACTTGATTCTCCGCCTCTCGATGGTACTCACTGGAGTATCCTTCATAGAAACACAGAATGCAGAAAGATGCATGGCTATGCGCGGTGTACTCTATCGAACCCACATTAAGATAATGAGGAAGAGAGTCTGAGATGATCTTTATCGCACCACGCGATCCTGGTTGCTGGAGAACTATCATTCCTCCGTCTCTATAGTCTATAAAATCTACATCAAGTCCCAGTGCAAATCAATACCTCTTTCTTGTTGGAAGTTTCGGTTCGCAATCTCATGTCTCAGGTCAAAACCAGGTATCGATGCCATGCAGGTAATACCGTATCTGAATGCTTAGCTAGGCGCTCGGCCGAGTTAGCTATGAGTTGAAATGAGGCAAAATGACTCAAGATGAGTTAAAGTGAGCTAAAGGCCCAGGTGGGCGACGTTGACGGCCCGTGATGCCTGTAATAATACATGTACGGTGCAGGTCGATCTGTGGAGCAATTAGCTAAAGCTCAATGACATGAGGATCTGTTAGCTTCCCCAGGTCTAAGGCACAGCAATGCTTGACAGGCCAAGGATTCAATCTTGGAGTCTGGGCCAGCTTCCGGCCCGATCCGCTCCTACGGTCCCTTTTAGGTAGGTAGTCAAGCGAGCAAAAGTGCTACAGCTGGTCACACGGCTGGGAGGGCCGATCACCAATTGGACCACTCGTAGCAATGCTCAGGGTGACCTCGGAACACTGCAGGATTAGTTGAATGGCTATTGCATGTACGAATACCAACACGAGAATTTCTATTCTTGGGCAACTTCTGCGCCGCTACTGCAGGTCTTTTGTTTCGAGATGCCATGGTTCCATCACCAATACGAACGGCCGGCATGTTGTCACAAGCAATTTGGCACGTTAGGTTGCACGGAAGCATTGCCCATTGTTGCCTGGAAGGAACGAAAATTCGTCAGGACTGCGAACGAGAACTGGAGTGTGTTTACCGCAACATGGATATATAAGTCAACCTTGTCGTGCGTGCGACTGTTGAGTACTGTCGAAACTGGTTCTTTATCCCCCGCTCCTGTTGTTTCCACCCTTCAGAAGACCATCATAATGCCGGCCTTTTCTTACTTTATGTCTGGCTTATATGCCGCCACCTTGTTACTCGCGAGCCCTCTTGTCGCAACGCAACATAATGGGCAGCTTACTCAAGACGCCGCCCATCAGCCTCCGGTTGGCGACCTCGATACCACACTTGAAGTCAGAGCCAGCAAAAAGCCGTTTTACGCCATTGCTCACCGCTGTAATAACGTGGGCGCCATCCAGCGCGCCGTCGACGATGGAGCTAATGCCATCGAAATGGACTTGTATGCGGAAGAGACTGGCTGGTGGGCTTCCCACGACGGACCGTCCAAAAACGGGGACAAGGCCAGAGTTATGTTCAATGCTGTCGCCGGGCACCGGAAGGCCGGTAAGCCCATCACGTTTGTGTGGCTCGACATCAAGAATCCGGACTGGTGTGATCCCGGCGATCCGAAATGGTGGTTCTGCTCCATCGCTGCGCTGCGAGATCTCGCAAGGGAAGTCCTAGAGCCGCAGGGCGTGCGAGTGCTCTTTGGCTTCTACGAAAATGCCAATGGCAACGGATACCGGCTGATCCGACACGGCCTCAACGGCAAAGAGGCCGTCAACATCGATGGCAGGGCGGCACCCTTGCGGCAAGAGTTCACAGCTAATGGACCGGCCGATGTAAGCAAGCGCATCTTGTCGTATGGCGACGTAAACCTCCCAAATGGATTTGGCGATTGCTCGGAGCCCGGAGATGCGCATCTGACATGCACCCAGCTGCGCCAGGCCACCGAATTCCATGCGTTTGGCAAGGTCTTCGGCTGGACAGCTACAACAGGGCAGGGCTGGTATACGGATAAACTGCTTGGCGTGGGTGTTGATGGGATTATATACGGCTTGGGCGGCGGTCTCTACGGGGGAAGCGTTGCCACCCAAGCTGCCAAGGAACTGCGCGGCTCGCTGGCGAAGTATTCAGGTAGTTACTACCTCGCAGGGAAGGATGATTTCCCATGGTAGATGTGTTGGTTTTCGTTGCAACACACCACCTAGTTAAAGTTGAGAGCGTCGTAGCAGAGCACAATAAAGAAAACATGTTTCTCATCAGCACCCAGCGATTTGAACGTGAACACATGGCCTGCTAGCAAAATGATCGATGTATCAAATGTCTCGGCCAAATCTTCCTAGACCTAGTGAAACAGGCTGTTGCCGTTCTCAACTGCCCATGCCATGATCTTGTTGCATGATTAAAGGCTGATTGAACTCACCCCGGAGAGTGGTGTGCAAGTTCAATTCACTCATCTAGTTCTTTCGCTAGATTGTCCTCAACAGCACAGCTTTTGCACAGCATGAGCGGCAAGCGACCTTCATCTTTGAACTTGTCCAGCCCCATTCTTGGCTTCGCATACGGCAGCACTTCAGCCATGATGGATGACCCTCGATCAAAACGGTTTTTCGCCCAGTCTTTATCTTGCCTTTTGCTCAAAGGATCCGATTCTGGCAACAAGACCGACTTGGAGAAATCCGAAAGTAAGACCTCATCCGCACGGGATCCTAAGAAATACATCTTTCCGTCGATTGCCACCGTATTCACTTCGACGGCTTGAGCAGATCCCTCAAATACACGAGCACCCTCATTCCAAGAACCAAAGTCGATAGTCTCATCATAGGCCAGACGTTGTATCACGGCGTCGATCAAAAGCCTCAAGTTCACTTTTACTCCGATGAAAGACCCGGAGTAAGGACTCTCAGGAATCTTGATGGAGATGTTAACGCAACGATTCAAAAACGGGGCATTACCGTCCAGTATTAAGAACACTGAGGCCTTTTCGTCGAGACAATTCACATTCTGGCAGAATACTTGGACTGTTGCAAATATTTGCTCATTGGAACCGACGCTGATACCTGTGAAAAGCAGACCATTGGGCGTGTCGGAAGCGCGGATTGCAGAGACCATGAAATCAACCATGGCGATTTTGGCAGTACAAATGTTTCTCATGGCGTTCATCGGTGATGAAGAAAGATGAGGCCTTACAGCGCACATGCGCTTGATGAGGTGTTGAATAAGGCGATGTCGACCGGTCCATACATCTTCTTTCGCGTAAGCCCAATATTCTTGGACGCAAGGTAGCAAGATACGTCGTGAGACATGCGATGGTGTGTCTTTCTCGGACTCAGGAAGGTGAGTGAGAACAAATTCATCAAATCCATAACTGGCGGCACTTAATAAACCAACCGTTATCCCACTGCGCCTCGGCATAGGGTTTTGTTGAGGGTCCTCCGATGTCGGCAGAAGGTTTCGTCTAGTAGAATCCAATTGATCGTGAATCTTGCAACTCGTTAGAAGGAGCTCGTGTAGTTCTTCTGGCGAGAGGCTTCTAGCGGCCCTTCTAAGCGATCTGAAGTACAACCTCAGGCGGTCACTTTGAGTAGCAGTTGCGATTTCACGCCATCTCCGGAGTTCAAATTCAGTAGCCATGCCAAATTGGTGGCCAGGTCTGAGTGAGACGAAGGTAGGCCAGATACTGTTTCGGACCAGGCATCCTCTGAAGACCCGTGAGAAAACGACGGGTAGAGAAACCACATCGCTCTGCCTCATACGGCGGCCATCTTCCGTGTCGATGAGGAAATCGAGAGCTGTGCGATGCACGAGCTGAACTAGCATGTTCGTGTAAGGGAGGACGGCAGAGTTTGGGAGGCTGGGGTCTAGTCTTTCCTTGTTGATTGTCCCACCGGTCACTTCGAGCAGGCCGGCAGACCTGACTGCGACCATAGCGCGCGTTCGTTGGCACCTTCGCTCAAGGTCGCTCGAAGTCATAGTCTCCCCGTGGACCAAGTAGCGGTCCAGCACGTCATCACTCGATGCAGCCATTAACTCAAAGACGGATATCCGATGCCCGATGATCGGGAACCATTGGAATACATTGTCGGAATGTCCGATGAATGAAACGATGTTGAAAAACAAGGCTGAAGTGTTCTGGTAGATCTCGGCGTCTTCATCAAGTCTCTCCCACATATCTCGGAACAGGGAGTAGAGATCTCTTGGCATGGAAGATAACCTCTGCTCGAGCTCGTCTTCGGAGTCACCGCTCGCGATACCCCGGGCCAGCGATCTAGCCACTAGGACCGCCCATAAGATGACACCATCCGCCATGTCGATTATGGAGTAGACAAGCTGGCTGATTAGCATGGAATTGCGTCCGTGACCCATTGCCTTCACCAGAGTGGTTTCTGCAATCCTTTGTATGTCTCTTCTCGTCAAGTCTTGCATTCTCAGATGGAGACTTCGCCCAAAGCGGCTTTCCAGGGCGTGTTCCGGACGGCTTGACACACACATTTTGACAAGCGGTGACTGGTCTCGAAGTTGTTCGAGGAGATGAATAAGATCATCGACTCCATCTTTATACCAAAATTCGTCAAGGCCATCGATGAAAATACAAACTGCCCGTGCTGACTGACCAAGATACTCTGTTAGGAGATGTCGAAGGTCAACCACATCCCAGTCAGCAGGAGACTTTTTGCGGCGCCATTCGGGTTTTTCCTGGAGGCAAGCCATGGCGAATGGTCTGTCCTGGTCGAACATCTGGTATATCAGGGAGCATAGAAGACCCTTGAGATTCTGCTGCATCATGGTCCCTGGTTTCCAAAAGAAGTGAGAGAAAATGCGAACCTCCGGTTGCCAACTCTTCAGCGCGTCTATCGTTTGTGAGTGGGACATGATGAACTTCATCAACACGCTCTTGCCTGAAGCGGGCTTCCCACTTACCCAGTAAAAGGGGTTGTCGGACTGGAGCCATTCAACGAAGCTGTCCCAGATAATGTATTCTGGGGATGACTGTGTGGCTAGCGAATGATGACTGGAGCCTGAGCTTCTGTTATCGTATGTGCCTGGATTCGGCTCATTGTCGACGATAGAAACCGAGTTCGACTGCTCTTCAAACCCAGTGATGGGGTACCCCGGCCTGTAACCGCAGTCTTCGTCTGGATCTTGGTCGCTTTCGGTGTCCATTTGCCCAAAAATCCACGAGAAGGTGCCCGGACACGTGGATGAAATATCGTTTTGCCGCGCGTGCATTTCGTCGTAATGGAGACTGACCAAAAAGCGTTCATATAGTTCATCTTTCTTCAGAATATCTGCTCTGTCTTGAATTTCTCTTTGGATGGCGTCCGCTGCCCCATCCACGTACTCGTTGATCTCGTGGCGATTTCGTAATGTTTCGGTAGTGAGATGAGCTTTGGTTGAGGTCTCGGCCAGGCGAACCTCATTCGAGAGTTGTACTTTGACGTCGTTTATCTCTTTGAGAACTAGTCGAGAGAGCTTGTTCTCTCCAGCGGACCATCGATCAATAAAGTGCTCAAGCTTGTCATCAAGGCCTTTGATCTGGTCTGCCGAGATATCGAGGCGCTTGTGCATTCCCACGAGGAGCTGTGTTTCCATCAGGCGCTCTGCATCCTTGAGCTTCTTTTCTAGGCGATCGAGCTTGCTCTTTTTCATTACGCTCTTGAGTGTCACCCAAAGAGCCCAGTTCTGGCCCGGCGGGATTGTAAGAAGGTCCATCTCTTGTTTCAAATCTCCCGCGACATCTTGGCATTTTCTTGCCAGATCCAAAAGCCTCCGGTCTTCTGAATCAATGGGTCCTTGTGTAGCGTCAAGACATTTCTTTAGGCTGGCGGATGTTTCCGAGAGATTCTTGGCGAAATCATCAAGGTCTGGATCAGGGCGGCCAGTGTTGTAGATTCGTTTGCAAAGGGAGGCTGATTCTGCTGCAGTCTCGATGAGCTGAGAAATGTTGCAGGCCAAGCCAAGCGCAGCAAGCGGCTCTAGGCCAGACATGTTGGTGGCGTTGGGCGGACTCTTGTCGTGATGGTGAAGATGATGAGCTGGGAAATAAGCAGTGAAGCACTCACTAAACCCTCACCACAGCCCCATTCTATCCCATGGAAGTTGCCTTGTGTGGCTGAGTCGAATTCCTGCAGGCCAACGCGTTAACTCATGCACTTTGCAGAGGGATGATTTGTCATCAAGTTATACGATTGAGGCTATGGCGCATCACGAGATGCTTGATCTGCCCCGGGTCCGCGGGAAAAAATTGAAAAGTCGGATCAGTCAAACAATAGATCTAACAATGCTTCCAGGTGTATAAAATTCAGTGGTGGCTCTGGACCTCAGTATATAGACATAGGATTCCATACTGGCCCTTTCCATTCCATCCTGCCCAAGGGCTTGGTTTCCGCACCACCTTGTCGAAACTAATACGTAGACCAAAGTGCCTATCTAGTAGTATTCTTCGTTCTTCTTGAGCCCTTTCATCCCTGGCTGTCCGTGGCCGTAGCCGTACTGCTTCGCCGCCAAGTCAACCGTCACTAGATTCTCCTTAATGCGTTCGTTCAGATCAGCGACGCCCTTCCAATCAACGCCTTCCAAGGTCCATGGGACGTAGTCATTGATCCGTCTTCAAACAACTTCTACTTAAAAGCGTTCGGGCCCTCCTGGACGAACAACGGACTAACGCTCTAGCTCTGGTCCGTCTTATTTTCTGAAAGGAGCATAAATAACGGCAAACTCGTACCAGTGCGTGCAATAGCATCTGCGATACTTGAACCGGCGAGTTTCTCAATGACTTGTGTCACTTTGTAATCAGGCACTGGGTCGCCTTCAAAAGTGCTTCCGGGACCGCACACATCTCTTTCGCCAACTCGCAGCTTCATGGCTATAATAAGTTTTCTAATGTTATAATGGCCGTCAATCTTCTTTAGAAAGAGGGCTCCGTCCTTTTGCTTAGCGTTCTTCTGGCCGTTATTGACCTCCACGTTAACAACGGATAACCACGACTTGTCCATATTGATAACGGATCCAACCGCGCTATTACCTTTCCCATTGTCCGAAGCGTCCTTCTTGGCACATACACCAAGGTCAATGTTGGTCTCGATATACTCGGTGTTGGATGGGTCGATATTCAGGATGAAGGGGATCCAATGAGCCATACAACTGCAGCCCACAACGCGCCGTCCCCCTTTCTTACCATTGGAATATGGAAGATTGGCCGCGAATACCAACCTCGAAACTTTTTGAGAGGCCGCGCCGGGGTTCATGTGTCTTCACCTTACCAAACTATACGACATCGCTCCGTGGGGCAGAATCTACGGCATCAAGTTCAAGCTCAACAAGGTGGTCAACCATCTCAACTACGTGGGGGATATGAACGACCATATTAGTGTCTTTCAACCGTTTCGCTGAAAGTGCTTCCAGGTCTTGATCGTGGAGGGAGAAAGCGACTCGGACTCGACTCTCCCCGACGGACGCAAGTTTTTCATCACGGATGAACAATTTGAAAATTTTGCCAGAGACACGACAACCAGAGGTCTTTGGTTCCGGAACCGAATCTCCTCATGGCCAAGTCCTATCTCATCCTCGATGAATACAGAAAGGTGGTTGGAGATTTGTCCTTTGGGCTCTACGTTAATGTGGCCTTGCCGCACCTAATGGGAACAAGAAAAATTCAAATTTTATTTACTACCTAGCCAAGAATGCTGTTTCTTAAATTTTCCCTCTCGCTTTCACCAGTGCTTTCGCACATACTTCGAAACGTTCCTTTTCTCTCCCAAAGCTCACGTGGCGTACCGAACTCAACCATACAGCCATTTTCAAGCACAAGAATCCTGTCAAAATCGGCAATGGTGCTCAGTCGGTGAGCGATGACGATGAGCGTTCTGTCTGTAAATCCATCACGTATACTGCGCTGGATGAGAGTATCCGTCACAACATCAACAGCTGAAGTGGCTTCATCAAGAAGTATAATCTTGGAGTTGGTGAGGAGGGAGCGCGAGATGCACAACAGCTGCCGTTGACCCTGGGAGAGGTTCCCACCAAACTCTGAGATGGGACTCGATAAGTCTCTGAAGATATTGGCATTGCTGGACGCAAAGACTGAAGTGGACTGGTTGGCATCGCTGTTTGGGCGGGAAGTTATGAGTTGAACCCTTGCTAGAGTCTCAAACAGCTCGTCGTCCGTGTAGTTGCCAAATGGATCGAGATTGGAACGAACAGTCCCCGAAAAAAGCACAGGGTCCTATGGAAGATGTTAGAAAGGAAGAGTCTTGAGGGAAATGACACCGACCTGAGGTATGATAGAGAGTTGTGACCTCAAAGCATTGAGGTTGATCTTGGAGATGTCAAGCCCGTCAATCAAAATACTGCCTGACCGCGTCTCTAAAAACCGGAATAAAGCGAGAGTCAAGGACGACTTTCCAGCTCCAGTACGACCTACAACTCCAATCCGTTCATTGTGCTTGATCTTCAGGGAGAGTCCTTTGAGGACAGGAGGCAGATCCGGCGCATACGAAACCACCACGTTACGAAACTCAATGGCTCCGGAAGAAGGCCAAGCTGATGGTGGACGGTCACCGGATAGTGGTTCGGTCTCAAGAGACATGTACTCAATCACACGCTCCATTGAGTTCATTTCCAGTTCCATGTCTCCATAGCATCGAATTGTCCATCGAAGACTCTCGGAGAAGTCTAGGATAAACGAGAGCGCAAGTCCAGCCAAGGCCGCATCAATAGGGTTCACTATAATGACGACTCCAACCGCAACACTGAAAAGTGAAGCGATGAGGGCCATGCGGAAACTCATCCAACGATTGGCAAGGGCGATGTAGAAGGTGGTCATGACCCAAGCATCGAGGCTTTTGTGCATCTCAGTCAAGTAGGTGTGAGTCCTCTGGAATGCACGGATGGTCGATATTCCTGTCAGAGTGGTGTTGAAAAGCTCAAAAACGGGAGACTTGGCATTGCTTTCGAGTCGCTTGAGGGGGCGGCTTGCAGCAAGATACCTCCCGCCGGTTACGGTACCCAAACCAAGGAGGAGGACGGCTGGGGGTATAAGATAGACCGAAGCAAAGCAGCTTGCAATAACAATACCAACCAGTCTGAGCAGATTGGAAAAGAACAAGCTCCAGCTTAGAGCAATTCGTTCGTCAATGATGCTGAAATCCGCTGTAAATCGATTCAAGATTCTTCCAGTCGGAACAGAATCCAACCACCGCAGCGGGCTCCGTAAAATGGTAAAGAGCATCTTCTGAAAGATTGCTCTGCTAGCTCGCACGGCCAGGGAGTATGAGGAGATGAATCGGATGATCCCAATGAGTGCAGTAGACATGGATATGACAATGTACACTTTAAGATAGAAAAAGAGGTCATGATGGGAAGCAGGTCGCTCAGAGACTTGGAAGAGAGATTGTGGTGTTGAGACGGCGTAGATGGAGTGGTAAGTGTTCAGCAGCCGAAAGCTTTCACCCGAGCCATCACTGTTCGCCTGTGAAGTCCAGATACGAAGCCACCAAGCCCGGCCTACTCTCCAGTTAGATGGATTACATCAACGGAATCAGTCTCACTCACCAATTGTTCCAGCTTGATATGCCAGAAACACCAAGGCACAAGTAATCCAGAGATACAGGCCGCCGCTGCTCTTCACGTATGTGAGATACACACCTCGTTTCACGGTACCCTTTTCACGCGTCTCATCTTGGATGAATTTCCTCGGCACTGTAGCAGGTGTGTCCAGAGACTCGGCGTTTTGTGTATTGTTCGTTGGACCGGCGGTCACTGCTTCCTCCACGCTGGTAGCAACGTGACTGTCGTCGATGCAGCCGCTGCCTCTGTAGAACTGATGGCGACCCCTGGGTTGACCAGCGAACGTGACTAGTCCTTCGCCAAGCTCGACGAGATAGTCCGTCCTTGGTAGGACTAGACCTAAGTGATGGGTCACGAGGATTCGAGTTCGGCCCTTGCAGATGTCCCCAGTAAGACACCTCTCGAAAATCCAAGAGCCGACGTGAGCATCAACAGCGCTAAAGATGTCTTCCATGATCAAAATCTCAGCTTGAGAGTAAATAGCACGGGCAAGAGTAATACGCCATTTCTGGCCACCACTCAAATTCACCCCATTCGCCCCAAGTTCTGTGTCGTCTCCGTCTACAAGGGCAGCAATGTCCTCTCTTAAAGCACAGGCCTCAATTACCTCGTCGTACCTTGTCTTGACGAGAGGAAGGCCAAAGAGGATGTTGTTCCGCAAGGAGGTATTCTCAAGCCAGGGCGTTTGGCTGATGTACGCAACTGACCCTTGGACTGTCCAACCATCTGGGGATGCGCCGTCGAGGTGAACATCCTGTGGTTTGGGCACACGGATTGACCCTTGCAGCAAGTCGGCCTCGCCAAGAATTGCGGATAGTAGAAGAGTCTTTCCTGCTCCCGTTTTCCCAGAGATGACCGAGAGGGCGCCGTCTGGGAATGACAAGTCCACACCATGGAGGATGAACCGGTCTTCGCCCGCTGCAGTCCGGTGACCAACCGGCCATGAGATGGATGCTCCCTCAAAGCTGATAGTAGGGCCGTCATCCAGAATGTGTGCCCTCTCTGGCTCATCCAAGTAAGCGTTGATCCTCCTGATGGACACTAAAGAATCAAGGCCCAGTGTGAACAGTTCTGGAAGCGATCCCAGTGTGGTCTCGAGGGTATTGAATATTCCGATGCTGACAAATGCCACTGAAGCTGACAGAGAGCTGTTGATGAGGACATAAGTCGCAAGCGAAGCGACAGCTAGGAGAATTGGGCTGATGACCCAGCAGGCAAAGAGTCCGCTGTCTGCCAAGAAAAATCTCCACAGGCTCCTTAGCTCTGCGTCCCGTAGAGCCAGGATCCTCCTCTCCCACTGTGACTCTAACGCGGAGAACTTGATCTGGCGCATTCCAAGAAGAACTTCATTAATCTTGGATAGTTTCCCATCTCGTAGCTTCATCAATGACCTGGATTGAACCAGTACCCTTTTGGAGAACCAAGTGTTGGCAGGCAAGGTGAGAGCCCAAGCTATGATGCCTGCGAGGAAGGGAATCCACCCAAGGAGTTGGAGAAGGAATGTCGAGAAAATGAGTAGCTTGACGACCCCATTCAGGATGAGGAAATGATACTGAACAAAGTAAGAAAGGCGCTCAGTGTCTATGCCGACGAGGTTCACAATGGCTTGGTTCGACCTGAGGACACTGCCATCTTCAGGTGGTGTTGCATTTTCGTTCTTTTTGGGCTCATCCATGTCCTCGTTTGAGTCAGGTCTGTGGTCTTCTTCATTTGGGGCCTTGACATTCTTTCGTCGCAGTGCCTTGTCAAAGACGAGACTCGACAATTGGGATCGAATTGGTAAAGCCATGGCGGAAAGAGAGTACCAATATGCCCAACCTTCAATCCACTGAGAGAAAAAGGAACAGGTTAATATTCGAAAGTCTATCGCGGAGAGGCAAGAATCTTACAGCATCAAGTAGATTCGAGGCGGTCATACAAGTAATGAGAGCCAGCAGCTCAATCAGCTGCGAGCCTCTGCTCGTCGGATCCTCAAGAATGCCGAGGATGCGAAACATCGACCAAAATGGCAAGATGCTCACCAGGCATCGTAAGAGCGTCACCGTCCACAGAAGAGCAAGTTGTACCCTGTACACCCCCATGAGAGTTCGGAAGAGACTAGGGGCAGTAGTGGTGTTCAACATGTCCCAGTGCTGCTTCAAATTCTCAGCCCGAAGATTGGCATCGGGTTGAGGGACGTCTTCCGTGCCAACATCATTGTGGATGGAGGCATGGCGAAGCAGTGGTTGAACCCAGGTCCACGTAAACCGATTCAGTGCAGAAACTGTCCACTGACGGTCGACTTTGCACTTTTTGAAGAATACATCAGGCCTCCGAGGAAGAGTGGTGCTGGCAATGCCAAGAGCAAGGGCAAAAATGGGATCAGTGAGCCGGATGGTGACAATAATGTCTCTGTAGTCATGGATGCGCCGAACTATGTCGCTAAACCGAGGGTAAGAGCATGCCAGCATAATAGTAGTCGATCCTAGAAGCCATAGCCCTAGGTTGTGGGATGTCACGGAAGATTTGTGAACCACTATACATATGGCGTGAACAAGGATGAATGCCTACCCATGCATATGTTAGATGTGCAATCTTCTGACATTCGATTGAAGGGAAAGACTTACCCAAGCGGCCATGCGCAGACTGCTCTCCAAAACCAAGTCATCTTTTCTCACGGATGAGAATACCAAATTCGCGATTGAGGTGCCAACACCAAGTGCCGAAAAGAGTAGAATGGCCGACTTGGCCGGTCGATTGGAGAAGTCTGCGATAGATTTGGGGATTCCACAGCCATCAGAGTCTTCGTAGAAATGGTCTTTGGGCTTTCGACTCTGAAGCTGAGCGTACACGGCAATGATTGCGGGAAGGCAAAACACTGTAGTAAGAGCTAACGTTGCACATGCCAGCGGAAGTGCGGGAGCTTCGCTCATGATGGACGAGCTTATGATTGAGGGGGAAGAGTGAAGGCGTGATTTCCACACGCTCGACGTCAACATCAACACGGATCAGAGCTCCCAATGAACGTCTAATTACGTGAGCAAAGTGACATAGAGCGAAGGAAATTTGACGACGTATGTAAACTAACTTGCCCGTGCTCGGTCGTTGAAGTGCGGAACTCGAGAGACCAAGGGAACAAGACACACACTTGAACCTCTAGCCGAGAATTGAGTAGGGTGGTCAATGGGAAGGGAGCACAAAGTACCAAGTGGCATAGTGCGTTCCTTGGAGAAAGTAGATCTCTCAACACTGGAGCTCCCTGCCACCGGAGGAAGACTTTTCAGAGATCCTTGTCCATGAGATATTTACCAAGCCTGCTCTTTGCATGCTGCAAGGCGCAAGTGAATAGTCTCGTGTCTTACTGAGCATGCAGTAAGCCCAACGAACATCCACTTACACGGAATGGATGCATGTTGACGGGTCCGCCCACCCTTGATGCGGGCGAACTAATGCCGCCGAGGGACGGGACGGAGCAGCTAATGCCACTAAAACACGGGCTGGAGGAATCTATTGATCGGCATGTGTTATTATATATGTACGAAGTGCAGCAATGCGTCCCATCATGTGCCGTCCCATCCCGTCCCATTCCCGGAATGTGGTTGTCGGTTTGTACCTCTACCATAGCGGCTGAATGTCTCTAATCTGCATCATGTCTGCCTATAGGCTAGACCCTAATGTATTCTATGGCAACTCCAATATGAACCAACGGGCTAGAGGATGGCTTAATGCGAATACCAATCACTTCAACACACGACTTCACACTGCACTTCGCTAATCAAGATACGATGCAAGCCACGTCTAAAACGCAATTACGTCCAAATAATTCGTCAAATCAACTATGCTAGTCTGTCTAAGAAATAAATCCACCGACAGTACCTGTCTGAATCCAAGTGCATATCACTCATCCTCGCGTATCACCGAGCAAATCCACGACCCGCCCGAGCTGACAGCAACAACCCGCCCTCCGCTCGCACGCCACGTCCCCAAGCCAAGGAGCTTCCCATTCGCGACATGATAGGTGCCGACAAGCGGATACCTGACCATACCCGCCGCCCCCTTCAGCACCATGTCGTAAACACGGGGTGTGATTCGCCGCTGTACAACGCAGCTAACTCCTGGCACTACTGCCGCATTGCGCAGACATGCCAGCGCCGACATCCATTCTTCTGCCTTGAAGTCGACGCCAAAGATGATTCCGTCGCCCTTCCCGCTGCGAATTGGCTTCAATATGTACTGGTTCTTCAGCTGAGGTGAGTCGCTGCAGGCGTATAGAAGACCATCCAGCTCTCGAGAACCTGGGAGTATCGTCTCCACGACTCCATTGTCGAGAGCGTCGGCTTGCCTCGGAGTAAGCACGCCGCGGGCTACGAGCTGTGGGATTTCCTGCTTGAGGATGCCAAGCATGCGCTTGTCATGCACCAGAAGGATAGTCCGCATGTCATTGAAGCATCGCAGACTGACCTGGCGCAGCATCTCGGGCTCCATTGCCACCAGCTCGCGTTGGTGCAACTCCAGGCCAACTTGATGGATCTCCTCGACAATTTCGCCATCTTTGGTGACAAATGTGGGAGAGTCGATCAATGTGAGGTCTTCGGGCCGATTCTTGACGAGGCAGCAAAGGCGATGTCCACTGTTGCTGTCGGGGTCAGGCAGTAATCTGAGGTCGGCGGGCGTGATGAGCCGTGGTTTGATGCCGAATCGACGCCAAACAGCATCCACGAACATGTGAATGTCAATTCCCTTCTCTGCGCCTTTGAGAAGATGCAATGGGTGGTGAGGCTGGAAGAGACTGAATAAACCATTCACAATCTGCACTCATCAGAATATGACCCCTATAGAGTGAACTTGGCTAAACGTACCGCTTGTGGATCAGTGGCACCGACAAGTCCGCTGGGCTCTCCCTCTGGACCGCGCAGGGAATCGTTCAGAGCTTGTTGGCCATAAGCCTCGTGCATGAACCCATTGAAGGAGAATCGGGCGTTGATCTCGGTGATTCTAAAGTTCTCCTCGCGGTCTTCATCATCCTCGACGAGAAAGTCTGGTCTCCAGGATCCCAAACGCGCCGAGAACCTGGGCAAATTTCCCTGCGAGACTTCTCCTTCCAGCCACTGTCAAGTATTGGTCAGGCCCAGAGTCAAGTTGACGGTCTGCTGGCTTACCTTCAAGAGCTCCTCTTCTTCCTTCTCTAGAGGCATTCTCTCAGGAAATCGTGCATCACCATCAGTCCACCACCGTTGAACAACATCAGTGATGGCAGCGGTCAAGGCTTCGTGCAGGTCCTCCATCTGTTGCTGATGGTGTTTACCTATGAGGATCGGCCGAGGAGAACCAGCGGCATAGGATCCATTATGCCACAAGTTGGCAGGACACAAGCCAAGTAAGGTGGTTTCCAATTTCGCTTCATCCTGGAGATAGATGCTGCTCTTCGCCTTGTCTCGAGCCACGGGCTCGTAGTTGTGAGGCTGGGCTCCGAGGTGGATTTGCAGGAGTTGATGAGTATGCATTGGAAATACGTGTTCAGCTTGCTCTTGAATATGATGGCGAAGATTGAATCCAGCTGCAAAGCAACACAAGGTACCTCCAGGTATTTATTTAGACCAGGGGGGTAAGAATGCCTTGAGCCGCGACAGATGCTGGGTCGCGCATCCGACATCACGGGGGCCCTTGCCACAGGCGTGGCATCACTCTACAATCCAGTAAGTGCATGTCATTGCCGAAGTGCAAGGGGGCCTTGGAAAACTTTGACGAGTGGGACAAGCAATAGCTTCCACTTCCCGCTGTTGCATTAGGGCGTGTTGCTCGTGATTATCGTGCCGTGTGAATGGGGCGAAAACCGACGTCAAATGGCCTCAGCTCTCATATTAATGTCTCGGGGTGTTTGTACTGTACTTGCTGCTCGGTCTGTGGCCATTCATAAGGTCTGGATGTCGCCGCAAGAAAACAAAGTCAATTGCCTTGTTTGCTTGTGTTAATCACTGCTTCGAGCCCCTCCTTGTTCTGACTACCGTTGTCTTTGAGATTCCCCTGAACGCCTTTTTGCCATGTCTCGCGTTGGGCGGTACGCCCACCAGACCTACTCTACTAGTGTCTCTTTATTGCGGACAAGCTTTTCAAATCCTCCGAAATCACCCTGGCTCATTCCTCGAGGAAACCGCTGTCATGCGACAGTAGCTTCTCGCAATGTGCCTCACTTAGAGGCTCTGGATCTAAGGCATGCTGAGGAACCCAGTCATGTTCGCCAGGTGTCTGAACAGCTGCAGAGAAGCGGCATGCTCAAGATCAGCCTGCAGTTCCCAGACCAAGACAGCAAGTACCTCCAGCAGTTGTTGCGCAGTCTGCATCAGGACCACGGTCACCAACTACCCATCACGCATAGCGCAACACGCGGGTGGTTCTGGGATGTACGCCCCAGCAAAGACAACTTCCAGGCCGGCAATCACCAAGCCCGATCGGAGACTATGAGCGAGTTTCCTTGGCACACGGACTGCAGCTACGAAGATCCACCGCCGAGATATTTCGCTCTGCAGGTGCTGCAACACGATCGCCGCGGGGGCGGAACCCTGTCAGTCATGAGCGTCGAACGGCTGAGCGAACTGCTCTCCCCCGAAACCCGGTCGGCATTGATCCGTCCAGAGTACCGGATCGACATCCCTCCCGAGTTCATCAAAGACGCATCGCAGCGGCACATCATCGGCAGCGTGTTTGTTTCCGATCTTGGCAGCCGGTCAACCATGATCCGCTTCAGGGAAGACATCTTGACGCCCTTAACCGATGGGGCACAGAAGGCATTGGAGGAGCTGAAGGGCGCACTGCAGAGAGAAGAGGTGCAGTCGCACTCGACGGTGCATCTGACATCAAGCGACTTGCCGAAAGGGTCCATCATCCTGATGGACAACCGCCGGTGGTTGCACGCACGGAATGACATCAAGGATCCAGAGCGCCACCTGCGGCGGGTGCGGTGGGATGCTATTCCGTTTGACATTTGTTCCAATTAGTACGACGGTTGAACTAGGTAGTTAATTTACTCGACTTGACTCAGCCTCCTCCATGTCTTATTCGTTACGAACGCTATTACGTTGGCTAATTAAGGCTAACCTCCTTTATGTCTTCTCCATTTTGACAGTTATGACATTGGTCAATCAAGGTACCTCGAAAAGTGACTTCTCTCAGCCATGCCATTCATCCCGTGCGAATGGCATTCTCTGTTCCCAGGTGGCATCGGCATTCCGACTCGCCCCCCCAGGCCCGCCACCATAGTTAAATGCCGCATCTCATCTCGATTAAGTTAGCTACATCTATAGATTTCAGCTCCGCTGCATCGTTCTGTCCGAAGCGCAGATTGATAGGTTCACGGACAACGACAGGATCCGGTACTACCCCTGTGTGCCGCCTCCCCTGCCGTACTATAGCCCCTCCTTTGACAGCTACAGGGATCTTTGAGTTGCCGTGTCTCAGTTGGCGCATCGCCGGGACATTATGCATGTCTCGACGGCTTGCATATCCAATAGATCTATCTAGGTATAGTTAAATTATTCGTGTTCCCGCCGGGATCTACTTGGAAAGATGAGAGGCACGGGGAAAGCATCCACAGCATCCGTCCAAAACTATTGCTCCCCACTCAACCTGCAGGCGGCCTGAGTTGAAAAGCACATGACGGAGCCACGGAACTGAGACATTTGCCTCCTAAGCAATTCGTATCGAGTTCTTGGAGGGACGGGACAAAATCATCCGAGACATTTTTGAGGGGTAAGTCAAGCCCTTCGTAGTCTATGTGGCCTTCATGCTCGAATCTCTCACCCTTTTTCAGTGCAACCTGAGGCCTGGGCCATGACGAAGTACAAGAGAGCCATCTGATTCAGTCCACTCTTCTCACATCTACTCAGAACCTGCCAAGTTAACCCTGCAAGGTTCATCCGTACCGTAAAATCTCCGACAATGGCCCCCAGTTTGACCTACTCATTGGGCGACGTGCTCGCAGTTGCAAAGATCCACCCCTTCTATGCCTCCAAGATTCAATATCCGCCTGACGCGGACACCATCCACGCAGCAAGAGAACGAGCTGCGTTGTCGCCGCCCAGAGAAACAGACCTGAAGTCACACCGATTGCTTAGAAAGAAGGATTTGTACGTTAGGCCCGCCTTACACCTCGCTGACTGACGCTGACTTCAAGGTATGCCACCATTGAGCGCCTCGTTGATGACACCAGTCCTCAAAACAACTATCGCCATGGCATCTACACCAGCATCACCGGCGGCGGCTCGAACACTTCGAAAGAATTGTTCTTCGCCACAGATGCGTTGGAGAACCGCAGACACAGGGCCTACTTTGGCCAGTTCCTTCGGACCACGGGACTGATCAGGGAGTCAGGTCGTCCATATTGTTCATCACATCTCTACCCTCCATGCAGAGGAGCGAAGCAAGATAAAGATTGATAAGATCATCTACACTTCGGAAGGACTCACGAGCGCACAGAAGTCGCACATTAGCACAGTATTGGGATCTGTCAAGATCTACTCGCTTCTGGGCAGCGCCGAGGCCGGTCCTTATGCAGTCAGCAGCCCTGATCTAACTCCAAGGGACCTTCTCGCAAGCCATTCGGGTTTCGTCTTTGACACCCGCCTCACGTTGATTGAGATCCTTCCGCTCTCTTCCGCCGAAGATGGATGCAATCCCGATCCAGTACCTGAGGGTGAAACGGGTGCCATTGCGCAAACGTCTCTCGTACGTCGACGCAATCCGGTCGTGCGCTACATGACGGGCGACGTTGGCTCTCTTCATCCTCTGCCAGAGCTGGCCAAGAGCGTGATTCCCGAGGCCCATTGGCCGTACCTCCGCGTTCTTCGGCTTCAAGGCCGCGATCGTCGATTCAGCTTCAATTGGGATGGTTGCTATATTGAGTTCGAGATCTTGAGCGCGTTGATGTCTACCGTCAGCTTTGGAATCCTCCAGTGGCAAGCGATCTTGGACAAGATAGAGCCCTCCAAAGAAGCGTTCCTTGAGCTCCGACTTCTCTGTTCTAAGAGTAATGATGAATTCCTGCCCCGGCAAGCCATCATTAATCACATTCGCGAGTTTTTCCACGTTTGTTCTACGAATGAGCATCGCATTCGGCTTATGTTTATAGATGACCTCACTGGGTTTGAGTTGAGCAGGACCGGGAGAAAGGTGGCCACGTTTATGAATCGCTTCAACTAGGTTGCAGGCGCGTATAGATGCTACACTAGATACTTATGTTTCTTACGATAGGCTTTATTGCGTTATTATTATCTGGGCATGTCTGAGTGAATAAGTGTGTTGCCCATGAATGGTGTCCGGCCCCGCGAAGTATTGAGAAAGTTGCTCGTAAGATCATCTTCTTCCATATTTATGAGCCAGTACTTCACAACCTAAGATGTCTCTTCTTTTGCACGATATTTATTGCGGTTCGTATCGCGATCAATATCCAATGTGTGCACACAAACCTATCAATTAGGTAACCCACGATAATGCATTGAGGTGTGCAGGGTAACAGATTTGATAATAATCATTAGCCATGCTCTTACAGGGACGAATGAAAGGCATATGAGTCATTGCGCAATTCTGCAAATATTTATTGATATAAGATATCGAAACCAATGCTCGCTTGAAGCCATAGGGAATACGTCATCAAACCCCAAGCCGTCCGACAGCTTCTCGCGTGCTAAATGAAGCCAGCGCCACGACGATTTTGCGCAACGGTTCCAGCATCTTGCGAAATCATTTTACAGATCTCCTCCTTTGCACGCTTGTTAACAGCATCCTGCCGACGGCGCCGAGAGTCCTTGCCCTGCTGATCTAAGAAGTCAACAACCTTGGGATCGAGAATCTTACCCCCCTTGATATCAGATATGATGGTGAAGGTGCGGTTTCAAATGAAGGTTCTTGATCGTCGGTTGCGAGACTTGGAAGAAGCCTAGGGTCTGATAGAAGGCACAGGTGTAAATATGCTAATGAAGCGCTTGCAATTACAAGAAGAGGTTTAAAGCTGATTCCAGTCGGTATTTGTTCCATGTGGATGAAGCCTGGCAGAACCGGAGAACAATGCTTTGATACCCTGTTCAGTAATTTTGTTGCCCTCAACGAAGTGGACGTGTTCAGCATTGTCAATCGAATGTTCCATTGGCCGTCGTAGTCGCTCGTCTGAAACCTCACGCTATCATGTTCAATGTTCGAAGCCAGTTCGTCATTGTCAATGAGAACACTAGTGATCCATGAGTACTCTGCACAATTCTCAATTGACTACGTCAGCTAATGCAAACAGAAAAAAGATCTTGTATTATTGCTTATTGCGAATTACACCCCATCAAATTGTCTCCGCGCCTAAGGATCGCAGTTGGAGAGTGAGGCGGAAGATCTGAATATCAGTGGCACCAGAACAGAGAAAAGAACCAGCTTTACGAGGCTTTTAGGTCTCTTCACGAGTTTCTAAGGGGGCAAGGGCCAATGTGAGGGAAATATCCGAACCATGCAGCGATGCCATGCGGTCGAGAGCCAATACCAGGTCGTTCCGTGTCAGCATGCAGGTCGTGTGGGGTGAGGGTTCAAGGCTGTCGCTCTTCATGCGTTCAATAACAATAGGTAGTACCCCGCAAATCGAAATCACTTCTGGATCATGAGGGAAACTCGTGCTAAATCGAATTCTCAAAGCCTGAAAACCGTGCTTCAGCTATGATGACTGGTTCGGATCATTATTGTCTGAGTTCACTAAGCAAGGAGATCCGTCTCCTGGCCCACCTAAGGAAGATTGCTTCTCGACAGCTTTCTGGCCAAGTAAGACGCGTATCCATCCACGATACGACTCCCTTTGTCTCGATATCTCATGTCTGGGGACACGAAAAAGCAGAGGCTCCCTTCCATCTTGAGTCGGGTTGTGGAAACAGGGACGTGCCAATCTCGAGAAATCTCGAGTCTCTTCTATTGCGTCTGCTCTGCCATGATGGGGCCAGCCTGCCTCAGCTTTGGAGCGATGGGTCGATGCTCCCCTTATTGATAGACATGGTTTGCATCAATCAGACGAATGTGGACGAGAAGGCATCTCAGATTCCGCTGATGCGACGCATATACTCACAAGCAAAATCCGTTATCATCTGGATCAATGAGTCCGACAGCTCTCTTTTCTATGCCTTTCAGTCTCTTCGTCGAATCGTCAAGGAGAAGTCACACATTAGCCAAGATAAGCTGTGGACACTGTTTGATCCCGTCGGCTGGGACGCTCTCAATCGCCTCTTATCATGCGACTGGTTTCACCGCAGATGGGTTATTCAAGAAGCAGTCATTCCAAAGGAGGCAGTCTTTCTTTGCGGCTCGGACGTAATCACGATGGACGACCTCTTCAGTGGCGTCGACGTCGCTTACGGCGCAATGGTCGCTTGACCGAACGAGATGAAAGTCAAGTTCCAGTTCGGAAGGATTGGCTCACTCAGACCAATCATAGTCCTGAAGCAACTGAGAAAAACACACGGCGACGGCCGGCATCATCGACGCCTTCTGTGGCTGCTGGAGAACTTGCGCACAACCAAAGCTACCATGGCCCATGACCAAGTGTACGGGCTGCTCGGTCTTTGCAGCCCGGAGGAGGCTTTGGGCAACCCAATTAGATACGACCTGGATCCAGAGGAGATCTTCAGAGCCGCTGTCGAAACTCATGCTCGTCTATACAACGACTTGGAATTCCTGGGCCTCTGCGCGCCTGCGCAAAGAGACCATGTTGGGAGTGCACAGAGACCGTTCCGCGGTCCATCCTGGGTACCTAATTGGTATTCAACGCAACTTCAGCGTTGGCTGGGTCTCCACGATGTGGACCGTGACAACTTCTTCAAGGCATCTGGTTCAATGGCTTTTGAATTTTCGTTTGAGGGAAGCGAGCTGGCAGTATCAGGAATCCTCGTTGACAAGATCCTAAACTTGGGAGACTTCAACCGCCAAGGCAGACAAGCCGAGTTATCGGACCCAAACTCCATGCTGTTTCAGGAGTACTTCGACTTTTGGATGAAATCAGCCTCAAGTGGCGAAAGCATGGCATATCCCGACAGTGCCAGCCATGCTGAAGCGTTTGCGCGCGCTTTGAGCCTCCTCGGTGTCTACAAGGACTCCATTCCTTCACCTGACGTCGTGCCAACCATGTTCTATCATTGGTGTAAGGGGTCGACCCTCGGCAGGCAATTAGAAGAACTTGGCCTTGGATCTAGGCTCAGTGACAAAGATGGAAGTCAGAGACCGTTCATAAGGATGAAGCGCCTGCTGTCATGGCAACCGTTCATTACAGAAAAGGGATATATCGGACTTGCTCGGGAGCAATGTTGGGCGGGCGACGAGATCTGGGTGGTAGCTGGTTGCAGCGTCCCAATCGTTCTCTCGAGGATCGACATGAATCAAAATGGAAAGATGGAAGTGAAGGGGGAATGTTTCATTGACGGATTTATGTTTGGTGAGATCTCCGCGGGCTCTACGAGAGACACTCACAAACTGGAGAAAGTGACGCTTGTTTAGTGGATTGCGCTATTGCTTCCTCACGCCCTGTATAGAAATACACCAAGTAGATGTGTCGATCCATTCTCTCTCAAGACTCCGTTGTTCACATCCCGGTTGTTTTCTAACCCTAAAAGGGCCTAAGCCGCTCGACGCGGAAGCTCATTATTCCTCGAAATCAACTTCCTTGCAATGACCAGCCTTACATCCCTCGCACAAATCTTTTCGATGAGGAGCCTTGCTACGGCGGTCGAAGGTGGGCTCCTCCATCTGAATCCCACGCCACTTTTTAAGACGATAGGCGACTCTGTCCGCATACGAGTCATCGAGAACCGGTCGACTGAGGCTCTGGCATGCCCTGCAACGTTGATGATAGACTCTTGCGTTGTACTTGTCGTTCCGGTACATTCGGATGGTGATGGGGACTTTCTTGCTTGACCATCCACCGGCGTGGCATGAGCGGTTGCGGCAAATGAACCGGCCCATAACGTTCGTGTCGTACTCTCTGATGCACTTCTCGTTATCAATCGGGTGAAAGTCAAAACAGAGATCATCATCCTCTAGGAGGCGTGAGACGTCATCGTGGAGGGCTGGGCACATGGACCATCGCTCAACTGACTTCGATTTCCGGCGCGCCATTGAGAGGAAGACGTTTGGTAGGTGCTTTTTGTTATTTGACGCGTGTGTGATATGTGGTGTGAAGGTGAATAGATTGATGGAAGACCAATCTTGGGCAAGCTGCCGACATGGAACTTAAATAAATGGACGACCATGAGAGAAGGGGGCAAGAGAAAACAACTCCAAGAATGACGGGAGCCAGCAACATACACGGGAACGTTTTTCCATTTCTGCAGGAGGCCTACCAGTGAATCAACCTTGCGTGATCCGGACGTACCAAGATGCGGCCAGCCGTGCGACCAACAAACGCAACAATGGCAATAACCATTGTCATAGTGAGGGGCTCACAAGGCGCAGCTTCAAAGAGCCATGCTGGATCTTGCAAGTGATTATCCAAGCGACAGACGGTTTACATGGCGAGGCTGCGAATGTGGCCGAATGTCAAAGCACTCCAAACCTGCATATACACTATCGTCAAGCTGCAGAACGAGCGACATTGGCAAATGAAAGGTAAACACAGAAAGGAATCAAAGGGGACAGCAGAAGTAATTTCTTCATAGATGCCTAATTAATTGACGTCAATCCCAGTCCCATCGCTGTCTATCAGCCACTTGTTGGCCTGACTCAAGGCCCGCACAGCCGCTTCCCCATCGACAACCAACAAACCTGAGGGCGCAGCGAAGGAGAATATGTAAAAGGTTGCATAGGCCACAATGAATTCACTGTGACTAGGTATAGAAAATGCATGTTCCTTGATTGGTTCCCATCTCCAGTAACTTGACCAAGTAACTACCGCGTCATTGACGTGTGTCACAAGACCAGCAGAAGACCAATTTCAGCTCCATCTAGAAACAGAACCAGTCACCGCCTCATTCCCATTGGATGAATGCCTACTGACGGTCCGACGGATGGCTTGGCTATTTCATGCGGAACACGACTCGACGTGTGTGAGGCCAACTGCCTAATGTACCTATATATAGCTCGGCACCTCAATGGGTCAATAAGGACAATGGGCTGCGTTCAACCATCACCATCGGTCATCTGCTGACCCGTTCGACGGCCAATGTCAGGGAAATGCTCCCGTTTTGCACTGGCCCTGACAAGTGCCGAGCAAGGTGCATGTAAGAGCAGCCCCCCGCCGGTAGGCACTGAAGCAGTCCAACTGCCGTTAAACCATCTTGAGGTTGGCACGACCTCAGCCGCAAGCCACAACAAGGAGTGGCCTCGTTACACCAGCCAACCAGAACCTCCAAAGCCGTCCACCCACTTGGAAACAAATTTACCAAGCCACCCCATTTGACCGTTGAGCCAATGCCTAGGGAGACCGGCCCCGTCTCGTGAAAGAAGCATATTTTTAGGGCTACACTAGCTGACGCGCCGGAGACGTGTCGTGGCTCCTTGGTGTCCTTTTTCTTCGTCTTGGCGGTTTGTGTTAATGAAGGACTTTGTGGCTGCTTCATAGCGGCTGCCTAATAAGGGAGGGCGTTGGGGACAGTGAGGTATTATAAGATGATGGCCTATCCGTGGCATGGAGGGCGTACGATTCCCACCAATATGGATTTCGTTTCGGCATCGTAGACTTCATAACCGGCACCCATCTTCATCTCACGCATTTCCTCACTCTTTTGAGCCGCTAGGCATTCTAACTTTTCACGATGCTCAATCCGACCCATCTCCTCCTGACCCTCTGGGCCTTTGCCAGCCATGTCCTCTCATCGCCAGCGCCGGCACCCGCCCCGTCTCTTCCCGTCTTCGAGTTTGATCCTGCGAAACGGGCCAGCCAGGCATTCAAATGTCCCCTATGGAAAGGCCCTCTTCCAGACAGCGCCCAAGACCTCGCCGGCAGCACGTGCAGCAACACTTTGACAAGGACATTCACACATGGCTCCATCACCACCCGCCTCTACCAAGTGCCCGGTTCGTGGCAGCAGAACGAGCGCTACAGTGAGATCGTCAACGGCGTCGCGGATGGCATCAAAAAGGGCCTCCCCAAGTTTGGGACGCTCGCAGGTCCGCTGACCATCAACATCGGCTTCGTGTCGGGTGTGCTTGGAGACCTTGTGCAGGTTGACGACGATAATTCTGGCACCAAGAACCCGTGCTATATCATCATCGACTTCCCGCCGAGCTGGGTCAAATATCCTTTGGTTGCGATCCAGAAAGACGTCATCAAGGGCATGTACCAGTGTGTCGAGCAGTTCCACCGACCGACTGTTACGACCTGGACTGATGGCAATGAGTGGTGGCGACGAGGCATCGCGCGTTACTTCGATGGCCTTAGCTACCCCGCGACCTCTGCCATCTTGAACCGCGGTCTGTACCCAGAGGAATACCAACACGGGATCCCGTTCTACCAAAACAGCGATGCCACTGCCCTCTTCTTCCACTTTGCCGACGGTCTCGCTGGCTGGACTCCCACCGATGTTCACAACTGGATGAAGACACACGCCAACAAGGCGACATACGATCAGGAACGCACATCGCTGTCGACCGATACAAAGATCACATCATCACTATTTCACCGCTTCATCCTCGCTTGCAAGGACAAGACGATCAAGTACCCGAACGGACAGAAGATTACCTATACACTGTCAGGCCCTCCCGAGAGGGTCTACTCCGTCGTCAACCTCTCTCGCACTGGCAGCGAATACAGCAAGACCGTTGCGATTAGCGCCTGGAAGGGTGCTACGCACGTGTTTCCTATCAAGGCTGGCCAGACGATGCGGTTGTCGATGGAGGTCAAAGCCGGGATCGAATGGAGCATTCGCAAGGTTGGAACGACGGCTTGGAAGAGTGGGGATCGAACCAGATCGGTGACTATCTCAGCTGCTGGGAGCGATACCAAGTATGAGATTGCAGTGAGCTCGACGAGAGATGATGCTGGCTCGGGACTGAGCAAGGTCAAGATGACCAGGACGGCATGATCTGGGGAGGAATTTGAGACGAAACGGGGTGAAGGAATGCGGTACACATTGCACTACATGTATTCAACCGTTTATTCAGAATGTCAGTAGTCTATGGTTTCAAAGCATACATCATGACAGGATAAAGCGGTCTGCCATCGATCAAGGGGAAGCCGTGCTGAAGGTCCTTTCTCACCAATCGCAGTCCAGCTTGCTCGAACAATGCCTCGAACTTCTCGCCCTCCCTGCATCGCGTTAGTCCTCACTCTGAATGCCCGGGTCAGACTCACCTCGTGACACTGCTATCCTCCTCGTCAAACACGTCCTCTCCAACCGTGCCGATATTTTCCTTAAAACCTATCAGACCATCTGGGTGTAGAGCCGCCTTGCACCTCTTCAAGAACTCGAGCAGGAGATTGTCAGGCAGGTACATGGCACACCATTGCACCCAGATCAAGTCGTATTGAACGCCCTCTGCAGGTTGCCAGCCTTCGAGGCCGACGTTGTAGACATTGCCCACGCCGGGTTTGTCTCCCAGCGCGGCAGTAAACTTGGAAATGGGTTCGATGACATCGACGCGCTCGGCCATTGGCAGTAGTAGACCTTCCGTGACGCGTCCGATGCTGCGCATGTGTTTGGTTAGCAGTGCTCGAGGGTAGTTTTGAAGCGATGCGCACCCGGCTCCTCCCTCGAGGGCTCTCGAGACCTTCTTCCGCCCACTCTTGATTCCGTAGCCAAGTCTTGCCAAAAAGGTGCGCGACCCTTGTAAGTCGATGCGCGACAGCGAGGGCTGGCCGCCAAGCATGCCGCTCACCGACGCCTCGACGCCCTCCCAGTATTTCTTGCCGTCATCTAGCACGATGAGGGAGTCGGCTTTGGCTGTGGCTGGTGAGGTAACCATAGCGATAAAAGGCGACTGGAATGCAAGGCTTAGATCGGTTTTAAGGCGGACAATGACAGACCCTTCCTCGATGTCTTCTTTTCTTCTGGTGTTGTGAAATATCGCGCATAATTTTCTCGCTTTTATCCATCCCCAGTAGGTGCCAATTAAAAGACCGCGGAAGCCCCGGGCCCACAACTTGAACATTTCTCGCAGAAGCACTGTAACTTTAGACTCCTTCCCGTCCCTCCCCCGGTAGCTTAAGGGACCAGGTACAAAAGAGTATTTGTGCTGGAATTTCCTCTTCCAGTAAAACATGTTCCTACATGTACACATGTACACTAGCTGCAATGGGACCATACTCCACTGCGGCTCGAATTGCCTTTTCGCTCGAGACAGCAAGATATCTTCAAAGCCAGGCTGATGGCAAGTTTCAGTAACAAACTGATCGAACTTTATTCCCACCTTGTAGCGCTAACTCACCCAGCCAGGAGAGGAAGACCAGGGCATCGTGGATACGAGAATAGACAATCAAGACAACACAACGGGAGTAGAAGGACGGCCATACTGTTATTGGAGAGAATGTAGTACGGAACATCGCGCTTCAGAAAGGGCCTGCATCCATTACAATGGACCATACAATTGGTCACAAGGTGAAAACTCTGCGGAGTAAGCCTTCATGTTGCTCATCAAACCTTGCTGAGGGCCTCCAAGATAAGCCTTGTCATAAGATGTGCCTCCACCCCGTGGCTTTTTCTTCTCGTCAGGATATTTTTTTTTACCTACCTGGGTAGCCGTGTGTCGCCGCCTCCTCCTCCTCACTACTTACACATACATTAATATCAACCATGCCCATAATCAACACATCTTGGACTCGCCTACCCCCCCAGATCCGACGTCACATTCTCGACTTCTTGCTTTGCGATGGGTGCGGTTTAGCCAGGCTAGCTACCGTCTCGCGAGAGTGGTACGCAGTCATCGAGCCATACAACTTTGCCAGGATCAGCCTGACGCCCCTGCGTCTGTGTCATTCTGGACCTATTCTGCATCGAAAAAGGGATGTTATCAAATACATATGGTTCCGCTTGGAATTGCAGCAGTATGACTGCACTAAATGCGCGCCCGATCACCAAAGTCTATGGGGACTGAATGACGGGGACAATATGCTTATCACGAAGGCTTTCCAGAGCCTGTTTTTGACCCTTAGCCAGTGGAAACCTAACGGCAGTTTGATGCTCGATATTAGTATTTACTCGCTCAGTGACTCCCAGCACTGGTTCAAGTACCTCGACTTCAGACCTGATATCCCTCCCAGCGAGTCTTCTTTTCCGCCTTGGCACGGTCAGCCGTCGGCATGGACCCCGACTGATGACCCGACCCACGGCTGGGTTGCCGGCCGCCAGGAAACTGCCCCAAACTGGTTCGCTATCGAGAAAGTGTTTGACGAGATTATGTGCGAAGGGCCATTTGATGAAGAGGAGCCGGAGATGCAATGGTGGCAGGGGCTGCCGTCAGTGCCTGCGATCACGGGCATTCTCCTTCGCCAGCAAACTCGCCGGCGATGGAAGCCAACCGCCCTCGCGAACATGCTCACCCGTTTCCCTAACCTGGAGGAGATTTGGTACGAGCCTTGGAGAGAGTGGCAAGGGATGGAGCGATTTACAGACAAACGTGAGTGTGCGGCCACCAGGTCAACTGCTATTGACCCTCCCACTAACCGTCCTCCTTCTCACAGGTTACCAGACGCTTATCGAGTCGCTCACCCGGGGAAAACTGCGACGACTGGTTGTCTTCGAAAACTTCAACCAAGCCTACCCCGGCAAGTTTTTCGAGTGCCATCCTATCCGGGTGCCGAGCCCTGTTGTGAGCCGGGAGCTTGCAAGAGCCAGCCTGCAGCTTGAAATTCTGTCTGCCTCGTTCATGGTCGAAGCTCGGTACTTCTTCAAGCAGACTCGGCAATCATCCTGGACGTGGCAGAATCTGACGGCGCTGGCACTGACCTCGAGGCTGCTGGCTCCCGGTGCGAGCGCCACTGATATTGACGATATGCTACTGGACGCCGCCGTGGCCGCCTTGAACATGCCTAAGCTCGAAACCATGGAAATCTGGAACGGCAGAGAGGGCTTAGCGATGCTCTTCCGCTACAAAATTGGTCGAAACGGGCAGTCACCTATAATCACTTTGCGGGGGACATTCGAACTGGCTCTCAGACCTGCTGTTGCTCGGGCTTGGGATGCAGTTGCGCTCCAACATGGCCACGGCAAGGTCGTGATCAAGAGCAGCTCGATTGATGTCGACAGCATTGGATCCCACGGCGATGCAATCTGCCATCTGGGGCTCTCCACGCAGGTTATCAGACCTGTCTCGCTTCAACAGATCCTCAAAGAGCACCAGGTCCGGGCAGGAGTGTTCAATGGACAGGTGTAATTATTGGTCTTTGACAAGGGAGTCACGGAGGACCAGCCAGAACAAGTCAAGCACGCAAAAGGGAAGGGACGTCGCAGTAAGACGGCCCAAAATGAAATTTGTAAGGAAGTAAACAGCCTTGGAAATAGGTACGGTAGCAAAATGGAATATTATGCAAGCAATGGATGGACCGAAGGGTCCGATTCTCAACCTAGCACCAGCGATACATCAGCTTTTTTCACTGCTTCCCAAGCACTCCTTTGGACTCTGCCAACTCCTCTACGATACGCAACTCCATCATCCCAGCTAACCCAAAGCACATTCATAAACGACCAAGTTTCCTCCTCAACTGGTTGCGGATCGGGAAAGTTCAATCCGCGCGATACAGCGACGACCTCACAACACATCCCGTTCTCCTCGTCGAGAATCTCTTCAAGATCAGACGGCAAATCAACACAGAGTTCGCCCACTTCTTCCCCTTTGTCGTCTCTGAATACAGCTGTGACCCCAAGCGCTATCCCAAACATGGGCACCACGTAATCGCCTGGCCCCCTGTACGACGCCGCTCTTGAAAGCGTTGTGTTGTACCGCGGTCGAGCTGCCGTAAAGCATGCTTTCTGTGTCTCAGCGCAGAGATATCGGCTGTATGATAGGTGTGGCCGCTGATCTTGTTCTTTTGGCACGGCTCCGAGAGGGACCGGATGCCAGAACTTGAGAGTTGGGCAAGATTCGTGCTCATAGTAGTAGGTCGTCTGGAGCTGCTCGTAGGACACCTTGCAGTCTGGATCCTCACATCTCTTATCGAAGTCTTCCCACAGCTTGAGAGTTGACGCGATCCTCTCCTTTTCGGCGCCTGGGTCTTCCAGCTTGAATGTCCAACCATCTGGGAGGTCGCTTTGTTTGCCCATGTACAGGCCCTTGTATTCGTGCCATTCATTCTGGAAAGGCAACAGGCGTGGTGGACCATCTTTCGTGTCTCGGGTATACCATGTCAGTATTGGGATGGCCTGGAATGGTTCCCAGTGAGCTCTCCCCCATTTGAAAGGCGGGTTCTTTATATAGCAGGCTGTCGTCCAGGCCAGCGAATGGAGATAACCCTGCCAACCCTCCCATGTCCAAGTCGGGGCAGCAGTCTCGTCATCAGTTGGAGGTAGTCGACGTCTAACGTGATTTCTTGATCGCCACAAAAGACTGAGGTCGAAGAAAGACACGGGTAGGCCGTGGATGAACCCTCGGGGGAAAGCCTGTTCCATGGCCGAAAACGCGCTCGCAAATGCCGACGTTACATCTCGGTCGAATGAAAGATATCGTCTGTTGTAGTTTGCAATGAGATTACACAAAACGGATATGTCCGGGACGTTCAGAGATATGTCGAATGGGGAAAAGTTACTAACAAGCTCACCACCACCGATTTTCAGGTGTTTAGAACTGAGGTTATGGGGTGAAAGGACATCCTCATAGTAAGTGTTTGCACGACAAATCCAGCGAACAGAGTTCTCAAAGAAGACGAGTTTTCTTCTCGAGAATATTTGCTCCTGCATCGTCCAGCCGCGAGTTGCCCACTGAGACTGGCTGAGAAGATCGGTTTGTCTGATTGAGACGGTCAAGTTGGGCTCCAATTCGAGAACAGGGCCCAGGTCTCTTGGTCCGGACACGTCTCTAAGTCCGCACAGCCCGGAGGTTGCGTCAAATCCTTTAGCAACTACAATTGTTAGGGTTGCGTTTTCGTAGATCTGGGACATTTGACCAATGTGTCGGTCAAGGGAACTCTCGTCATCTTGGGGGATGCATAGAGAGTCGACCCAAAGAAACTGCTCACCCAGCATGGGAACGAGCTTGATGGAATGCCAAATGGTCGCCGCAATTTCATCCTGAAGTCGATCGAAGATCCCTTCCTCTTGCAAGATCGGCAAGCTTTTTCTCTCCGTCATGAGCGTAGCAGTCTGTCCCCATACGTAGCTGAGAGCCACATACTCTGCATTCTTGGGGGCTGGAACCAAGCACATCTTTTCGCAGTCTATCAAGAATGCGAAAGGCTCTTGCAATCTCAGGAGGGTCTCGGAGCACTTGTCTCCATGGTGGGCTGTGCAATCGGCCTTCCACTGGCGTACCAAAGCAGGATCAATGTATTCACGATCCAAGACCCGGCCCAGTCCTACGCCAGGCACTTGAGGCAGGGCAAAAGAGTCGTTGACGACGAATTCTGCCGGGGAAGAATACCAGGTCTCATCTTCTCTCGAAGTTCCGACTAGGAGGCTCACTCGACCTTCAAAAAAGTCCAAGGACATTCCAGTCAAGCCCTCCCGATCGCTCGTTGTGAGACATGCGGCCAGGATAGGCTGGTGCTTGGTACACGAAGAGACGCCGAAAATCTCTTCGGTGCTGCCCAGTTTCCATTGTCGAGGTTTCTCGGAAGTTACAGCAACTGGATCTGCAGGGTTCGCATCGTTCAAATTCTTGACGTATGTGGCGGCGTCGTGAAAGGCCTTGCAGACGCCACATGGTGGAGTGTCGTTCCGATGGAGGTGTTCAGAGGCGCCCATATTCACTTGGATGGATGTCCAGCGCCCGACTCGACGACAAATTCTCGATATGAACATTGGAGCATCGACCAAGTTACATGAGTGATTTAGACACATGAGAATAAGCAGGGGTCATGTGATTTCGGTTTATTGAAGATTATGACCGGGCCTTTGAACACGCAGATCAGAGCGCTTAAAATGATCTGAATATTAGAATGAAGTGGTAACCTCGAGAATATAGCTGTCTCTTGGCGGTGCAACAATAATGTTATCTGCCGTTACGAGCTGGAACAGAAGTTCAACGACATTGAGCTAGAAATGGCATTTCTCTAATTAATCGACACGCACTGTATATGAACTCGTGGGAAAAAGATACATTAGATAGCAACTGAACTTATACTGAGAAGAAGACCCCCGTCCTTAATAGACCACAACTGTGGCGGGTGGGCGGAGCTCGAGGAGTCACAGTGAAGAGCATCGCTCACTCGGTGGCTTCCCTACTATCTGGAGCGACGCTATCGTCGTGGCCTGGCGTGGCGCCAAACTGAGGGTTACAATGGGGAGACAATCCGCCCAGAGCAAAAGGATAAGGAGGTTAGGTTCCTCCCAGAACTGGCGAGAGCAATATTGAAAACGAAAAACACGGGGGGCTTCAATCTGTGGCTAGATTGACTCGGATTTTAAGGCAACAGAATGTAACGATGGAATTGAATACACCACCGCCCTCCAGAGGCTCATTATCTGTCTTTTATCCTCTTTCCCGTTCGCAGTTGATATATCATCGTCCAGAAACAGTTTCAATTATGAACTACCTACCCGAAGAAGCGAAAGACTGGACATTCTAAGAAGCCTGAGGGGCGCAAAGTTGCTTAAGCTTCGTGACCTATCGCGGGCCGTGGATGATACGACGCAACCTCCAATAAGCCTTCACAGCATGAAAAGAAGCCTGGGCACGATTGTGCCTGGCACCAGTTGGAGGGCCAGGGCTTGACACGAAACTTAAACCGGGGTCAGCGAATCAAGCGGTAGGTAACTAAACCTCCACGGAACGACTGTTCCCGGTTCGGTACGGCCGGCGCGGTGCGTGCCGGTGCCGCCATGGTCGTGCTTTGACTTTGGACACCGGAGAATTGCACAAGAGGGGCGAACCCGGTTACTTGCCTCTCTCGTTCTGTGTTGGTGTCAATGCCCCTCAATGGTACGCATCGAATGGCCTTTGCAGACGCGCCGTAAACTTACGGAACACCTGCATGCGAATACGGCAGGTCTCATGTGCGGCTGCCGCGGAAGAACAACATCAAACAGGGGGTAGTGGGATGCAGAATGTATGTAGACGCTCAAATAAGGCTTATCGGCGGCCCCTAGAGCGGGAATGTTTCCTAAAACCAGTCTTCAAGGGACAGCCAATTCCTATCAGCGCACTGGGCCATTCTCCAGACCCCAATCAGTCCGCCCGTCAAGATGCAATCCATCCTTTCGTCCCCTTGTCTTCCCTCGCCGTATTCACAACCGTGCCTCGGCCCAAACACATCCTCTAAGGGCCGTGTCGTAACAGCTGAAACCGAAGCTGTAAAGGGTTGGCGGGTGCAATTGAAATGGCATTATGGGAGACCAGAGGCTACCTTTCGACGGTTTCAACAGAGAGCAGGCGTAAATTCGTCCAGTCGCTTATCCACAGGTCAAGACGATTGACACTCTTTCTCCTCTCGTCGACACTCGACACGTCACCGAGGCATTGGCCCACTACAAATCGACATTTACCCCCTTTACCCGCTCCCTGTTGGTCGTATGTTGGTCAGGGGTTAGGTTACCGTGGGGACTTTGCCCACACGGCACGAGCATTTGGGTTGTCTGTTGGTTGTTAACAGTGCAATCACTTTACATCCGGAGCATTTTCTCTTTTGATCCACAAGAACCCCCATCTGATGTGGAAAGCATTTTTATTTTCTCACCAAGAGGGGCTTGACATCTTCCTGTTTGATCTTCCGGACCCGTCACCCGTGCTCTAGGCGATCGGGAAGCATTGACAAGATTCAAGGTTGAAACCTGGACCAGATCGCCAATTCGTCAACTTAGCTCGTGGGTGAGAAGCTAGTCGGAGTCATGGCGGAAACGACCGAAGTCACGAAACAAAAGTCGCGCTCTTCCAGCCCAAAGTCGCAGAAGAGCGAACACGACCCTCAGATTCCCGAGACTCAGGTACTAGTCGCTGAGGTAAGCAATCTTTCAGACTTATAGAACGGAGCAGATTGCTAAGTAGATGCTATGCTGTTTAGGAGAACGATGGAGATGTCAATGATGATGATTCGGCGGTTGAGGTGAGTCCCATAACTCTTTCAAGCAACCTCAATTTCATAACGGACATGGTTACTTTATACTATCACGTCATCCCTTTGGTTGTTTTATTTCTTTTTCATCTTGTTTAATCTTGGTTGGCATTTCTTGGGGCTTTGAATTTATTGAGAATTAATCCGGATTCTATCCTCGTTAGGATGATGCCGCCAGTTCCACCGCGTCGATGCGATCAAGCATCATGCAATACCGTCAAGAGAACGGCCGAACATATCACGCATACAAACCATCCAGTAAGTTTACTCTCACCCATTCTATACTGAGTCTAGGCTTCTAACAACCTTACAGTCGACTATGTTCTCCCCAATGATGATGTAAGATGTTTAATGCCTAGATGCTCATGGAGATGAGGCTCTGGCTAACCAATTGGCCTGCGGGTGTTAGATGGAGCAAGACCGATTAGGTAAGTTGTCATTAGTGTAATCTATCTCTCATCGCCACGATCACGGTTGCATAAGAGAGCGTCTGATTTCCTTCGTAGGAAATCACGGGAATGCAACATCAATGCTAACACTGAACGTGGTAGATCTCCAACACCACCTCTTCGCCCTCACATTTCATGGCAAGCTCTTTATTTCTCCCGCTGGAAAAGAGAAGCCAATCAACCGCTGTCTCGATATCGGTACCGGGACTGGCGTTTGGGCCATCGATTTCGGTGAGTACACACTACGAATAGCTAGGGCGTGCTTGAACCTGGACCTTGCTAACCACTCCTTCTTGTAGCTGATGACCACCCTGAAACACAGGTAAGCACACTCGCCCACTTACATGTCACGTCCAAGATCTCTGAATAACTCTGGTGAAAGGTTATTGGAATCGATATCAGCCCGATTCAGCCGAGTTTGTGAGTCTCCTTCCCCAAACACAATGTCTAGGTTGGTCTTTGACTCAGCTACTGATGTGCTGTAGCGTTCCGGCCAATGTAGAATTTCAAATCGATAACCTCGAGGACGACTGGACTTTTAACTACGAATTTGACTTCATCTTTGCTCGCATGATGACAGGCTCCTTCGGCGACTGGCCCAAATTCTTCAGCCAGAGCTTCGATAAAATGAGCCCCGGCGGCTGGATTGAGTGCCAGGACATTTGCTTTCCTGTCCGGTGCGACGACGGCACTGTCAAGGAAGATTCATTCATTCAACAGTGGTCCGACCTGATGGTCAAGTCTTCGGAGGCTTTTGGTCGTTCCGGGAGAAGTGCGGCATCCTATAAGCAGCAGATGACGAACGCTGGCTTCATCAATGTCACCGAAGTCATTTACAAATGGCCCACGAACAGATGGCCCGCCGATCTTCATTACAAGACCCTTGGTGAGTGATTTCGATTCGGAGACGACGCGAGTTGCCTCGTATACTAACTCTGGCGAAGGCTACTGGTGCAAGAGCAACATCACCGACGGCCTTTCCGGACTGAGCATGGCTCTCTTCACGCGTGCCCTGGGGTGGTCGCAGGAGGAGGTTGAAGTCTTCCTCGTCAACGTTCGCAGGGATATGAATAACAAATCTATTCACGCGTATTGGCCCATGTAAGTTTGATATCTGTTACTCTCCTGTTTGCCATGAGTTCATGACTAATTCTCATGGTTCCAGCCATGTTGTCTACGGACAGAAACCTGAAGAGGAATGATCACCTTTATCCCGCATACACCTTGAAAATATCAGGTTTGTGAAAAGAAAATTGCAAATCAAGCACTCGATAGCCCAATTACTCTTCTTCTTCCATCCGATCGTTTCCGAGTAGTACTAAATGAGACCGACCAATACAAATCAACTTTGGATCTCACAATGTTCTGTGACAAGTAACGAGATAGATTCATTCACCACATTCCCCGCCGCATCCAGCAAATAACTCTCCAGACCGAATCCTGAACCTGGACCCATGATCCCCGGCCAGATTTCAATCTGGCGGCAATATTGTCGTGGGTCGCGTCTGTGATGTCTGGCTCGCTCTTGGCTTTGGATCCGGCACTCGTCTGCTGGGGTGACTTCTTCTCTTTCACGAGCTCTTTCTGATAATGAAGGACAACCTCGGGTTTGTCAACAAGGTAATTAATCATACGCCTTGCAGAATCAAGCTGCCGTCGTGTTGCATTACAGTTGAACCGCCAACGATCATGTCTTTCCAGTAGCCCAATTCACGATCCCTCTGTTTGGCCTGCGATAATCTGGAATCCGAATGCTACTTGTTTTTGACAATGATGCAATTCCAGAAATCTTCAGCCCCTAGCAGCCTCTTCACATAATTCAGTTCCTGCAGAGTAGGTAAGAATCCTTTCCGGGCTTAGTAGAAAGGGAATAGAGTATCATACCATCAGTCGTCTTCCTCTGATCCTAGTCTGGGAGATGGCGGCTCGTTTCTAGATCTCGGTGCCTGCTAGTCGCTTTCACTCTTGATCACCTTACCTAGGTACAGTACGCGAAGCACTCGCCCTTGGTAGAGTTGCAAGAGCCTAAAGGCGCAGCCAGTAGATACCTCCGGTTAACCGCTGTGGCTTGACAAGGAGACCGAGCTGAAATTATCGTCTATCGCAGGCGTCAGGTTTCTGCGTCATTTTCCACGCGTGCATGAACTGGCAAGGCAGAGCGCTTCGACTTTCAAGCAAACAGCCAATAGCTACACAGGCGACCCGCCCACGTGTGGCCTGTTGGTGACGCGGATGAAAGATCTAATGCATCAGTGACGGAGGTTGAGTGCTTGGCGTAACCAAACATGCTCTCGATGGAGAGGGGAAACTTGCTGTGTAGGGACATAAGTTACCTGCGACTTGGCATACACTTGGATATGAATGACAGAGATAGAGTGGTTTGCCTGGCCGTAGGGACTTCGGCGCCTTGCCTCTTTATCCGTACCGACATAGTTGTTGGCTATCTCAGAACCTGTTCATGATAGGCGTGCATTTACACTTTGTTGGAAAAGGGTACATGCACGGCGAAGGAAAAGAAGCACAACCGAGGCCCCCGAAAGTAGTCACCAAGGCGAGGGTTGTTCCAGACCTGGGTCAATTGGTGATTCCAGCGCAGTGATGGGCGGTGAGGCGTTTTTAAAAGCACAAAAGAACATCGTAGGGCGCATTTGCTTTGCACATTGGTCAGCGGCAACCTGTGGGCTGCATTGCTTATCAGGCCGTCAGCGAGACTCGGTCTTTATGCACGTTGGTAAGCAACGTGGGCTGTAGAGGCCACTAAGCCCTCGGCTCGGCTGGGTAAAGCATGAGACTTAATTAACTGGGAATACCTAGGTACTTGGGTCTCGAGTAGACGATTATGTGAGGGCCAGTTGTGTTTTTATGCCTTTGTGCCAGCAACTCGTCCTTGATGGAGCGGACAGCCCATACAATAGTGTGAGAGCTGTTGCACGATATTCTAAGGTTATAAGCCTGAGTATCTATCAAGGATGTGAAAATACTTAGGTAACTAGTCTTTGGATTAGATAATTCTCGCAAGGTGTTTCCACTTTTATGTTCTACCGAAGGGGATGGTTTTGAGACCGCATCGGGCATGCACTTGAGGATGGAGATAAGTACAAGATGCCTCCCGGCCCCATATGAGTCGTATTTGGTTGTCTTGGGTGATATGAGGATTGGACGGTCTTTCTTGAACAAAATTTGGACGTCAGGCAGGTGAGTAGAAGGCAAAAAAGGGACGCAGTACTTGATGCTGAGAGACGGAGCTTGGGCTGGGGATCCCAAGTCGCAGATTAGCGAACTTACAGGTATTAAGCAAGAAGCATGGATCATTTTTATACAGTACCTAGAACTCTTAACAACGTGAACGAAGAAACCATACTACAATCAATCCCTCAATTTCCCCAAAGTCGCAAGCATCATAAAGGTGACGGCTGCCAGGAGGAAGAAAAGCACATTAAAATCATCACGAATCGATAACAACATGAAAACAACACCAACCAAGAACATCAAGAACATAAACACGACCCATGCTCCTCGCGGCGAGAGATGAAGACAAGATATCGCCGTGAGATATGCCTTTGTTGGCAGTCGAACCAGAGCGTTATTATGCTCCCAAAGTCTTGTCCATCTTTCACCATCTTCATCGTGCAGAGCTGCTTCAGGATCTCCCTCGGGGTTGATCAACCGGGGCCTAGTTTCGTTCAGTATTTACCCACGCTGATGGTTTGGGTCCGAATCCAGCCCTTACCTCGACATTGGGCAGTGTTGCCACCGTCCGAGGGAAAAGACGACTGCTTGATGCCAGGCAACGGCGGAAGGGACGGGAAAATAAACAAATTGATGGCTGAGATGGAGGTGGGCTTTCGGCGACGCTACTTTGCTTCTCGCAGAAGAATTTGCCAAGATTGATGCCGTCGAAGATTTCTAATCAAGACCTTGTGCGGGGATCAAAGTCTAGGCATCAGATGCGGCGAAGACCGTGAGATGGCGAGTGACCACGTGACCACCTTGCGATCTGGTATGTTGCGCTGCGGTAGTTAGACCTAAACAGTCCGAAAGTAGATTTAAAAACGCAGTAAAATAAGCCAAAAAATAGAGTTAATTCAGCAAGCAACTTTTTGCCTTGACTGTCGGGCCTAAATTCTTCCTTCAACAAGGCGTATGGTTGGTGTTGACAGCCAGGGCGTGTCCGGTGTGAGCGCGACTTTCACGTATATCACTAAGACACGAGACACATTCCTGTCTGCTGCACCTTCCGTAGCTAGGTATACTTTGCTTCTTCGACATGACACGTGCCATTGGTGCTTGCGTCAGCCCCTATTTCTCCTCACTATCAGCCGCCCGAGGGGGGATTCTGCCACGAGTAACCGGTTGCTACATGTTGTGTAATATTGGGCATCAGCCGTCCCTACGTTCGATGTTCTTCGGGGCTTAAACCAGAAGACCATTGCTACAAAACACCTCAAAGGGGTCACCACCCTACAACCCAGAACAACGTTCAAATTCTAACGCGAGCCTCCTCCCCAGCTCCCTGCCCAAAGCCCTTCGATGGAACCCCACATTCCTACTTCCCCTCCCCCGTCCGACGACTTGCGGTCGACATTCCATGGTGCCGAGATTGTACCTCGTTACAGGTAGGGTGCAGATTGCCGCCAGATTGTGCAATCCACATCGTCTCACTTTGCTATAATCCGCGGCTTGTGAAAAGCAGAGTTCACGAATCACGAGCGACAGTACCATGCAAGGTCGTCGGAATCTGAACATGGGGCCAGGGTTGCGGGTTTATATATCAGCACTCATCGCCTTCCAATTGGATTCAATACAAATCATCCCAACTTTTGTCGTCTTCAAGACGAGGGGGGCGGACCAGGGATGAGCTACGTTTGGCGAAACGGCACCTTTGAAAACAGTCATACATGGTTCCAGACCAGCAATCTACGCCCATTGATCCCGAACACGCAAGAAAGCAGTGAGGAGTCATCGCTCGAAAACATCCCCCCAAACAATTGGTGGGATACCAGGTCTGCTAGACAATCCCTGAATGAGAGAGGATGGGATGTTGTGGAGACGGAGGAAGGACGCACAACATGGAGGGTATTCAATAATATAACGGCGTGGAGCCAGTATCGCGACTACACAGTTGAGTGGAGGAGAGGCATTGAGACGGAGGTGGAGGATGAAAGCGCGATTGGGAAAGGCGAAGCGTTTCGGTAGCTTCAAGAACCAGGGTGTATCATTACACTTGGGGCGAGGGTAGAGGTACGTTTATTTCTCTTGCGTGTCATCATTATCGAGGCAATTGGCTGACCTGGAGTTTAGCAAGTCCTGTGGATTGACAAAGTTGGAAAGGCGACCATAGAGCCTCGATGGGAGGTTCCGTGTTTTTTCAACCTGACCACAAGACATTGAAAGATTTCTCGATCAAAACGGCCGAGAATCTGGTTAGAGATCTGTTATTACCGCGTGTCACGCGTATTCGGCTTCATTCCCTCAGCAATATTCCTCTGGGGCGTCTTCTCCTTTGCTTTCCTCAGCGACGTCCACTTGCCTGAGGGATCAGAGACATGATGGCCATTCCAGGGATGGATCTCCGCGTTCTATGTATCCCTTTAGATATGAGTAGAGTCGATCACTAGAAAAAATTGACCGTCTCACCTCGTCAATGTTCTTCACTAGACCTAACAGCCTCCAAAGCTCATTACATAGATCCTATAGACTCTGCAGCTATAAGCTCGTTCTCTATCATAACACTTGGTTCATACCAGAAACGAACATAAATGTCACGTTGAAGCAATGTGAATTAGACCGAGCGTCCAGCTCTCCATTGGGCGAGTTATCACCCATCACAATCAAGTTATACCATCCCTTCCAAACCCTAGAGTAGAATGGTTGTCATGTTGCTTCCCTATCTGACCAGGCGAGCTGGCGCTTTCCCGATAGAGATAAAGTCCCAGGTAAGTGTAAGGAGTGTTAGTGTACAGAAATTATAAAGCGTATGGAGCACTACTCGTCCCAAGAATAATCTCATCAGCCGAGTCCTCCGAAACACAAGCTTAACTCGAAAACTTAAACCCATCACCGATTCTATACAAAATGAAGAAGGCCACTTTCACTTTCGCTGTCGCAGAGGGAAAAGTGCACCAATCCGACAGAAACCGTGCTCAAGTACGTTTCGAACGGGGCCTATCGGAAATTGTGGCCACCGCCGTGAAAGTCTCCGTCATCTGGTTTCGCTCAAACAATTCAGGGGGACGGTCGTATTTCCCGGAAACCGGCTCCAAGGAGGGATTGATCCATCTATATCAAACCGCCTTAAATCTCTTGG
The DNA here is from genome assembly GCA_020736575.1 of Thelonectria olida. Lineage (NCBI taxonomy): Eukaryota > Fungi > Ascomycota > Sordariomycetes > Hypocreales > Nectriaceae > Thelonectria > Thelonectria olida. Next base: position 246,912 of record JAGPYM010000035.1, read on the forward strand.
CCCACTGAACCCTGGGCAATTTGCTTCGCGGCGTTCTGTGGATAGTCGTTGAGGTCTTGTTCTCACTAAATGTCCACCAATCATAGCCAGTCCTCGGAGCTGTAACCGGGTGACGGTGAAAGGTGGCGCGGGAGAATTGGCCCAGGCTTCGGATCCATGGACTATCACGGCATCGTGCCGGAGCCAGGGAGATAGAGATGTGGGGGCATTAGAGACACCATCAGGCTGGTTCGGCCAAATCTATTGCCAAGCGCGTATTCGTAGATGGCACCATGGTCTGGACTGAGCGAGCCTTACAAAAGCCGGCAGTCTCCTGCAGTTTGTGTTTAGAATTCTAGGCTGAAACCCACCCTTCTTTCCCCTTCCACCCTTTCTATTCTTTTTCGCATTCCTCCCTGGGGCACTTCACAATGAAGGCCACTTTCTTCCTTGCGTCCGCTGTTGCGGCTTTCGTCCAGACCGCTGTGGCTGTTGGCGTTACTGGTGCCGCCGAGGGCTTTGCCAAGGGCGTCACTGGTGGTGGCTCTGCCACTCCTGTCTATCCCAAGTCCACCTCTGAGCTGGTCTCGTACCTCGGTGACTCGTCTCCCCGAGTTATCATTCTTGACCGAACCTTCGACTTCACTGGTACCGAGGGTACTGCTTCTGAGACTGGCTGCGCCCCTTGGGGCACTGGCTCTGCTTGCCAGACTGCCATCAACAAGGATAAGTGGTGTGATAACTATCAGCCCAACGCTCCCAAGGTTAGCGTTAAGTACGACAAGGCTGGCCTGAACCCCATTAAGGTCAAATCCAATAAGTCACTTATTGGTGTTGGCAGCAAGGGTATTATTAAGGCCAAGGGTCTTTACATTGCTGGAGGTGTCAGCAATGTTATCATCCAGAACGTCCACATCACCAACCTCAACCCACAGTACGTCTGGGGAGGCGATGCTATTGCCCTGGATAACACCGACCTGGTCTGGATCGACCATGTTACTACCTCCCTGATCGGTCGCCAACACATTGTCCTCGGTAACAACCCTAGCAAGCGTGTTACTATCTCCAACAGCAAGATCGATGGCACCACCTCTTGGTCTGCTACTTGCGACGGTCACCACTATTGGGCTCTCTACTTTACTGGTTCCAATGACGTAAGTTCATGAACATGACGAGCTGTATGCATCGGATCTATTGTACTGACTTCTCATCTAGTTGGTTACCTTTAAGAACAACTACATCTACAAGACGTCCGGCCGTGCCCCTAAGGTCGGCGGAAACACCCTTCTCCACGCCGTTAACAACTACTGGTATGATAACTCCGGCCACGCTTTTGAGGTTGGCACCGGTGCCCAGGTCCTGGCCGAGGGCAACATCTTCCAGAACGTCAAGGCCCCCGTCGAGTCTGGATTCACTGGCAAGCTCTTTACCAGCCCCAGCACTGCTGCCAACGCTGTCTGCTCCGCGTCTCTCGGCCATGTCTGCCAAGTCAACGGCTTCGGTACCTCTGGAACATTTTCCAGCAGCACAACCGACTTTATCACCAACTTCAAGGGCAAGAACGTTGCCTCGGCTTCCGCTTACACAAGCGTCACTTCGGTCAAGACCAGTGCTGGTTTCGGAACTATTTAATTTCTCTTTCATAACATAATGCAGACCAGGTTTTGAGCCTTTGAGCTCACTTGGAACGATCTGCTATTTCATAGATTTCATCTCACTTGAGACCATGCTGATTTCAAATATATCCAAATTCCATCTTCAACAAGCCTTGAGTCTTTGTCAATGGGCACTCTTTTCCATATAGAGCAGCAGTTTCGCGCTGCTAAAGTATATCACCAATGCATAATACATGATCCGCGCCGTAGCTGAGCGACTAATATAGACCAATTAATGCATATTATCTCAGTCTGTTTGGGTAATACGTTGGAAGGGTTTTGAATATATGCCATTGGCCAGGTATGTCTAACATACTGGTTTCCAAGTAGACGCCACCCGTCAAGTCGAAGCAGCACAGGTGAAGCAAAAACCGTGTATGGAAGACAGTATTCAATTGCCGAGTTTACCCTAGACCTTCTTATGCAAGTCCTTGGGTTCCCCGGAGACTTGGCATGCCTCGGACTGGCGCTTATTAACACCCTTTTCTCACTTTTTTCTTATTTGTAGAGCGGATAATTTTTTTTTACTTTCTTTCTCTGTCTCTCTTTCTACCTTGGATTCGCCCGGTTATCGTCTGCAGGATGCTTCTCACGTTCATATTTTCCAGTGGCTGAAGAGCGCTGCGACACCCAGGGCGGAAGGGACGGCTTCAACTCGTTCTGCTATTAGCGTATAGAACCAGTTAAGAACGAGAAAATTGCCCGAGAACGAGACGCGGAAAGGTAGAAGGTGTTGAAAAGTGTGGCTCAAATTTTTGCCGAGTTGCGAATTTTGCATGAAGTTTGAGTAGCCTGTGCTGATCTTCAGGAAGTGCCGCAGCTGCAAGAACACAGTCGGCTGACACTCAGCCTGTCACATAAATACCGCAATAGGCTCCCTCATCGCCGCATGAATACCTGCATCTCACAACAACTATGGCCCGAGTCAAGAGGGACAAAAGCCCCAAGCCCTCACCAAATGCTTGTGATAAGCAAACGAAACTCATAACAAAGTGTGATGGGAATACCATTTGCATAGCGGACTGTGCCGATCGGGTAAGTTTATGCAGTCCCCAACTTGTGCGATAATTTTGGTATTCACATCATTTCAGGGGTGTCTGGTAGACGATAACGACATCAACGGGTTGAATAGCGCCCTATATACCTTTGCGTCGATAGTAGCATACTGCGACTCCGACGAAAACCTGCAACGGGCCAAGCAGGCAGTTTTGGCAACACCAGACGATGATTTCGAGAGGGCTGGCCGGTTGTTTCGGCTTGGAATGTTCTTTCGCGAGCGGTATCGGAAATCAAGCGTACCGAATGACCTCGAAGAAGCCATCCAATTTTTCGGACTGGCAGTGCCTGCAATACCAGAAGACGATCCGCAGTTGACAGATTGCTTGATCCAGCACGCAGGTCTCCTAAATTGGAGATATTGGAATACAAGATTGAGGCCTCACCTGGACCAGGCTATTTCAGGTCTGCAGAAACTTGTTATTGACCTACAACAGAATGATATCCTAGAGCGCGCATCCTGGTTGGTGCAGCTTGGACAGTTGCTTGAGGCAAGAAGCCTTGAGACCGGTGAAACTTCCCAACTTGACGAGGCTATTGAATGCTTGAAAGAAGGAATTCAACAAAGTTCAGACGACTGGCCACTCCGGGCAGTCTCTCTGTATGATCTTAATCGTGCACTCTGGAACAGATATCTGAGGAAGGGGGCGACAGTCGATTTCAATGCCGCCAATTTATTGTTTCGGCAAGCGAACGAAGCAATGCCAGACTCTGATCCGCTACTACGTGGGCAACGGATCAATGCCCTCACCAGGCGGCTTCTGATGAGAGACGGGCCGGTCGATGCCGACGAAGCCATTCAAATGACACGACAGGCCGTGGAAGAAGCTCGAGGGGACGATCCGGATCAGACCTTATGTCTCCATTTAATGAATCTTGGGGATCAGCTTATGTCAAGAATCGAAGGACCGAAGACGAGGTAGTGGTCGACGAGATAATTCAAATTCGACAAGAGGTAATCGAGATGACACCCTCGGGTCATCGAGACCGGGCCTGGAGGCTTCAGGCACTGGCAGCGATATACCAAATCAAATACAGTCTCAACAAGACAATCTGCCATCTCACAACTTCAATCCGCCTTTATCACGACGCTCTCGATCTGGCGCCGGCTTCCTCGCAATTCAGACCCATGTGGCTATATATGCTTGCATTAGTGTATGAGGATCGAAATCAAAGGATGAGATCGGACGAAGACTTTGAGAAGGCCTTTCAGTTGTATCAAGAAGCTCTCGAGACCATGTCATTATGCGACCCCGATCGACATTTCGTTCTTCGAGGTCTTGGGCGGTGGCATCTCCGGAAGGCCAGTAGTCGAACAGACACTCATCTCGACAAGGCGATCCGGCTTTTTCAAGAATGCGCTGACAATGAAGACCACGTGAACCAGGAAGATCGTGCCTCTTCTCTTCATCTTCTGTCGGAAGTACACGAGCAAAAGTTTTTATGGCAAACAGAACCTAAAGATATGTCTGATATCGATGAAGCGATCAAGGCATGCCGGCAGGCCCTTGACATGCTACCACTTGACTCTCCGTCCTTGCCTCATCGGCTTGCGGGCTTAGGATCATTGCAGAAGCTCAGATATCTCTATTCGAAAGAAATGGCAGATTTTGAGGCGGCTAAGACAACATTTCAGCAGCTCTTCGACAAGTCGTCTCCTGACCACGGGCTTCGAGCTTTTTGGCTTACTGAATACATAGCCATATTTGATCGGAATGATGCAGCGATCGCGCCACTGCTTCTGGAGGCTGCCAACCACCCTAAATCACCAGTCAGCGCCCGGTTGAGAGCCTGTGGGTATCTACTTGACTACTGCGAGAGGAATCCGGCTTGGAAGCAGGCGTATGAGTGCGCATGTATGACTGTGGATTTGCTACAGTCATGCGCACCGCTTTTTCTCGAAACGTCAGACAAGCAAATCAATCTTCGCCATTTCGACTATTATGGACTCGCCTGTGAAGCGGCAATAGTGGCTCTGAGGTCCGGGAAGGGTGCTTTAAAGGCACTGCAGCTTCTTGAGCGCGGTCGCGGCGTGCTTTCTGCTTCCTTGGAAAACGTGAGAATGGACTCTCCGGACCTGAGGCAGGATCATCCTGACTTGGCAAAGCGTTTTCTACGACTTCGGAGCGAGCTGCAGCTCCCAATGCCTACCGACGCTGAGCTATTGGATAAGAGAGTAGAGCGGCGTCAAGAAGTTGCAGAGGCATTCGACAAGGTCGTTGCGGAAATTCGTCAGCTGCCTGGGTTTGAGAACTTCCAGCTCCCACCAAGCGAAGCGGAAATCTATTCAGCTGCGCAGGATGGCCCAATCGTCGTCATCCTCGTTGGTTATTGGAGCAGTGACGCCTTGTTGATTGAGCGAGACCAAGTACGCGCCTTACGTCTGCCTGACCTGAAGTCGAGGGAAACGGAAATGAGGCGGAGGAGCAGCGAAAATGTCTTTGGAGACGCCGAAACTCTTGAATGGCTATGGGACACGGTCGCGGCCCCCGTTCTGCACGCCCTAGGATTTACTCAGTCCCCTGCCGACGACAACTGGCCTCATGTCTGGTGGATCCTTACCAGTGTCTTGAGTCATTTTCCCATTCATGCAGCGGGGTATCATGGCAAAGGCAAACAGTCTTCTGAGACAGTTCTTGAACAGGGTCATCTCCTCATACAGTTCCTCCATTAAGGCCATTGTAAACAGCCGTCGACGGCGTGTTCAGCCGGCTGCACCAGGACAGGCACTGCTCGTTGGGATCGAGAACACTTCTGGATATAGCCGGCTTCCATTCGCAAATAAGGAGATCTCCGTGCTCTTGGACCTCTGCAAGTCTATGGAGCTCAACCCGCTTCAGCCAGGGAGGAGTAAGGCAGATATCGTACCGCACTTGGGGGCGTGCAGCATATTCCACTTCGCTGGCCATGGGTGCAGTGAAGAGGAGGATCCAGCACAGAGTTTCTTGGCATTGGAGGATGGTCCGCTCAAAGTTGCCGAGCTTTTGGACATGAACCTTCAGCAACACTCGCCATTTCTCGCATTCCTCTCCGCTTGTGGAACAGGCCGGAGTAAGGATCAAAGGCTCCTTGACGAGAACATCAACTTAATCAGTGCTTTCCAGCTGGCTGGTTCCGCCATGTCATTGGGACCCTCTGGAATGTTGATGATGAGGTATGTGTTGATATTGCAAGAGTCACGTATGAAGTCATAAGGGATGAAGGACTTAGCGATATTTCTGTTTGCCGGGGGCTTCACAGGGCGTCTCGACTGCTACGGGATCGTTGGGTCGAGATGCAGGCTGTAATTAGGGGCAAAGGCTCGGGTATGAAACAAAACGAGGATTTGGAAGAGGGAATACGGACTGACAGTGGGACTGCGGATGTGAGAAATCTTTCACTACCAAGGGACGTACTCGTTGTGGAGGATGAGAAGATAGTTTCAGCGTCTTGGGTTCCTTATGTTCACTTTGGCGTATAAACTATTTTAGCAATAAGGATCTGAGTTTGCTCACCTGTCGGTGTAGGGCGCATAGGTCTTAACTAGTAAGTTATCTGCCATCAGCACATAGCCTCACTAGTTGAGCCTGACCAGGCAAAGTCGGCGGGGTGTTCGGTGTTGGGTCAGCAACGTAGCCACATCCTACAGGCGGCCAACGACGAGGCGGTCATAAGGCAAGCCGCTAAGTGAGCGGCTGTAAATGAGGCAAAGCCCAGCTCGCAGGCGACGCTGGAAAAGGGTTGGTTCTCAGGCATACGAAGCCCTTTCAATATTGAAACTAACGTTGGGCCGCCACTATGGAGGATCTATCTCAGCAAGATGTAAAGGCCTAAAACGAACCGTCTCAGCCTATGCAAGCTCCTGCTACTGCGGCTACTAAACCGGGCTTTGGTCGTTCGCTATTCGGATACAAGGGTATTTGTTCTCGAGTGCTAGCACTTTTCGTAATACTAACACTGCTAATATAGACGATCCCAACGAGACCCCAATTGGGTCCCGGCCATCATTCACCCCTTCTTTCTATTCATCTTCGCAATATTATCGAGCCTCCTCGGCGTTGCGGTCGAGGTTCTTTACTGGGCTTCTCATGCCGAAGTCGGACCATTCAGGGACGGCACCTATTGCAGCGGACTAGGGTTCCGTGACGCTATCCTGGGTCTGGTACACCATAACTGATTTACTTCCCCCCCTCCCCTTCTCGTCTTGAGCCTGGCAAGGTACACGTCGCCCCTAAACCAGTCCGTAACGTCCCAAGCCCAACGGGTGCCACTTCATACCCAGACGCCAATTCATCCAACTGCCCTCCGATTGACGTGGAGCCGCTGAGAGCTAGATACACATGTTGACCCGTCCAAGACGTCACTGCAGGCGGCCCAAGCCATATGCGGACGAGCGCAACGGCGATGGAGAGACTCCCGAGGACGAAAAACACATTCGCGGCAGAACGGTAACAGCCTGTCAAGCCCGACGGCCGGAAGCCCTGGAAGTATGGATACTGGTCGCGACCCAAGCCGAATCTCCCCGTGACCCTCGCTAGAGACGCATCCTCAGGACCAAAGGGCAGGTCATCCGCATCAAGCAGCCCCAATCTCGTGCCATTGGAGTACCCGTCTTCTACTACAGTTGCCAGCCCTGCCATGGAAGCCCTGACGAATGCAGCGACGCCTTCGAGGACAGTGGACTCCTTGTCCGAGATGACTGCGCTTACCCATCCGCTGTATGCCGATGAAATACCATATTTTTTCTCTGTAACGAATGAGGCGTCGTTGAAGGATAGAATGCTTGCTGTTATGTTGCGATCAACCTGGCTGGGTTGGCCATCGACCGATGAGCAACTTCCGTGGTCCACACTTCTTAGGACCTCTGCCACTGCATAATGCATCGTGTATGTCAGTCGACGAGCCACTGGTTGCGTTGCCGCGCTGTCGCAATCATCCTCAGACTCGCTATCGCAGAGGTCGCTCGATAAGGAGCCCAGTCTCGCCCACTGGATCTGCGCCTTCCCTGGTGCAACGACGCGATAGTCCACTGCTGCCCGGCCAGGAAATGTCCATTCGGGGTAGTCGCTCCAGGCATTGTTAGATGTGATGGCCCTCTCCCAACCAGAGTGGTTCCGTCGCATGACGAAGTCGCCCTTTTCCTCTGTTATGTTGGCCACCATGACGACCTCGCGCGTGTAGACCCATCCCCAACCAAGAGGCTGAAACGTGTCTGGGCAATAAGCCCAAGCAGTCATCATCACGCTAATGGGTGGTTGGTTGTCGGTGTCGATGCGTTCCAGTTGATGGAGAAACGCCCGGTTTGCCGGGACATAGTCGCTGTCGCTCGTCCTGTCGCTGATCCACGGGCTTGGCGCGCCATGTTTATCAAACGCTGCGGAAGGGATTGAACGTATTTTGAACTGGCTGCTGTCCAGAGCCATGTACGAGTAGGTATCAACCCGAGTGACGGCAAACTTGTACCCAATAGATGCCGCTACACTGGCAATAGCGATGAAGTATCTCAGAGAGACCAGAAAGGGAAATCCTCTAATGCCGTACAAGACCGGCGCGCGAATCTGGGAGTTGAGGTACCGGGTATAGTCAAGCCCTTCTGGTCGTCGCGATTGGCGAGTGCACCACCAGTCGAAGACGTGGATATAAGCCTCATGATAGCCATAAGATAAAAGCCCAAAGGCGACGCCGATGATGGCGAGCCAAGATTGAACCGAGAGGTGTGCACCGTACAGGAACTGCACACTGTAGGTGCTATCCCAGACGCGTTCTGCACCTGCGGGATCTGAGTTATCGATTGGTGCTTGGACAACGTTGACGCCGACCAGTATCAATATCGCGCTGCCGCCAAATAGCGCAGCAAGGGAGAGCAACCCAAGATGCCGAATGCGACGGAAAAACCGCTGCAACATCAACATGCTGACGTTTCAGCGTAGGCTTTGCAGAATAGTGTTGGCTTCCAGTACCCGCCGGGGAGGCGGGGAGTGCGTCTCCTTTGAAGAGCTGGCCTTTCTCTCAGCCGCAATTCAAGGGCAGCCTTCACAAGGCCTAAATGCGCCTTGGGGTCCATAATTGACTCTGAGCTGAACGGTTTGAGAAGCTAGCGGCAGATGGCGATCCATTCGATTGGAACACCGAGCGGCGCTCTAGGGCTTTGGCATCCACCCGGCCTGAACTATTGAGGCCGAGGCCTTATTCACCTGCCAGCGAGCAGGCCCCAGCACAAGCTGGAGTAACCGAAAAAGGTCGATTCCAGGTTCCTTGACTCGTGCTGGGACGGTTCACATCCAGCCCTTCCCCTGAATTCCATCAATATAAGTCATAGACTGAGGCGAGGGAAATTCTCTCAATTTTGCAATTCCCTTATTGCGATATTGTTCGATTTTTCGTTTCAAGAGCCAAGAAACTCGTTGAATGGGAACACCTCGGCATTCACTGGCTACGATGGCTCCGATCAAGATATGTCCGCAGACTTTGAGTACTGGATTGCCCTAGGTTTGCAGATTGAGATTGAAGTATTCATGCTCTGAGCACCATGGTGGACCTCAACATGCCGTCAAGACAAGACGTACCTTCTCCTCTTTGCGGGTTTGCCCACTTTACTGGTCGCGATGGGCGTCGCCATCTCGGAATACATTTGCTTGAATCTTGCTGGAAAATGTGGTCTCCCACTTCGGCCGATACAGAGACTGAAATGAGCTCAGTAGGATCTACTTAGAAAGCGACGAATGGGGGTTCCGACAGGATGGTGCTTAGGAAAGGCTTGCTTTATAAAACACTATCATTCGCCACTATATGAAGGGAGGTTAATAATGCACTGGCCGCTTATCAGATTCATCTTTCTGGTTATTTATTTGTTTGTCACATGAAGAAGGACGCCCAGGAGGTAAACACGTCAGATCTCTTTCTGGGCTTTTACCATTCACATAAGCTGGAATCAGACAGTAAATTCGAGATAATATCCAGTAATGAAAAGAAATACTCTCTCTCTGCTTGATCGTTCCTTATCCCGTGGAATCTCTATTAGGAACTGGATCGCTCATCTTCACACCACAAACAACACAGACCGCAACTCTCGTCAGACTTCCTAAACTCCATGGTAACTATTGCGATGGGGACCCAGGTCATGTTAAGTTCGATAGGTAAATTGGTTACCTAGTCGTAACGAATAAAATCTGAAGGCCGGAAGACGTCGAGAACAATATCTGTGAGAGATAATTAAATCAACGGAAATTATCTGCGAATCGATCCCAATCCGCCCTTTGCTGACAAATAAAGCTAGAATTGCGCCCCAATACCAAGCAGACCCAACTCAAGGCCCAGACGGCCCTGTATTAGCTCCGCTTTCTCCAAGTCATTGATCCAGCTGCGATCTCCGCGATCCTCTGGCTTCAGACTTTCGTTCTCTGGCTCACACGTCATGCTTGAGATGCTTTGAGCTCGTGCTGCTTGTGTGGTTGATCTGGACCATTATCAGTCAGTAAGAGTAGGAACCCATTTGACCAAAGGGCAGAAAATGTGATGAAAGTGTACTCACGATGCTAACACTTGTTGGTTACCCCGACTAGTCATCTTACTATCCTGAGCGTAGGGGAAGCCACGAGACATGGTAATCTGCGAGAATGTTTTCGATTAAAACTAACAACGGCGAGGAGATGAAGTGGTCTTGTAGTGCATGCCTCATGATAGGTCGATAATATTTACTAGAAGTAATCCAAAGGCCGCCTTTGGAGGTTTTATAATAACGGTGGATGTGTCTACTCAACCCAAATGGCCATGCCTGGGCATTATTACAAAGCGACGCTCATCCGAAAGCGTTATATCGCACACCAGTGCTTGACACACTTGTGACCAATTCCCGCCTGGCCACATGATTGGTCAACCCTTCCCAACTGTGTGTTTTAAACCTCAATTGAGTCAACTCGGATGAGTTCAATCCAACACAAGAAAGATATCTCGCATACAAATGTCCAACGTTTGCTATGAGCCAAGGAGTGACCCCGCCATTCATATGTACCACCATATACCACTAAACGTGAGGTACCTGTAGGTAAGTTTATTGATTGGGTGCAGTCTCTGCAATCTTGTGGATGGGACTTTTCAATCACGTCCATGTTTTCAAGACCCGTTTCCAATTGATTGTAGTATGTCAGTGTTCTGACAACTGGGCAGCAACTCAAATCTTCACATCATGGAAATCCAACCATCCTGACACAGGTTTTTTCTCCTCAACTTGGGAGCCTTGGAAATTTGCTCAAAGGGTATTAGCCCACGCCCAACTGTGTGACAGTTCCACAACACCATGAGGCTGAGCAAATCAAATGCCCCCAATGCGCCTCGCGCACACAGTTGTGTGCGAGCTGAAGTGCGAGAACGTCACGAGGTTAGGTTTGTCCTTTTGTCTGGACCCAGCTGAATTCATCCTTGATCTCGATTCTGATAAATCCTACGATGGCGCTTCTGTAAACAACACGCTTGTCGCAATTCCGCGGGTGTCGCCATGTCCGAGCCAGAATTGGCTGAGCTATCAAGCGGTGCTCTACTCGGCAGGTCTTATCAACCCGACTCGGCTCGCAAAGTCGCTGAAAATAGCTTCCAAACCAGCGAACCGGATGATGCGAGCCAGAATTTGCCAAAACCGGGACATTTTTATCCCCTATTCTCTAAGTCCAGTGTCAAGTCGAGATTAGCTGGTACCGGCTTGCAAAAGCTATTCAGGGGAGCCGGCAGGTAAGCATGCATTCTGTTACGCACATTACCAAGTGCCGTATTATTTGTCGTCCTCTCGCGGGTTGCTATCGCGAATATTATTCCATTGACAACGGCATCGAAGGGCGCTTCTGCACAAGGAAAACCTTAGTGGCGGTCAAGGCCTTCAACTGTGTCTATACCAGGGGCTAATTAGTCGCATTCATAGCCAAAAACTCCCAATTAAGACGTTCACGCACGGCGAAGACCATGGCACCCCCGTAAGTAATCGGTGTCTAGGTCCCCAGATGACGAAGGGCTGAGTTATACTTGGAGTTAATTAGGTCTACTAACTCTGTTACAGGTCGAGAAAAGCGCAAAATCAACGCTGGTTGTTGAAGAATCGAAACACACTCGGATGCGCCTGTCCGGCAGGACCCTGACCAGCGACTCCTTGAACACCTGGAGCGGCACTAATTATCACAGCAATCCAAATGTCGACATTTATGAGTCCTATCCTCCCGAGGTCACTGGCAGTCATAATACTGAGCGTCTTATCAGTAGCCACACTGACGATGCTCCGTTTCGGTCTTATTTCTCCCATGCACACTCGGTCTTGCAAGTCAGCAGCAAACTCCGCCAGCTCATTGTGCTTCTCAACCCTTTTCTAAGAGATAGGAATTCCTACTTGGCGGATCGCATAGCTTATCACTATGCTACTCAAGCCCACAAGCTAGAGGAATGGCGAGTTCCGATGCTGAGCATACGTGGGAAATACGAGGAACAACTGTTGAAACCTTTCGTGTGCACCTGGGACGCATGCAGTCGTTTCGAGTCCTTCAGCTCGTTCAATGATTGGACCTGTCACATCAACGCAAAACATCGGAATTGGACCAATTGGAAGTCCGATCACCCTGACCGCCGTGACCAGGAACCATGTCCGTTCTGTGGCACTGTATTCTATTCCTGGAATGATCTTGATAGGCACATTGTCGACCACATGATGACCATCGGTCAAGAGGTTCTGAAAGGCTCTTGGAGGAACAACGACGCTGATCCCGGTGCATCCTTGGGGATATGGCAGACCAAGATCGCAGAACTTGAGGGTTCTGAACCTTCTACCAAGTCCGGAGGCAAAGACTCGGCGTTGATCTTGCCAACTTTCACTCTGCCAACCGAGAAAACGGCGTTGAAGCAGATCGGAATGGCTACAATTCAAGTGAAGATGTTCATCTCTCCGGGCATGACATTCCCTAAAAACGACGAGTCTGACGAAAGCAACTCAGACACTGGGGTCTCAGGGGACCATTTCGAAGCGCTTGAGGCAAGTGATGCCAATCGTGATGCAACCAGCAACGTTAGCGCCAGTGGCGGCTGGTCCGGAGGATCTTCAAGGACACAACAAGGCGCACTGAATAGGTCTGGGAGAGGAAATGCAATGCCCGAGGACGGAGCAGGGCAAAACGATGGCACAGAAGAAGATGAGCGCAGAGGCAGTAGGAAGAGGCGGAAAGGAGAGCGCACCACGCTTCCGTTGGTCAATCGTCCGCGATTTGCGTGCCCCTATCAGGCATTTGAGCCTGCGCTGGACTGCTTCAAGCCAAAGCGTCGCAATCCGGAGGGCGGGTGTGAAAACCTGAACCGCTTGAGGTACGTTCTATCGTTTTTGACGATCCTAAAGACCTAAATGCTAGTAGCATAAGTTACTGACAACCACTCGTAAGACAACATTTGGCTCGCTGCCACAAGCGGTCCCGCCGTTGTAGGAGCTGTTGGAGATCTTTCGAAGACGATGAAAGTGCCAGGCAGCACGAACAAGCGGCCATCTGCGACCAGAAGACTTTGCCTCCATTTGAGCGTTTGATGGACACCCGAGACGAATGCCACATACAACCGCCTCAAATTCGAATGCCAGAGGAAAATGTCTGGTGGGCTATGTTCCAGGGGCTCATCCCTGGCATGGCAGAGCGGGAAGCCAGCGAATTGAAGTTTGAGTATTCGCCTTGTATGCTACTGCCCGGATCCTGACTTTCCTTCCTTAGTGACATATCCAAGACGAATAACTAACCATTCTAATAGATTACATTCATTGCGAAACAAGCTTCTTGATTCCGGCCATCAACATTCCGGACTCGCTCTTCGAAGCGCTCCCTTCTCAAACCCCGTTAGTTTATTCTGAGCTTTTATATAATCTAGAATACACTTCTCTAACCAGCTTCGTCCCAGCACAACCTCTGTGGGTAATATGGATCTCACGGTAGATACGGGTGCAGCCTCGTCCGACCCCTTGACTTTAATGTCCCACGATTTCTCGCTGCCCGTCTACCAAGTTTCGGGGCCACCAAGTTTGGGTAGGATTCCCGAAGTCACGATGTCAGGCTCAGGGTCGATATCCTCATTCTCTGCGGCATCATCGGCCCAGTCGAGCTTATTTACACAACCCAGTGGATCCAACCAAGGAACGAGTTCGGTGCCTCCAGCGTCCCCGACAAGTGCATCAGGGAGCCTAGCCAGGGGATTCGGTCCCACGCAGATGGAAAGAAATCACACGCGGCTCAAGGCTCAGTATGCGCAGGCTAAGTCGGAGAACGCACGGTTACTCCAGGAAAAGTCTGCGAATAGAGTTGATCTAGAGCAAGTTGAGTCCATCTTGGAGGAAGTTCTTGACTCAAGGGAGCTATCGGAGCGGCTGTTTGAGCGCCTGAGCCAGGTGCCGGGCATACTGATGGCTATGAAGAATAGGTGAAAATGATAGTCGCTAGCAGATAAAGCTTTCAGTACTTAGGCATTTATGACGAATACCGCTTTGCCAGCTTGTCAGACACTCGCGAATTGAGCTTTGAAAGGTAGTTCAGTAACAAGAGGAAGTGCGTCTTGGCTCTTTCAACCACTTGGGCCATTTCATGTTCTTGCATCACCTCAAGGAGGGTGATGCATATGTAGCGAAGCTTTTCGGCCTGAACATCAAATAGTCCGAGAGTCAGCAGCATTTCCATAGAGCGGACGCGTGTGTGAACGCTTACGCATGGCTCTCCATTGGCTTGGAGCGATTCAAGCGGGAGGCTTGTGACGGAGTTGAGCAGTTCGTGAGCGATTTCGACCTTTCTGCAGGCGATTGATGTTGGATCATCATGCAGCCCAAGTACCTGCGGAATCTTGGCGGATATGAACCGGTTTAGAATCGACATTCGCAGGTAGTGATACGTGAGTGTGATGTTCATCTTTTGGATCCAAAAGGCTCGTCTTTGGTACCTTTCTCGCTCATCTTTGAGATCATGCACCGCCGCGTTCAATGTTAAATCGTCGGGAAGGTCATCTAGGACGCCTATGAAACGCAAGTAGGCTTCTCTTAAGCTTCTCTGTTGTGTGAGAGTAATTTCCGTGCCGTTGCCAGTCCGTGAGCTAGCGGCCAAGAAAATATCCAAATCGGCCAGGACGTCGACTCCGAGCTTCCATACTTGATGGTCCTTCCAAACACCCATCAAGAGACGTCCTTCAAACTGGCCATAGTTTTCCGGTCGACTTGGGTCAAGTAATGGCGGAGTTTCACTTTGACAAAAAGCAGCTGTATATGGGCCTTGCAGACTCAGTGTTCTTTCAGGGAGCAAGGAGGCTGATCTATCTGCCGAGCAAAGGTACCAAAATGCATTGCGACACATTTTAGCCTCGATAGGATCCATGCCATGATACGAGCGCTCGTTATATAATCGCATCTGCTGCGCCAATCGAACAGCCTCACCCATGACATGCCATGCGAGACAAGAATTTCCCATCATATGGTAACAAGATGATTGGAAGATGCGGATTGATAGGGAAGTCGAATTGGGATATGAAATATCATAGCCAGAATAAGGATGGAGCATAGCTTGTGAGGAGGCCAAGAATAATGCGGCGAGAGTGTCGTCCCGAGGATGGTCCTCGCAAGGTCTGATGTGGGCGATGAAGGCGCAAAGAGAGGCGGTCAGTGAATAAGTCCGGACGGAATGAACCATGTCTGGTGTCAAAGGGAGGAGAGGTGACCCGGTCTCTCGGATGAACGGCGGCAGCATCAGCGACGCCTGTGAACGAAGAGTCGATTCGCACAGTATAGGTATCAGAGGAAAGACGAACTCGATGTAGAGGCTGATGCAGTGCTCTACGGATTCGTCGGGTGTAAGGCCCTTCTTAGCCATGGATGATAGCAGTTCCTTGTGGTGGGTCATAGGCTGGGTGACGACGATTCCGGACTCGAGGCCTACCACCGGATTGACACGATGAGGAGGGCTCCTGAGAGAGTCGGAGACGACTTGTGGCTGGCAATCATCAAGATCCGGAGTTTCCGCTTCACCCTGGTCATCACCGACGTCAAGGGAGATGTCTATGCCATACGAGCGGTCTCTCGGCTTAGGTCCTCGCTTCCGTCTTGGGATGTCATAGGTGCACAGGAGGGCAGCAATGCCACACTGGGAGCAAGTGGGCGATCGTTGGTCGCACTAGACGTCGAGTGAAGGCCACATTGGTCAACTATTCTAGGTACAGGCGTCAATTGATTGGGAAACGGGCATAGCTACCTTGACCTTGCGTTGTCGGCACGCGTCGCATGCTCGCTTTGCCATTACTACCATGGCTGAAGATGGATTTGTAAGTTGAGGTGAACTGGCTTGTTTCGCCGAGGGCCGGAGAAACTAAGAAGTGGTGACCGGGATGGAGAATGAATTTCGCCGAGAATTACTTGGAAATCAGGTTAGCGGCAGGCTTCATCTTGCATCTCCACAGCCATCTTGGCCGCCTCGGACAAACCAACTGACACTTGGACACGAAGAAATCTACTATTGACTCGGTCATGTCAGCCCTCACTCTCCCCTTGCCGATAAGGACCAGCACAACCAAGTATAAAGACTGCTCTGCCCTTCATTCATGATGGACCATCATCTTCCTACCAGGTCTTCCTCATACCCGGGCCTGTACATCGATCTACCTCATACTCGAATCGACTCACTCTATTATCGAAATCATGGGCAAAGTGGCAGTTGCAGGAGGATCTTCCAGTATTTCCCCGTAACTACTCCGCATGACGATAAAGTCTAACTGTCTGAACCCAGATGTTGGTCGAGAAGTTATCGACCGGATTCTTCTCAGAGGGAACCACGAGGTCGTAATTTTCAGCCGAAAGGTCAGAACAAGTCTCACTTATACGCTGACTTCTACCTACTTACTCGGTTATATTCAGGATTCGGATCATGAGCCAATCGACAACGTTGCCTGGCTCACCGTTGATTACGACAACCCAGACTCACTTGCCCAGGCCCTACGAGGCGTGGATACAGTCTTGTCGTTCATTGCTGCATTTGACCCTGAAACCTTTGCGAGGGTCCAAAAGAACCTCATTGACGCCTGCGTTGCCAATGGGGTCAAGAGATTCGCACCGTCCGAGTGGGCTTGGTAAGTATCCACTCAGTGCAGGCCTCTATGTGAAAACGCTAACAACTTCAACCCGCAGTCGAGATGAAGGTTCGCCAGCTCATTACGATAGCAAGGCTGTAGTGAGACGCTATCTCGAAAAGATCAACACGCCAACCAAGGTAAAGTCTGATTATGGTCTTCGGGGGAGGCAAAGCTGATTAGTTCCGCTAGACGCTTGAATACTGTCTCTTTCAGCCAGGTTTCTTTACCAATTACTTCGCCAACGGCCGGCCAACAACCAAGCATTTCCACATGCAGGACATGTTCGCCGATTTTGCAAACCGGAGAGCCTTGCAAGTTGAGGATGGAAACTTTCCCGTCACTTTGACTACAGTGGAAGATTTGGCCGAAGTGACTGCGCAAGCCTTGGACTATGACGGAGAGTGGCCGCCAATTGGTGGCATACAGGGCAGCCAGACAACCGTTGCCGGCTTGATCAGCCTCGGTGAGAAGCTTCGAGGTATGGTCTTCTTATTTCCCTATGACTGATTGAAGTTGCTAAGTTGTTCAAGGCAAATTTAAAGTAGACATGGTTTCATACGAAGCCTCCAAGGCGGGAACATTTGAACTGCCTTGGTACCCTCTGTTGACGCACAAGGCAGTTCCTCTCGAGATGAGACATGCTGCTTCCCAAAGGATCACGTTGGGGTATATGACGTCTTTGGCGGACGGTGCATGGTATGTTTCTGATGAGTGGAATCAATTGCTGCCGGATTGCAAATTCACGTCTGCCGAGGAGTACTTACAAAAGGTGTGGGCAGATTAGGCAGATTGTGTACTAGAAGATATTCAAGTTTCCAGGTAGTACGTTTCAATTTGTTTGGGTGATCTGCCCGACTAAGAGAAATGACTCGTCAAAAAGCTATACACATCACTCGACGATTCAGCTCCAAATGCCTCATATAATAAACTGTCATCCATAAACGTTGATCCCCCTCCAAAGAAATCATGATCTTGCGGGTGTTGGGCATAAGCATCCCATCCCGAGGCTGGAAGTTGGATCGATGGCGGCCCATATTCCATATTTGGCGCAGGTGCTGCTTCGTCGGCGACCTTTGTGTGGAATCCCATCGAATCAGATTGGGCATGATGAAAGCGTCGCGCATGCTCCTCCCCGTCTGCTTCGGCCGCCATCTTTGCCATCATTTTCTCGAGGCCCCTGGCAATGTGATGCAATACATGTCGATCCGATGTAACGGAGCTCTTAAGAAGAATAATCATCTTCTCCAATAAATGCGAAACATTCAAGTAGCTGTGCTCGATGTTGAAGCCCATTAACCGATTCCACTTGGTCGCGACCTTCATCAGAAACACGGAGGCAAACGCAATCATGGTGTGGACGTAAAGCGGCGTGCCAACCAGAGCCCGTCTCATATCCTCCTCCTCGAGCACAAACGTAAGAATGCTGGCCGCAGCCGAGATAGCCATGTTCGTAAACTCCTTTCTTTCCGTCGACAGCCGTCCTGAATTGAGGCTTACACCTCTGACAGCGAGGATGTTGAGTTGAAGTTTGGCAAAGTAGCTGTACAGTATGATGCCCTTTGGCGGAAACGTGCCGATGAAGCTATTGCTCTGCTGACGTGCGTACCATCGCATCCGCCACTGTTCTATCTCGAGGTTGTAGTTTCGCAAATCCACGAAATCTTCCTCCTCCAACATGTCACTGGAAGTATCGTTTGCTGTGCTGGCCGTGCCGTACCGTATTCTATTGGGATCTGGGAGACGGCCCACGGCGAATCGCTCGTACACTCGAGTAAGAATCTGCATCAAGGCAACCTGGGACAAAATCCTCGCATCCAGCGGTCCTGCGAACGGCGATGCGAGGAAAAGCTCATGCTCTCGAATCTGGGTTGATTCAGCGATCATAGCCGGACGGCCGTAGGCAATGCTGAAATGATGATCGCACACATAGAGCATGTACCAGAGTCGGGCTCGAAGAAAATGCTCTCTGTCCCCCTCCAAAGCCTTGGTGAAGGACTGGTGCATGTTGAGTTCTGTAGCAATGCGAATCGCATGGCCAGACAATTTCCACGACACATCCGAGAGCCAAAAGGCAGCAATGCACAGTCCTCTGACGTCGTCGATATTGTGGTATCTGGAGAACATCAACGACGATATCAGAGCGAGAAACTCCTTGTAGCATTTGTCAAATGTCTCGGCGCTTGTTGGGATGTGTAAGGCAGTCACGGCTAGAATGGTCGCTGTGAGCAGTTCCGACGACTTTCGCACCGAGTGAAATGAGTTGTGCGTCTGCTCAAGGCCTACCCATAGATAGTGATTCAGAGACATGTGAAAACTGTAGATCTGGCGTTAGCATGATCCTTTTGCCGGGAGTGAGTCACCTACGTCTTGTACAATTCCTCGGCCTCGTGCTCGGAAATGACCCCCCGCGAGATGAAGTCATCCAACTCTCCGCGGCTCTCAGGCAGAGGCCGCGCTGTTTTCGCTCGATTGCTCCGAATGTTTCGCAGTCTAGTGACTTCATAGAGGCTGTTCATCGGCTCCTCGACCGTGACAGCTCCGTTTCCTTGGTCACCCACTTGGGCAGGCTCCAGCGAATTTTCCCGAGTCATGGCCATCTGAGTATTATCTTCCCTCAAAGATAATCCAGCTGGACTTGTGGAACTTCCAGGAGTGGCAGTGGGCATGTTCTGCACCTTGAGAGCGTTTGTTCCTGGCGTTTGAACTGCTGCGAGGACCGTGTCCAGACTTTGACGCATCAACTCAATCTCTTGCCTCATATTGTCGATTTTTTGTCTGCGCATCGCAAGTCAGTGGAAAGACGATTTCTTGCTTTCGAAACATACTCATATCTCTCTATCGAGATGGTTGACACTTCATCGCCATCCCCAGTCGATGCGTTGGCAGCCTTAAAGAGACATTCGACCTTGCGACGAAGACAATGACGGCATTTCCTGTCTCCAGGAAACACTTCGCATCTCATCTTCAGCTTCCTACACTCGTGGCCTTGTTTTGTGTCAGTTCTTGATCCTCAAAGTGATGCCGTGAGTCCATGACTCTCAACTCACAGGCTTTGGATTTCCGCCCCGGACCACCAGAGCCGGTCGCCCCCCCGACGATTTTGCCATGCCGTAACTCTTTGGACTCGCGATCAATTTCTAGCTTTGCCAGAACTTTGGGCGATGTCTTCCTATTTCCAGATTCTTCTTCATTTTGAGACGCGTTCTTACCATCCATTTCACGTAGCAGTCCGGTACGAATCTGCCGAGTTGTCATGATCAAACATCAAGTCTGTACCGGAAAATCGGGAAATGCCCTGGTTTTGATCCCACCTCCGCATGACAAAACTGGGGAGAGTGGACAACTTGTCAAGCGGGGGAAGCGGGGGATGGAAGAGCGCTATCACTATTTGGCTTAGGACGGGCTGGGCAAAGGATGCTCACTCCCTCGGGCAAGGATCAAGTGTTCATGACCGATAATCGCCTCCAATAGCCGAGAGGAGATTGTAGCAAGCCAAGCCGCCTGGAATAATCGGAGATAACATGGAGACGTCTCCCACAGCCCAGCAGACTTGGCTCCAGCTAACTGGGAACAGGGATATGGGTCATCTCAATAGACAATGGGATGGCAACAAGACAAGACCAATGGTGGCGACGTTCCATGACTCGGGTGCCCATCCTCTATCGCCGAGAGATGGAAACGTGGCTTATCACAAATCGCAGTCACTTCTACCAATGCTCCGTATAACTACATTGTTTCCAAGTAAACTACTACTAACTCAGCTACTTGCCTACTTGAATACCCTCTCACTAACGATCAATGAGAAACCTGCTACCAGACGATCAAATATCATATCTCGCCTTATTCCCAGCATTAATGCCTCCCAGAGGCCGCCCAGCAGTTGCATGCTCTCCATGCTTCTCGACGTGCTCCGCCAAGTTCTTTCCAGAAACTCCCTCTTCCACCGACAAGGTAGCCTCCATCTCATCCATCTTCTTATTATCTCTCCTCAGACAAACGGTGAGAGCCACAGAGCTAGCAATAGTAATGACAGTCAAAGCCAGGTTCACAGACCAGGCTGTCATGTATCGCGGGCCGTCGCTGGCCGGGTACAAATAAGGCGTCCACACCAGTGCCAGGTTTCCGACCGAATTGTTCATGGCGAGACTGATGGCTCTCTTCTTTCGAGGCCGAGCGCCAATGTTGGCCATCCAGGCGTTGGAGATTTGGAAGCAGCCGTATGTACCAGGGAGCATGAGGAAGAGCGCAAAGTATCGAGCGCCAATATTGGTCGTAGCCATGGTGATGATGATGCCAGCCAAAGCGACAAAACTCGGGTAGATCATGTGGGGAGATCGCATGCTCGTGCGGTCAGAGTACCACGTGTTGAAGAGACAGAAAATCGCCGTAAACAAGTAAGGGGGCGCTGTCAAGAGAAGAGTTTCAATGGTGCCGAATCCAAAGCTCTTGACAAGCGTTGGGAGGAAGTTTGTCAGCGACGCCACAGCTTGGATGCACATCTGGCCGCAGATACAGAGCCACACTCTGTAGTCTCCGGCCGCCATCTTGAAAGCAGCCATGGTGGTGATTTCTTCCTCTTCCTCGCCAGCATCTTCCACGATTCTCATGACGCCCAGTGCCTTTTCTTCTTGCGACAGCCACTTTGTGGTCGCGGGCCAATCTGGGATAACGAAGCCAGTGACAACAGCAAAAACCACCGTCGCAATGCCTTCGAGGAGGAACAGCCAACGCCAGCTTTCAATCTTATTGTTCTTGAAGGCCGCTGCGATACCCGCTGCAAACAGACCCCCAAAGGCTCCCGAGAGCATGGCGGCGCAGAAGAAGATGCCCAGGCGAAGACCCAACTCTTTTCTTGTGTACCATCCGCTGAAGAGGAACGCGACGCCGACGAAGAAGGGAGCCTATAGAACAGCATGTCAGCCCAATTCCCGGGTGCCGCGATCTTTTCAACCTACCTCAGTCACTCCTAGGAAGAATCGGCAGGCAACGAGGCCGCCAAATCCTTTCACGGCAGCTGTGCATCCACTCACAATACCCCAAGCCGTCATACAAGTGGCGAGATACCAGCTTGGGCGAAACTTGCTGAGGATCATGTTGCTGGGAACTTGCATCAAGATATATCCGACAAAGGTGACGCTCAACACGACATTGTACTCGACCCCTTTAAGGCCCAGGTCATCTTCGAGACCTTGAACTCGGGCGTGCGGGACAGCGTTTCGGTCGATGTAGTTCATGATGTACATGATAATCTAGCAAGCGTGAGTGTTAGTTGGATCAACGCTGGTCGTTCTGGGCATCTGGACCTACCAAAATCGGAAGCAGTCGGAAATCGATCTTTCTGAGAAAGGCCTTTTCTCGAGATGCGCGCTCTTCGGGAGACCACGAGGCTACAATGGCAGCATAGTCGACGTTCACGGCCTCGGCGCCAGCTGGCTGGTCTTTGGCCATTGTGATCAAGATATCTCGAAGAAGCGGGGAAATAACTTCCAGTGCGTCAATTAGAGTGTCGATGGTGTGTTCTTCCGTCTGATAATCGCAGATGTCAAACATTCACTGTCCGACATGGAGCATCTTATACTCGGATCTTAAACGCAACCCATGTTCTTTCTATCCCTTGGTCCAGCGCGAGTCAACAGTGGCTCGTCTTCATCCCCCAGATTCTCCAGGAAAATCCGGCCCTTTAGCGCAACATGGATAGTCTGGGGTTAGATTGGAACCATCCTCGCTGGTGACGTCCGATTTACCGACGGCCGCAAACATCAGCAAAAGCCGGATTCTGGACTCCATATTTTCGCCCACGCGGCCCTCATTCCATGCGACGCTACTTAAGCGTCAGGCCGGGTTGCGCCCTTGTTGGTCCTGGGATTGTTAGTCGTGTGGTCCGACATCGGGAAATCGGGCAATATCCCGGTGGATGAAGATGCACTGATCGTGGTCTCGAGTGGGACACTGGAGTTTTGATGCATATCCATGAGTGGTGACGGATCCTTCTTCATGAGTAATATGGATAATGTTTGGTTCAAAAGGCGAGCGTTGCGGCCTTCAAGGTGAGCTTCTCAACACTATCAAGCCATTTACTCAGACTCTTCATATTGAGACCTTGGTCTGGTACCTGAGTTGAGCGCTTGTGTTAAAGACATCACAAGCCATACTTGACAGACCATTCAACACTCCTTGACTTCTTTCGTGCCTTCAGCTTTCGCCATGACCAGCCTTTCTACAAAGCTCGCCGAGCTCGAACGCGCCGGCAAGCCCATTCAAGTCGGTATCATCGGCGCCGGCAAGTTTGGGTCCATGTTCATCTCCCAATCCCACCGCACAACCGGTCTCCGTCTAGCAGGCATCGCCGACCTCTCCAAAGACCGCGCCCTTGCTTCACTCAAGCGGACTGGGTTTCCGGAGCACAAGTATGACGCTACATGCACACTTTCCATCTCCGAGGGCGTCAAGGCCGACAAGACGGCCATCACCACCGACTCGGCAGCGCTTATTGCTACTCCTGAGATTGATGTCATTCTAGAGGTGACGGGTAACCCGGCTGCGGGTATCCGACATGCCTTGCTGTGCTGTGAGCACAAGAAGCACATTGTTATGATCAACGTGGAAGCCGACGTTCTGGCTGGTCCTCTCTTGGCACGCAAGGCCCGTGAAGCCGGCATCATTTACTCCATGGCATATGGGGATCAGCCAGCTCTCATTGCTGAGATGGTAGACTGGGCGCGGACTGCCGGTTTCGAGGTCGTCTGCGCTGGTAAGGGCACCAAGCACCTCCCTGAGTACCATTACTCGACGCCCGACACCGTGTGGGACTACTATGGCTTCACCGAGGAACAGCTTGCCTCAGGAGACTTCAATCCTCAAATGTTCAACTCCTTTTTGGACGGCACAAAGTCCGCCCTGGAGATGGCTGCTGTGGCAAACGGCTGCGACTTGAGTCCTCCTACCAATGGCCTCAAGTTCCCTCCTTGCGGTGTTTGGGATCTGCCAACAGTGTTGAAGCCCGAAAGTGAGGGGGGGCTATGTGAGAAAAACGGTACTGTCGAGGTTGTTTCGTGCATGGAAACAGACGGTCGGTGGACTTTTAACCACCTGCGATGGGGTGTGTATGTGGTGATCAAGGGTACGTATTTTCCCATGCGATGAACTGGGGTCGATGGCTGACCTACGACGACAGCTCCGGGAGAGTATCAGAAGGAATGCTTCAGGCAGTATGGCCTCAAGACTGACCCCAGCGGATGGTATGCTGCCCAATACAAGCCCTATCACCTGATCGGTCTCGAACTCGGCGTCTCAATCGCCACCATCATGTGCCGAGGCGAGCCCACCGGCCAGACCAAGACTTGGGCGGGCGACGTCGTGGCGACAGCTAAGCGCGACCTCCAAGTAGGTGAGAAGCTCGACGGTGAAGGCGGTTTCACCGTCTACGGCAAGCTCATGCCGGCTGAGGACTCGATGGCGATTGAGGGACTTCCTATTGGCCTTGCACACGGGTTCGTATTGAAGCGACCTGTTAAGAAAGACCAGCGGCTCAGTTGGCAGGATATCGAGTATACCGAGTCGGCTCAGGCCGTGGCAGTGAGGAAGGAGATGGAGGCCCTCTACAAGAAGGAATTCGAGGCGAAGAAGGTGAATGGCACCAACGGCGCAAATGGCCATCATTGATGGCGTAAGCGGTGGTCATTGAAGATACATGATTGAATAGCATTCATAGAATGAAGCAAATTGTCCGTCATCTACAACCTATTTAGCGCCGTGGGCGCAATTCCATTTTCATATGCGTCGATTATCTGCTACAATCTCACCCTACCCTGTGTTTTACAGGTTCTCATCCCGTTCAGCCATCCATTCTCATTTGACCCATATCTTCGCCACATTCACCAGTAAACTCACTTTGCTTTTCCTTTCCACCTCCCTCTCCTCCTTGTCCTTTTACAATCTCTTGTCTCTTTTGCTTTCCTGCAATCTCTTTTGCCTCTCACGTTTCTTTCGCTCGTTTCCCTTCCTCGTCCTTTTTCTGCTGTTGTCTCTTGCTGCTCGTCCTCCTTTTCCTCCTCCTTTCCTATTCATTCTGTTGTCTCTTCCTTTCCTACCTCCTCTTTCGTTTCCCCCTCCGAGCCTTCGGGCGCTTTTCTTGATGCTCTGCCCCGTCAGACTTCCCCTTTCCTTCCTTTGGAGACTTCTTTCGTTGCTCTTCTCTCTCTGCCCCTCCCTTTCCTGCAGGCACCTGAGTCTCCTTTTTTGATACCTTAGTCTTCACACAACTGCTTCCTGCCAGCACCGCCTTTCCCGCCACCCCGGCCTTGTCAAGGTCAAGCTGCTTGTTCAGCATTTTCGCGCCGCTCGGCTACGCCTATCATTAGCAGGGTATTCCAAGCACCACCACAGAATCAACGACTCGACTTTTATTTCTTTCGTCTTTCTCCACTCATAAAGGGGAACCTTCAACTTCCCATACTTCTCCTTCCACAAGTCAGCCTGGTCCACCGGCCACATCTGGTAGGTGACGTTCGCGGCTTCGGTTACAGTCGGATGGACCAACTGAATCCTTCTCAGATTTGAAATTCCCGTCTTGCCCATGATGATCGGTTCCTCAATGGTTTGGTAGGAAGAGCCTTGTGAGGGGTTGAACCTCACTGGAGGTGGTTGCGACAGGACCGTCACTAGGTCGCCGCCAGATATGAACCAAGCAAAAACAGCTGAAGCGCCATGGATGTACTTCGACCATGCCTTTCCCGTTTTGAAGTGTTGAGGGCATTCTGGGTCTTTTGGGTCCATCAGCGAGCCCATTGCCGTTGTCAAAGTCTGCATTCCATGGTCATCCGCCCATTTCTGCGCCTGGTTGCGAAACATTCCAGTCCATAACACTTGACGGCCCGGTATGCAGGCCAGCTGGAATTGTCGAATAATCTGTTCCTCTTCTTCGGTCGTCACGTACTGTCGCAGGAGGGCCTCTACAGGCGATGAGGGCCGTTGTCCCTTACCGATGCCTGCGGATCCATTTATTGTTCTGTTTGTCTTCACGGATGGACCAGCCATGGAGTTTCCATAATTTCGATTCGTGAAGAAGGCGTAGAGAGAAACATCTGAATAGGAGAAGCGCGACCGGAACGCCCGGCGGAGCTGGGAGCTACCTATATACCATCGTGCGGGGTTATTCCAGATGATTCTCCCGTCTTTCACAAGCTTCAACGGATGATTCATGGAGAAGCTCCCAGCAACAATCGATAGGTTCGCAGTGACAGCCTTGAGGTGTGCTTGACGTCAACGTGAAATTATGACCCAAAACCCCCACCCTCATGCAATAAACAAGCCCAGAGCAGCGACGTGTGAAGGTTAATAGATGATAAGCTAGATAGAGAGAAACGATGATTGGAGTGGAATCTTAGGTCCTAGAATGACGAAGGATTGAGTGAAAAATAAAGTCAAAGATTCCTGAGAAAAACGAAATGGGCCCTCTAAGCAACGGGGTTCTTAATAAGCGGTAAGCGTCTTCCTTATTCATCTGAACAACGCGACACGTACAACTACAGGCAGGTAGAATAGAATGTCATCAAAACCTGTTACTTTGCCTGAGCTCTTGCAGACTCAAATATTTTCCAGCCAGAGCCGACCACTGAGACGGTCACGAAAACTGCGGAAACACTAGTGATGGAGTCACTTGTGCAAGTGGGTGAGGAATAATAGAATCTCAAATTGCACTCACTCACTTCGTCCCTGTTTCGGGCGGTGGGACAGGCAAATATTGATGGCTTACTGGCTTGATGGCTTGAATGGAAGCAGCCGATGAGTAAGCCGCAGCTTGGGGAGCGTTCCAGAGCAAACGCCTCTCTCCTCAGCCTTCTCGAACAATCCTCTCCCGACGAGATCCTAGCGCTTTGTCATGTTACTATGTACTGATTGTAAACAGAAATGGAAACAAGGTCGAACTTCTACTTCGTTCTCAGCATGAACCGAACTTGACTTCCCTTCTCATCCTCACCCCACGTCCGCTGTGCCGCAGTCCACGCCGCTGGCTATCCTTGCTCTTTGAGCTCCCGCATGCATGCAGCATTCTTCCATTCAAAGGCTTGCATTTCTGGACAGTCCCCCCACCGCTCCTTTGCAAACCCCGCTTCATCGTGGCGTGCGAGGGACTGCCATCGGGGATATCCCTCATCCGCTGCCTGACGAACCATTCTTAATTCCTAGCTCTCCACGTCGTTGATCCTACTACAACCAAATCTAGCCCAGCCAATCCTACAATGTCTGGCCGGTCATCACCCAAGGGATCCAGCCCTCGATCTCCAGTCGACGAACCAGCTCAAGGGCTCCAGAATGTCGGTATAATCGAGGCCGACGATGAACACGACGACGCCGACTCCTCGCTCGGCGACGACAATGCCAGCTCAACCGCCTCAATTAGCAGCAGCATCCTAAAGTATCGTGAGGAGAATGGCCGCACTTATCACGCCTACAAGGACGGAAAGTACCTACTGCCCAACGATTCCCGCGAGCAGGAGAGGCTTGATCTGCAACATCACCTATTCTTGATGACATTTGAAGACAGCCTGCACCTTTCTCCTGTCGGCAAAAAGGGCCAACAATTGCACAATGTGCTGGACATTGGAACCGGAACTGGACTCTGGGCTCTTGATTTCGCCGACGAGCATCCCGAGGCCCAGGTTCTCGGCGTCGACCTGAGCCCCATTCAGACCGAGTTCGTTCCTCCCAATCTGACCTTCCAGGTTGATGATCTCGAGGAGTCGTGGACGTTCAACGTCAAGTTTGACTTCATCTACAGCCGCATGATGACGGGCGCCATCGCTGACTGGCCTCGTTTGTTCAAACAGTCATATGACAATCTCGTGCCCGGAGGCTGGCTTGAGATTGCAGACATCTGCCCCATCACGTCTGACGACGGCACCATGACGAAGGACTTGTCGGTTACTAAATGGGTTGACCTCCTCTTGGAAGGAACTAAAGCTATCAGTCGGGCGTTTGACGGAGCATACTCATACAAGAAGCAGCTAGAAGAACAAGGGTTCAAAAACGTGACGCAAGTTATCTTCAAGTGGCCGCAGAACCAGTGGCCAAAGGATCCAAAGCTCAAGGAGATTGGTGGGTGCTCAAATCTCTCGCCCTTACTTCACTACTAACCAACATTTTGCAGGATCGTGGACCCTCGAAAACATCTCCTCTGGGCTGGATGGCTTGAGTGCTGCTGTGTACACTCGCATTCTAGGATGGAGCAAAGAAGAAATGGATGTGCTCCTTGCAGGAGTCCGGGCAGATTTGAGGAATCCCCGGGTTCACGCTTACTGGCCAATGTGAGCTTTCTTCTTGGTCGTGTTGTTGTCCGAACTAACTTGAGGCAGTGTCGTCGTCTATGGACAGAAGCCCGAGGAATAAATTTTGAGGAGGCAATGAACGACCATCCCGAATTATGAGGAGCAATAAGGTAGTACCTCGCAACAAATGACCTTTATCACGGTTCCTATTTTGAGACTTCAACGAAAGTAGAATGTGGAAAAGAGAAAGGAGCCATGGTCATCGACTAACAATTATTCATGTTGCTCTGGTCTATCTGAGGTAGTTGAGATAGATTCTCAAGTTCCTGTGCTTTAGTGGCGATCACTTCCCATAACCCGTTCGCCTGCCCATCTTCTCTCAATCTCCCCTCGGTCCCATCACTGCCGATCTATTCTATCAATCTGTGGAATTCCAGCTAGACTCCAAGCTCCTAGACTTACAGT
The DNA here is from genome assembly GCA_020736575.1 of Thelonectria olida. Taxonomy (NCBI): domain Eukaryota; kingdom Fungi; phylum Ascomycota; class Sordariomycetes; order Hypocreales; family Nectriaceae; genus Thelonectria; species Thelonectria olida. The sequence continues at coordinate 275,419 of JAGPYM010000035.1, forward strand.
GTTCGAGCTGCACGTCGATCAACCTAGTCTTTCGCGTACAAGCCCAGCTCCAATGCCAACCATCCCTGTCCTATGTGCCCGAGAGCACGGCAGTACGGATACTGCTTTCTATTTCCGTATAGCCACAGAAGCCAAGGTTGCACTGCCGCTACGCACCCCGCATCGTGTGACATCCAGTGCGTTATCTACCTTGAAGAAGGCGACGAAACATGTTCATTAGGACGAGATGCAATATCACCCGGTGATAAACTCCCGAAACCTTCCATGATATGACATTTCCGTCTTTAAACGTGAAGCAATTTAGGCAATAAGTCTCACAACGACAACCTAGTTATTCCCTCCATTCCCTCTCCCCCACGACTCGTGGTCGTCAGACGGTCCGAAAACTACAAGCGAAAACAGCCCAAAAACCTCGTGGTCAAGCCCCATTCGTGGTGCCACTTCTCGTCAAACCATGACGTTAGATTCATGGTCACCCGAGCAGGCCAGCCCTTGCGTCGACGGGGGCAAGTCTTGGTGGTGATTGGGCGCCAATTTAACCATGGTGCCAACTCCACCACACCAAGGACGAATCAACAAGGGTCAAAGGGGCTTTGGGGGGGTCAGATCTCTCCGAGGACCTCTGCATCCCCAGAAAAAAGCTGGTTTGGAATTCCGGTATTTCTTGTTCAAAACGGGCTTGAGCCTTGAGGCGCCGTTGCGGAAGTGGGACTCGCTCACTCGAAATACTCGATGATTCCCACTTCAAAGACGCATCTGTCACTGAGTCCTGTCGATGCAGCTTGATGCTGAGGAGGCAATTTTCGTATATTTCCGCAATTCTCGTATTCCACACTTTCCCCCCAGTTCATGCTGCCTTGTGTGGAAGTAGTGAATCATACAGGAATTTCGTGAGGGTATCGTCCAGACCAAACATATTATATGAAATCGCACTTGTAAAAATTCCCCAATTGCAGGAGAATGCTGAGAATCTCCTGGATTACTCACGGATGGGTTCCAATAATTTTCGGATCGCTTCGTTGTGGACTGAATCGAGCTCGAGAGTCGGAGGTAGATGTGTAGTAAGACCCAGATCTCTGCGCTTCTGGCTCTGATGCGAGCTTCTGGATTGCGAGAGAGTAGATGGAAAGACTCTCGAAGACTCTAAAGGTCAAAATAGGGCCTTGTCAAGAGCCAAGACGCTGCATCGACCATGCAATGTGGTTTGCCCAAGCAAGAGCAAGCTCACTTTGGAGACATGGACGGCCCGTCAGTACTGGGACTCGCCGTCGTCTCCCCTTCAGGTGACCCGTGAGAATCATCTAGAGAATGCTCGGACAGAATTCTATCCGTAAGCGGCTGAGGAATGCAGGTACAATGCCTGAGCAGAGCCTCGCATCTGGCCAGTCTCTCGAGAAGCTCTTGGTTTGGTCGTCGACGCTTCCGCGGCGGAGCTGGCGTGCTAGGAATGCACACTGCCTTCAACTGTCAATGCCGTAAGCATCTACGTCCAACGTAGTTTTGATATCATGGTCGAACTTGCCTTGATACAATTGGAACACGGGCTCTGACGATTGCACTTCTTCTTTCGTTGCTGGCATAAAACGCAAGCCAGTATCCTCGGGGTCTTTTTCGGTTGTCGAGATGAAGTCGAGGTCATGGATGTGTGTGCAGGCTCCCATACGGGTCTGTCTTCCTCCTTTGGTCGGCAAGCAACTTTGTTGTCCATTTTCGATTAGTTGATGGGTCGAACAATCATGGCTTTCCTACGAAGCAGATTTGGCATATAAATGGCATAAACTTCTTTGAAGCCTACTCCCCGCAGCCGATCTCCAAGCCTGTCACGAGAAGGCGCTAAGATCGCAGGTCCAGGGATCCCAGGATCAGGTAATCATGCAACCAAGAGTGTTCCGCCAACAAGGGGACCCCAATTATTCCCATTTAAACGTCAAGCACCTTAACGAACGGCATGTCCTGATGGACACGACGTACCGTGACTCCCGGACAGTCGGGATCGACACACAGCCCGAAGGTCCCCACCAAGCTCGCTTCCGGGTGCCTCTTGGAGCACGTTGGAGGACGCTCTCGGGGTCGCGGGTCAAACCCTCATAATGTGTCGGGTTCTGAGAAAACGCCGATTTCGCGCTGACTTCTCCCAGAACTCCTGATCCCCCGCGTTCCAGGGCGTAATCCGGCTTGGTGTTCGTCCTCATATAGGAGTTGATGTCCTCAGGATCGGGTTCCACGGCTCTTGGTGTAAGTTGGCAGTTGATCATGGGATTTATCCTGCGTTTCTCCCTTTGAAATCAGTCCTCGGATCGTCACGCCATCTGCGGCACCTTAGTTGATACCGGTGCAACTCCGCAAACACAATAAATACGAAAACCACTGCCCTCCTCCCAGCGCATTCCTCAGCAATCGATCAGTCATCAATTAACCTTTGCTATTCTCCGGCCCCGAACTACCGCAATCGGATTAGATCTCCTTATTCCACACTAGCCTCTGGAGCCCTTCGTGGGTCTGCATAAGCACCATCCAGTAGCACCATGGCCAAGGCGAACGAGGAGCCCTCTGGCGCAGATCGCCGCGTAGGAGACCACCCCACCGTCTCCAACGCTCTGCCCGAGGACTCTGATACACCTACCGCGGCGAGGACTGCGTCGACTCCGCCGGGATCCAGCAGCTACGGTGGCTCTTTGACGGCGGACGAGACTGGAAGAGATGTCCCTGTGGTGGACGAAGAAGACGAAGACTCGGAGCATGAGCGACGCGCAAGCATCGTCAGGGACTTGGCTCGACAGTACACACACCAGAGCCAACTGTCCTCTATCGATGGCAACCCGTTCACGGCCGACGAGAATAGTCCACTGAACCCAAGGAATGAGAACTTCAGAGCCATCGCCTGGGCAAAGTCCATTGTTCGCCTGCTCTCGGAAAATGGCTTGACGGCACGGAAAGCTGGTGTTGCCTTCCAGAACCTCAACGTCTTTGGCTATGGGCAGCCAACAGACTACCAGAAGAATGTCGCCAACATCTGGCTCGAGATCGCATCGCTGCCCCGTCAGCTCCTTGGTCACGTTGGTACGAGGATCGACATCTTGAGAAACTTTGATGGCCTTGTTCGAGACGGTGAAATGCTGGTAGTCTTAGGCCCTCCTGGAGCAGGTTGTTCGACCTTTGTGAGTGTTCATTTCAACTGATGACCCTTCCCCAACATCCATCCTAACCTTTGCCAGCTCAAAACAATTGCCGGAGAGACGAGTGGCATTTACGTGAACGACGACTCATACTTCAATTACCAAGGTAAGCACTCATCAACTCAAGGCAACATCTTTTTATCGAACGAGCGCTGAGATACCCCAAGGAATCTCGGCAAAGGAAATGCATTCACAACACCGAGGTGAGGCCATCTACACAGCCGAAGTTGACGTTCACTTCCCCCAGCTCTCCGTCGGCGACACCCTCATGTTTGCTGCCAGTGCGAGAGCTCCCCGCAACATCCCCGGAGGTATCCCCAAGTCGACATTTGTGACACATCTTCGCGACGTGGTCATGGCCATGTTCGGTATTAGCCACACGATCAACACGAGAGTGGGCAACGAATACATACGCGGCGTTTCTGGCGGCGAGCGCAAGAGAGTCACAATTGCAGAAGCCTCGTTGAGCGGCGCGCCGCTGCAATGCTGGGACAATAGCACTCGAGGCCTTGATTCCGCTAATGCAGTGGAATTCTGCAAGACTCTTCGTCTCCAGACAGAGCTGTTCAATACGACAGCTTTTGTTTCTATTTATCAGGCGCCTCAGGCAGCGTACGACGTCTTTGACAAGGCTTTGGTGCTCTACGAGGGTCGTCAAATCTTCTTCGGCAAGACTACTGCCGCGAGACAATACTTTACCGACCTTGGCTTTGACTGTCCCGAGCGACAAACTACGCCCGACTTTCTCACCTCCATGACCAGCCCACAAGAGCGAATCGTCCGCAAAGGCTTTGAAGGACGGGCCCCTCGCACACCCGACGAGTTTGCAGCTGCCTGGAAACAGTCGACGTACTACGCGAAACTCCAGCGAGAAATCGAAGAGTACAAGCAGACCAACCCCATCAACGGCCCGACCGCCGAAGAGTTCCGAGCCATCAAGAGATCGGTCCAAGCCAAGGCTCAGCGCGCAAAGAGCCCATATACGTTAAGCTACCAGCAGCAGATCTCGCTGTGTTGTTGGAGAGGATTCCGACGTTTGATCGCCGACCCCGTCCTGACTCTATCGATGCTGTTTGGAAATTTCTTCATGGCTTTGATCGTTGGCAGTGTGTTCTACAACATGCAGCAGAACACAGGGAGCTTTTACCAGAGAGGCGCTTTGGTCTTTATGGCTTGTTTGTCCAACGCTTTCTCCAGTGCCCTCGAGGTAAGAAAAGAAAAGAGACGATGCTGCATAATCGCAGATCTACGTAGCTAACAGAACTAGATTCTCACCCTCTACGCCCAACGGCCCATTGTCGAGAAACACGACCGCTATGCTCTATATCACCCGTCGGCCGAGGCCATAGCTTCTATGCTGTGTGATCTTCCGTACAAGATTCTCAATGCCTTTACCTACAACTTGACGCTGTACTTTATCACAAATCTGCGTCGCGAGCCCGGGGCATTCTTTTTCTTCTTGTTTCTCACATTCATCACCACGCTCTGCATGTCTATGATCTTCCGAACGATTGCGTCTGCTTCGAGGACAATGTCACAAGCCATGGTCCCAGCCGCGCTGCTTATCCTCGCCCTGGTCACCTTCACCGGCTTCGTCATCCCCATCGGCTACATGCTCGACTGGTGTCGCTGGATCAACTATGTCAATCCCTTGGCCTACGCCTTTGAATCGCTCATGGTAAATGAGTTCCACGGCCGGGAGTTTGAATGCACGCAGTTTATCCCTAGTCCGGCCATAGACGTGTACAAGGACGTGGACCCCGTCAACCGCGTCTGTTCGTCGGTCGGCGCCGTCAAAGGCAACAACATGGTCAATGGAGACGCCTACATCAACTCGGCGTTTCGGTACTACCACTCGCACAAGTGGCGCAACGTGGGCATTGTCATCGCCTTCATCTTCTTCTTCCTCGCCACGTACATGGGCTTTGCCGAGATTGTAAGTGCCAAGAAGTCCAAGGGAGAAGTGCTGGTGTTCCGTCGCAACTACAAGCGACAGGGCCAACATGTCTCTGACGATGTTGAGTCGAGCGAAAAGGTCGCAGGGCGAATGGCGGTTACGGAGAAGCCTGGGTCGCCGGGAGGTCAGAATGCGAATATCCAAAAGTCGACGAGTGTATTCCATTGGAACAAAGTCTGCTACGATATCAAGATCAAGGGAGAGCCCAGACGCATTCTCGACAACATTGCAGGTTGGGTCAAGCCAGGCACCATGACAGCGTTAATGGTACGTCTTCTCTATGCCCAACACTGTCTCACGTATTAATGAACTCTCTCTCTTAGGGTGTCTCCGGAGCTGGCAAAACCACTCTTCTCGACTGTCTCGCAGATCGTACAAACATGGGCGTAATCACAGGCGAGATCCTCGTTGACGACAAGCCCAGAGACGCCTCGTTCCAGCGGAAAACCGGCTATGTCCAACAACAAGACCTGCACTTGTCCACGACAACGGTCCGCGAGGCCCTCAATTTCTCCGCCTTGATGCGTCAGCCAAAGCACATTCCCCGGAAAGAAAAGCTAGCCTATGTAGACGAAGTCATCAAGATGCTCGACATGCAGGAGTACTCGGAGGCTGTCATCGGCGTGCTCGGTGAGGGCCTCAACGTCGAGCAACGTAAACGCCTAACCATCGGCGTTGAACTTGCTGCTAAGCCCCCAGTCCTTCTGTTCGTCGACGAGCCGACTTCTGGGTTAGATTCCCAGACGTCCTGGGCCATCTTGGATCTCCTTGAGAAGCTGGCTCGCAGCGGTCAAGCCATCTTGTGTACGATTCATCAACCCTCGGCCATTCTCTTTCAGAGGTTCGATCGCCTGTTGTTCCTCGCCAGCGGCGGAAAGACGGTCTATTTCGGCGACGTCGGTGACAGTTCGCGCTGCATGATTGACTATTTCGAGCAAAAAGGAGCGCAGCCTTGTCCACCAGGTGCCAACCCTGCAGAATGGATGCTCGAAGTCATTGGAGCCGCACCAGGTTCGACAACGGACAAGAACTGGCCCGAGATCTGGCGAGAGTCTCCAGAGTCGGCCGAGGTCCAACGAGAGCTGCAGCGATTGACCGACCACCCGGGGGAAACCACAGCTCAAGACCACGACCCATCGTCCTTTGATGAGTTTGCAGCGCCCTTCGGCGTTCAACTCTTCAACGTCACGCGCCGTGTCTTCGACCAATACTGGCGCACTCCGTCCTATATCTATTCCAAGATTTCTCTTTGTGTCATCATCGCCCTTTTCGTCGGTTTCGTCTTCTACCAGTCGCCGAACACAGTCCAGGGGCTGCAGAACCAGATGTTTGCCATCTTCCAGGTCCTGACCGTCTTCGGCCAGATGGTCCAGCAGACGATGCCGCACTTCGTCATTCAGCGAGATCTCTATGAAGTGCGCGAACGCCCCGCAAAGACGTACAGCTGGAAGGTCTTCATGCTGAGTCAGATCCTTGTTGAGCTGCCCTGGAACACCCTCATGGGTGCTCTCATCTTTTTCTGCTGGTATTATCCCATTGGATTATACCACAACGCAGAGCCATCCGACGCAGTAGCCGAGCGAGGAGCGCTCATGTTCCTGCTTATTCTCACCTTTATGCTCTTTACCTGCACCTTCACCGACTTTATCATTGCGGGCTGCGAGTCGGCAGAGAATGGCGGAAACATTGCCAATCTGCTCTTCATGATGTGCCTTATTTTCTGCGGTGTCCTCGCTCAACCAAGCAAGATGCCTCGATTTTGGATCTTCATGTATCGGGTGAGTCCATTCACATACTTGGTATCGGCTATGCTGTCCACCGGCATCGCGAACACGCAAGTGGTCTGCGCAGCCAACGAATACGTCACCTTCCCGCCTCCAGACGGCATGAACTGCAGCGACTATATGTCCGTCTATAAGGAAGTCGCGGGCGGCTACTTGACAGACGGCAGCAGCACGGAGATGTGTACCTACTGCGCCATTGGAGATACAAATGCCTTCCTTAGCAGTGTCGGGTCCAGTTATGATAACAGATGGCGCGACTTTGGGTTGATGTGGGTGTACATCATCTTCAACGTCCTTGCTGCCCTTGGCTTATATTATTTGGCACGCGTGCCGAAGAACAAGGGGAAGAAGAAGGTGGAGTAATGGAGTATCAATAGGTCTGATGGTGTCGATGTGTATATAGTTCGCTTGTTTCTTTGTCTCATAACTGTTGTCATATATTTTTTCACTAATCTAGAAAGACTTGTACATAGCTAATGCATCCGTTGGAGCTTCTTTGCAACGTTGTTGCCCAAGTACTTTTCCATGTTGGGCACCAAGAACGACATGGCGAAGAGGATGAACGAGAAGGGAATGGTCGTGTAAAATACAATCTTGAACGAGGCAATGTACGAGTCTTTGAGCGCAAGGGCAACGACGTTGAGGATCTTGTCGGTGATGCCTGGAACAGCAGAAAAGTCTCCAGTTGCTGTGCCTGCCAATAGATCCTGGACCGACGACTGAGGAAGACCAGCATCGACAGCGGCAGGGACCACGAGTTTCGGGATATTCTTGGCAAGCTCGTTGTTCAGCACTGAGACGTAAAGAGCCTGCGCGATGGCACCGCCGAAGCCACGGATCGAGCCCAGAACTCCAGTGGCCAAACCGATATCTTGCGCCTCCCAAATCAGTGTGACGCCAGGGAAAGATATATTCTCGACGAAGCCGATGCATGTGCAGGTGAGCACGCCGAGTGCAATGGTGGCAGCCCAGCGATCAATCGATATCGTCGTCAACGAAGTCATAAAGGCGAAAGCGAAGCCCGAGGCAATAATGCACTGCCACTTGACCTTGGGCACATACGAGATGCAGAAACCTGCGATGAGTTGTCCCAAGAGCACGCCGCCGCCGACGACGGAGCTTTGCCAGCCGACCTTGGTCACATCGGATGTGTAGACGGTGCTGATGATTGTTGGCCACAGGATGGTGAGTGAGTAATAGACCATAGAGCCGAGCGTTGCAATGGTGGTGATGGCGACGAAGCCAATCTTTTTGAACATACGCGGCGGCATCAAGGGAGTGGTCCGGCAGAAGAACCCCTCTGTCATCATGTTAGCAATTAGTTTTTATTCGTCTTCACTGCGAGCTCACGTACCGTAGATGACAAATGCAGCAATTGTTGCGACGCCAATGAGCAGTGTGCAGAGCGTCTCGGCGCTGTCCCAGGGATATTGGGTTCCTCCCCAGGACAAGCCGATGAGGAAGAGAACACAACCCGAGATGTACAAGAAAATGCCAATAAAGTCCAAGTCTTTGGTCATCTGCCACTTGGTCTTTCCATGGACGTGGAGCTGGCTGAACTCGGGCGGATGGTAGAAGAACCAGTGAAGGACGAGCGACAAAGCCCCGAGAATGTCGCCGAGGAAGTAGCTCCAGCGCCAGCGAGAGGATGTATTCTCGTAAAAGTATCGAGCAATAACGGGTCCGAAGACGGCAAAGGGTAGCGACGAGAAGAAGACGAGTGAAGTAATCGGGCCTCTCATTCTGTTGGGCACCAGTTCTCCCAAGACAATTCCAAAGGACAACTGGCCGGCGGCAGCGATGCCATTGCAGATGTTGGCAGCAATGAGCATCTCAACACTCTTTGCGCACGAGCCGATGATGCATCCGATGAGGCCGAGGACGGTACACCCGAGCACCATGTATTTCCGTCCGTACATGTCAGAGAGTCGGCCAAAGAGGAGGAAGCCTATCGAACTACCCATGGTCCACATGGTGGCGACCCAGTTGATGTTCTTTGAGGGGCCGATATCTTGGTTGATGAGAGACCTATGCTCGCGTTAGGGCCACTACCTATGAGTATGTTTCCTTGGTGAGGTGGCATACAGAGTGTTGGCGGGCAATACCCAGCCGAGATAGGCGCAAATACTGCCAAGACATTGAGCCTAGAAATCAGGTATCTCATCAGAATCAAGTTACAACAACGCCAAAGGCGGCGAAGCGCTGCACGTACCGTTACGGTGCCGATGAACTGCGCACTGCGAAAATACCCCTTTGGCATCTGCTCAACGTCGCCACCGACGGCTTTGGCATCGAGGTAGTCGACGGTGCCATCTGCGTGAACGACCTTCTCCGCGTGGTCAACGGTGCCCTTCTCAAAGACTGCGTCGCCGGCTTCCAGGTGCGCAGCCTGGACGCCCTTATCGGAGCCACTGGACCCTTCTTCAGGGGCCATGGTGAGAGCTTCGGTGTCGAAACGAGGCTTGAGAGTTCAGATCAAATCCGAATGCCCAGACGACGGGCAGCCCGATTTATTATACCCCGTCCGTTGCTTAGATGTGAAGCGTCGAGGCAGGGGCATGGAACGCGTTACCCCCAGAAAAGACACCCTGCCCCTGTAAGGGTTACAGATCAAGATTGGAGTCTGGGGAAAGGTGTTTGGACAGAGGAGAAAACAGGGTGGAGAAGTCTCAGAATGACTCGGCAGATCATCAACCGTTCTCAGAGATTGCAACCTCAGGAAGAGAGAGGCTGAAGGGCTAAGAGCTGGGAAGACCTAGCGCGAACGCCTCACCAAGTTCTAGACCGTGGGCGTCCCCGACGGCTTGGACTGGATGGATGAGTTTTTCTTAGGGAACAAAACGTGGCAACAGCGGCAAGAGCAGAATGCCACCATTTATTCGATGCCATTGTGGTGGCATTCTTAGGGCCCGTCTTGGCCGCATCTACATAAAGGCATCGAGAAATGATGCTTGCCGGCTATGCAGCTGCGACGATACACGTCTCGTCATGCGCGACGACTTGTTCAAAAGGATCGCATCATTAACGCCACCTCAAAAACCCCATGCAATCAGCCACTTCGTTGTTCTCACCGATCCTTCCCAGCTGACGGAGCCATCAACAACTCCCCCTGGTAAGACAGCGAAGCGTCCACGTCCCGAGTCGGCTTCATCCTGCCAAAGGAATCCGAAGAACTAGTCAGACTGCGAAGCATCACGGAAAGCTTCTTACGCGCTTCAGACGTCAGCGTCCAACGCCAGTCTCCCGCATGTGAAGGGAGGTAAAGCTAAGAGGGCGGACTAGGAGCAGCCACGAAAGCGCCTTTGACATGCATCCACACCTTACAATGCATCTAGTCTTCGACTATTACACCAATTCACCTCTGCGCTGTCCATAGGTTGCTTCTAGAGTACATGGGAAACCCCGAAGACGGAGGAGTGGCTTGAAACCTCGTTCGACTCTGATGAGAATCCAGCCAAACAGAGTGAAACAGTCCGACCTGGTTGGAATTAGTACATCCGCCACTGATCAATGCGCGATTCAGCCGAATCATATCTCGAGTGTTCTCCAATCAGAGACATGTAAATCCTTCATCAAGGCTTTTCCCACCTTCCTTTATCATGCAAGTCGTTGTGCCGATCCGTCTATGCAGCCCAGATCCTTCCCCGCGTTTTCCCTCTGGGTGACTATCACCCTGGGCTCCTAAATACGACGCTGAAGCCACTGAGGTTCCATGTTTATAGCAGCCCCTGCTTTGTCCTCGCACCATTGGATCTATTGCTGCTATGTGACCAGACGACGCTTGACTAGAGAGTCTGTAGGAAATCACCCGAGCTCTGGGAAAACGAAGCGATTCCGTTACTAGCGCTGGGTCTTAGTATCGTCCAGAGGTGAATGGTCCTGTAGAAGATTAGTCGCTTAGACTGGTGCATTCTATCCACGAGGAAGAGAGAACGGAAGAAGTATTCCCCGCCCTGTAAGAGGAGCTATTGTCGAGTAGAATAGACGAAGATATCGTCTCAAGGAACGCGTAAGCTTTCATACACACATCTCCATCTCTTTGTCCTTGTGAGGTATTCCAAAGCCTAAAGCCCAGCAGCTAGTTACACCAGCAGGGCTGAGATCAGCGCAGCATGATAGAAATCCGCAGTTCCAACTGTCATATTCAATTGTTCCCCCTTCCTTGGTTTCCTACAGGGTAGATGTTACCCCCCATCCAATAGGCGGCGATATCGAGGATTCAACACACATAGTATGCAGACGGAAATTCTCGCGCCTTACGATCGCATCGCCGAAACTGAACGAAGAATGCGCGTTTGAGGGAACTCAATTGCCTCGTTACTAAGTGAGTCGATATACTTAAATCTCATCGTTATATTAAGGCTATTAAGAGAGCCGGCTTGATCTTTACTAGGTATCAATGCTTCAAGAGGTCCAATTAATTGGGCTAGACTTGAAGAGATATAAGAGAAATACGGAACGATTTAGCTTCGCAATGGCTATATCTCACTTAAAATACTAGTTATGACATGGGGAGGAAATGAGCCTGTCTCGGGCCAAGATGACTCCGAGCAGACACCATATTGGCCTTGTCTACCTATCTCGTGTCTGACAGAAACTCGATGTACAAGATTGATGTCCTCCCAGAAGGACTTAGCTTTCACTCATTTGGTGGAAGAAGTCAGACCTCTTGACCAAACTGTGATCTGAACGATTCCAATCTCAAAAGCTCAAGGCAACTTGAATCTGATACTTTGTCAAAGCATTGCCGGGGCTGCAGCGATGCTGCCTTATGAGTATATGGTCTTACGACAGCCTTTGGGGGGCAGAATTGTAGACTTCCTTGTTAATGTAAATTCTTTAGGCATTTTTCATCTCAAAGTCGGGATGTAGATTTCAATATGTCGTCAAAGATTCCGAGGTTGTAGATGTTATTAAACGCCAGTAGATACTGAGATCACAACCCTGGGCCATGGGACAGCGACTACGAAGTATATGAATGGACCTTGACTTGCGTAGTTATCGTCTACGCCCATACGCATTCCAGGCCTAATTTCGTGGATGCATCGCCTCTACGAATCCAGAAGAACCTCCTCATGCACGTCACAGGGGTTTGCCGCATTACCCTGTGCCTGTATCATCCACGTCTCACCCACTGTATCTGGCAGCTTCACTTGTCAGCCACGTGGCGGATTGCTTCATTTCCGATTGTTCGGGCTCAACGGGGTCACAAGGTTCTGGATTGAGAAATTCTTCCCTATCTGTGCTTCAACATCCAACTTGTGATTGGTATGCAAGCATCAGATCATCCGGCGGATACCAGACGGACTTATCTGTGGATCAAATCCGGGAGGGTGTGCCGGTTATCACAGCAACCATGTCGGTTCTTTAAAGCTGAAATACTCGCTTCCAGGACTACGGCCACGGAGATTTCGCATCCGTTTGACGTTTCGGATAGACTTCGTTGTTCGCAGCGTCGGTATTCATGTGTTTACGGGGCTGTACCAAGACGTCTGCAACGCGCGGCAGCTTACATCAGATCCCAAGACTGTCCTCTTCTCGGCCGGTGTCGCAACACTCGATAGTGTCCCCGGCGTTCGGCTTTTATACGGACATTCGCACGACCTAGCTTTCCCCTTTTTGGGCCAGAGAAAGAATAGCGCACCGAGAATCGCATGGCTAGATTTCTATGGAGTAAGGAACCCGCCTTGCCGCGATGGCTATCTAACTAGTTTGTGGCGTCGATAGCTCAGTGGCGATGGCCTTGTGGATCATGAAGGTGTCCAAATTCGTGCCGGGTAAAAGAATCGCGCAATGGCACTGGCATGGCTTGCAGTGGAGTAAAAGCACCTACTCATCAAGGCATGGCTGAGAATTGCAGATTGGAACAGAGGTGTCTTCCTCTTTCACTGGAGCTATCTAAATCTCCGCTTGAGGGGCTCACCCACGCACTTTCCTTCCCATCACACGTGGATCGGAGTAGCCGGATTGTTCGCTGATGAAGCTTTTTGTTCTCTCATGGCGTTACTAAGCAAGCTTACACATTATGTTCCTAAATCCACCCAGCATGCAAGGGTATTATACAAGTCATGACGGCCTGTTCTCTCTAATTAAGTCGTGCAAAAAGAAATCCTAAATCTGGACCCGTGGCAAGCCCCTCAAACGCCGTGAAAGACCTTGACCACGCCCGCTGTTGACCGTTCCGAGGCCGTCTCTTCGTCGCGCCCTGAACTTGAGTCCTTTGACAAGTTGTTCCCCAGTTCGTGAGGAATGGCGCCGGGTGGTGAGCGACGCTCGTCGGGGTTCGCTTCTTCGGAGCTGATCTCGACCTCGTGGCGCTGGTAGATTTTGAGGGGCATGACGTAGGTGGAGTTGATCTGTTCTTCGCTGTCGAGGCGGTGGATGGTGGTGTCGCCGGCGCGAGCAGCTGATCGTGGGTTTCGACTGAAGTCGGATCGGAAGTTGGTCGAGGGGTTCGTAGAGCGCTTGTGGGAGTATCCGGCAAAGGACTTGAGGTTGAAGAGACGGCGGAGAAGAGTCCAGATGTAGGGAAGGTTGGCGGTAATGAGGGCGGTTGACGACTCGCGGACGTACCAAAAGGTCCAGTCGGAGCCGAAGGCGTCGTTGAAGCTGTAGTATTTGTTGAGAATGGCGGAAAGGATCTGCCAGGCCTGTGTCAGCGCTGCACTACTTACACGCCCAAGAATAGCAAAACAACTCGCAGGACAATGGTCCAGCCGCGGAATACGCCATCCTGGAGCAAAGTTGATAGCAACTTACAGTGAAGCAACCCAGAGCAAAGACGCCGCAAAGAACGGCCTTTCTCTTGACGGGTAGCTGGGATTTAAGGAAAATGGGCATCGGAATAGCGATAATCATTACATCGGAAGAGATGTTGAGGACGGCGTTGGTGATGAGATGGTTCGTGGCAGCGGAACATTGAGCTGTAGGCATCATGTCAGCATTCATTTCCCAGGCGGATTTCCGCCAGAAACGTGTCTTCACATACAGTTGTCAGGCGGCACAGCCCAATATTGGTTGAAGGGTCGGCACCAGACTCCCAGATAGAGAATCTCCATCAGAACGAAGCCAACGATGACATAGACGCCCACAATCTTGACAGCAAGGTTCTGCTTCAAACTCATCCTGTCCAGCTGTTAGAAGGAATCCCTCATCGACAATTTCATGGCTGGGAACGGGGGCATGAACTGACGTCAGACGGTTGTACATGATGAGCAGGCAAAACTTGATAATCCAGATGGTTATGATTTGCATCTGCTCGACGACAAGCACCCATTTTGATCCATATATTCGCTCCCTGATGTCGGCGTCGGTAAGCGACGTGGTCTCGTTTGGGTCGATGAGATTGCTGCTCGTGTGCGAAATGATGCTCATCCCAATCAATAAAATTGTATCCGTTATCTAGAAAAGGTCAGAGGTTCCGATCTTGAAGGCAACCAGGGCCGGTTGGAGTCGCTGTTCACGGACCATGGCGAGAAACATGAGGTAGTCTTCGACCTGCAACTTGAGGAAGGCTCCCAGTAGGAGCCTCCTTGACGCCCTAACAGCCAAGCCATGTAAGCCACCAAAACGTGCAAATTCAATGCCGGGAAAGTGTAAGACAATAATGCACATACGTTCGGGCGATGACAATCAGCCATGTTATCGCATACCACGTCCATATCTCTGCCACAAAAGCCGACATGGCTGCGGATGTTTCGGTTTATCGCGAGGGCGTCCAAGTATTCGAACCGAGGTCTCAGCAGGTTGGGCAGCCGGTCATGAAGTCGTTCGCAGTGGCCTGGGCGTGTAATCGAAGCGAAGCTGGTCTGCCGGCGCTCATGGCATCTGCAAGGTATTGCTTGCTTTTTCTTCCGTTTTGGTGTGGACGAACCAACCGACTTTCAAGACGAGGGAACGGGACGAAGGAGGGGTGAAAAAGGTGACAGGCTGGACTACTTTTATTTGGCCGGCTTCGATAAGAATGGAAAAGACTTGCAACCTCTTCTCCAGTCCGACGACATGGGTCAATTCAGTTGCTAGTTCAGCCCGGAGCATAATCTACTAGGTTTTGCCTCAGGGGCATCCCGACCAAGTCCCGCAAATACCTTCCTGTCCGAGCGACAGACGACGGCTTTTCTGTGACACATCGCAAGCGGCTCAGCCTTTCGCTGCCAGTTGACGCATTGAATTGGTGAATGGGTGAGTAAGGGGGGGGTGGTGGCGTGGATCAGGCCCAGCCCGGCACACGTGGGTCGTCACTCGAGTCAGCTCATGGCGGCAAGGGTTCCGAGTCAGTCAACTGGATCCGCGGAGGCGCTCTTGTAGCTGCATGGCATTATTCTACGGATCAGTCTCCGTCATGGGAAAAGCAAGGGAAGAAAAAGAAAGTGGAAGGGTTCCACGGTAACGAAACGAAGGGGGGAGAGGGGGAAAACTGGGGGAATAGACCGAGCACGCAGCTCGGGGAAAACGGAGGATTATTTGCACATCAACATTTCTTTTTACAGATTGACTTTTTGACATTTGATGGTGATGGGCAACACATGGCATGTCGATCGGTTTTACCGAGAGAAAGGAAGAAAACGCTGATCTCGGAGTGTTTTTGGACGGCCTTGTCTCTTGTTGGGCGCGCGAGCGGCATTTTGCCAAATCCTGCCATCCAACACCGATGGACGGACGCACCACGAGTCCGGCGCTCTGGACGAACAGCCATTTGGGGCCCTTGATTGGACGCAGGACCTCCGGACAGGGTAATGACCAGCGCTGGGATGTTCTGGTGGCGCGCGCGGCCTCTCTCGGCTCTTGGTAGAATCAAAAATGGAATTCGCAACGTGCGTCCGTGTTCCCAAGCAGAGACAGAATGGCGTGGGAAGACGCTTTGACCGTCGACTTGCGAGGGGTCTGCCTGTTTCTGGACAATGGGAGGTTGTCTGGATACGTGCTTCACCTGCCCTGACTATGCCCCTTTCTCTCTCGACTGCATGTGTGTGTTTCTGGTGTGCGACTGTGCCGCGTCGGATGGAGTTTATGGAGTCTTCTTTGTCTGCTTCTATCGTTATTCCCCGTTCTATGGACCGAGACATTTGTGACACCAGTGGATCATAGGTCTCATCCTCCGGGGCTTCGGGGATGCTTCCTTGGATCCGCGAGGGGCAACATTGCTTTTTTCTCACGATTTGCCTACCTTGTCGAGCCTCTTAGTCAATGTCTTGATGCAACCAATCTCATCCGACCCATCACAGTCGTGTTCCGACAAAGGCAGCCCCCCTTGTGCCTGCGACGGTGACGTGAGCGCAAGGAGAAATGCTTCTTACAAGGCCACCCCTACAATTCGCCCCTTGCTCCCACGCGGCAAGAAAAGCCATTCTACTACGTCTCGACCCCGGCCGTCTCGCGGGACATGGGATTGGTGGCAGCAATGAATGGTTCGGCCAAGGTCCATGCCCGTGAAGGGAATTGGTGCAAAGCTGCAGGACCAGGAACCGAAGCACCCACCCTTTACCTCCCACGGTGCAAATCAGGTGTTCCGAGTCCCGGGGCCACACGTTGTCGACGGTGAACCTTGGCATCGGTGGACGAACCATTTTAAGTCTTCCGAACTGACTTATACATCGGTAGTGTTATCATAACGGGGACAAAGTATCGCTCGCGAAAAACGGACTATGGTTTGAGCCCGTCAATGTGCCATCACCCCACGAACCGCAAAACGAGTCCAGGCCGTTGCTATCCCGGACCGAGGCGCTCGTTCAGGCACAAGCGGCGTCGAGCGAACAAAGGGACAATAACGCATAAATTGTGGTCCAAAGGAATAGTTTATTACTAACACCCGACGGGTTTGAACGGGGCTTCTCCTCCTTCCGGCGCCGATTCGGCGGATGCCTCCATCGTGAGATTGGGCTGGTGTGGCGCTCTATAGATTAGCATGGCGGAGGAAGTCCCCCTCGGCCCCTCAGTCGCGGGGAGACGGGGTTCCTTTCTAGTCATCTGCATCATGGACAGTGGCGAGTCCATTGCAAATGGAGCATCGTCGTCGTCACGATGGGTACAGCCCAGCCAAAGGTGTGCAGATCATCTTTATCTTTCTTTGCCGGAGCCTGACGAAGAATCGAGGCGGATCTGGGGTCGGCTACGCGACACGATGGCCTAAGGTACGCGAATAGCTCCCTTTTTCTTCAGCTCTAGAACAAACCACGGACTCCCGTCGCGCACGAGCAGCGCAATGGTCTTTGGTCCCTTTTTTTGACTCTCTCTTTAGGGGACCAACA
The DNA here is from genome assembly GCA_020736575.1 of Thelonectria olida. Lineage (NCBI taxonomy): Eukaryota > Fungi > Ascomycota > Sordariomycetes > Hypocreales > Nectriaceae > Thelonectria > Thelonectria olida. The sequence goes on from JAGPYM010000035.1 coordinate 292,583, forward strand.
GTCAACAGGGAGCCTGGTGAATTTTCGGAAGTTTCGGAGACGGGTTGATGCCAAGTTGGCCGAGCCAACAGAAGACACCAAAGCAACATGGTTTCAATGGCTTCATCGCCAGATGGAGAGAGTGAAGAATGAGACCGAGACTAATAATGAGACTAGGTACTCACACGAGTCGGACACGATTAATAGCTGACGGTATAGCTAATCGGTAGTTCTTCGAGTCGGAGAATATTCAAAAGGGAAGCTGCATGAGTAAGGTACCCGACCATTATTTCAAGTCAGATCATAACGAACGGTGTCCCACCCAGCCCCCGGCCTCGGAGTAAAACGCCATCTCCTCGAGTGTGCGAACATTTCTCGATGTGTGCTGTGACCCAGTTTTGCTAGACTCTCGGAAAAAGGCCTAATATCATTGGCTCAGGTGCAGATCGGTACATCACAAAAGGTATGAGGTGCTCAAGCGGGGGACAGTTTAAATGGCACACCAAAAAAGGGGTGACATAAATAACCGGAGGCTTACTATGAAATATGTCTCAATACCTGATAGCTGTATTCTGTCCGCATACAGCAGTTTACGCCCTTTGGTGTGCCATTTAAACTGTCCCCCGCTTGGTGCTGTAGCGCACCCGAGGAGATAAATGATAACTCTTGTTGCCGAGCGGGCATGCGTTGCTCCAACAGTAGCAGTTTATTCAACGCCTTTCCAATGCCTCGAAATACTGGGCGTGTTCAGCGTCTCACGACTGTTGGCCCGCCTAATTAGAACATCCTCGCGCATGTCCGGTCTTGCTTAGGTGGACGAGTTTAAGACATTTCCAGTGGCTTGGAGAGAGGACCCTGTTGGCCTGCCGGACCAAGAATGACAAAGAGAGGGGTTAAATAGCGCAATTGCAGTCACATGACTCTGGATTTGCAAGCAAAAAGATTCCATCACTGTTCGTCATGCTTCCAAAGAGGCTGTAATGGTCTTTGTAAGACGGGATAAGCTAGATTTCGCTGTTTAAAAGTGTTGCATCCGACACATTGAACTCGATTCACAATTCTCTCAGCGACAAACACGCAATCTTCTCTCGAATCGACTGAATCGACGCTCAAAAGAACAAAGCGGCACCAAACATCTCGTCATAGAATCCCGGTCATCACCAAAACCAATCTTCTACAGACTACGAATACAACCCCCACACTCGATAAAAATGGTCAGAGAAATCACATCGTCCGAGGACCTCCAGGCTTTCCTCAGCGCCAACACCTACGCCGCCCTCGACTTCTACGCCGACTGGTGTCCTCCCTGCAAGGTCATCAAGCCCATCTACGAGCAACTCGCCACCAAGCACAGCGTCCCTGACACGTTTGAGTTCGCCAAGGTCAATGTCGACCACGTCCAAGATGTCGCCCGCGAGTATCGCGTCACCGCCATGCCCACGTTTCTGTTCTTCAAGGAGGGCAAGCAGGTCGCCGTCAACGGACAGAGCATGATCCAGGGCGCCGACCACATCAAGCTCGGCGCGGCCGCCGAGAAGGTCGGAGGATTGGCCAAGAAGCGCGCCGAGGCTGCTGCTTCGGCTTCGCTGTAGTCGCCGGCATTGACCGACGGCGAACGGGCCAGTAGACGAACAGGAATGTGGTGAAGGAGGTTGCGACGGAGTTTTAGGGACTGCGGTCAACGACGTTATGATCATTCGGAAAAGCGCGTCAATTTCTCTGCACGTTTTTGTTCCTGTACTTATTATCTAGAAAGTTATTGCAATGAGCCACTTTTCTTTTTCCACTTTGCCTCGGTTGAATTTTGAATTCAACCACCGAAGCTCTAGGGTAGTTAACCTGCCTCGTTGAATCATGCTCAATGAACTATTTCGGAACGCGACAATGACAAGCAACGGATCATCTATCTCGATAATTGCTGTGGTTGTCGGGTCTCGAATGGGCCCTCTGAAAAAGACTTCTTTCCTCTCTCACGTTGTTCTGTCGATTGGCTGTTTTCCTCTTGTTGTGTCAATTAAGCGCGGCTTGACAAGTCCAAAACGTTTTCTAGTCGCCGTCTCGCATGGTCTTGAACGCGATTCCTCACCTTCACCCTCCCGTGATTCGCTTACACTCTAAGTTGTAAATTCCTCTTCTCGTTTCCGGGAAGTATTTTTTTCTTTTACAAACAAATAAACCCAATGTTTAAAGCTACTCTGACATTGGTATCAAGATGGTAATCCGCACCCCCCGACGCTGACGCTACCAATCACCAAGCGCCAATGCTGGGCTTCATGGGTTCACCATAGAAAGGTAGGAACAAGAGAGAATTATGCAATGAGTGTCAAGGAGTTTCCCTTGATAAGACAATTGATGGCTTGTCTTCATCTTGCTATAATATGTTAATACGTGGATCCTACTCGGTTCCCTTCTCTTTATTCCGCTTCTGGGTGGCGCCAATAGGTCACCAAGAGAGGCAACTTCCACCTTTTACCAATACTATTCAATCCCGACGATCGAGCATAAACTGCAAGGGCATGGATTACGGTGACCCTGGACCTGAACCCTCGCTTCTTCTAGAATCTCGAATGAACCAACAGCTTGGTTGCATCTAGTTACGCACGGGTGCAGAACCAGCCTTGGGATCATGATCCTGCTGCACCTGCCAAGGCAACCCTACCGGTTCATCCTCCCGCCAATCGTTCGATCTAAAAATGCCGATGGTTCAATTCTCCGGGTAAAGTGAATTAATGCGGCCGAGCCTTTATTGTGCAGTCTTGGCTCATGGCAGTATTGGCCCTTGACGCGCGTGGCTCTACGTCAATAGAAGTAGCATCGGCGACACCGAGATGATGGCCTCATGAATGGTCTTAAAGATGGGTTCAGGATATCCACTTGAAATGCGTCCAACATCGTCCTTCTTTTCTTGTCATCCCCTGAACTCGCTCAAGCACCGATTAATTGGTTCGCCAACCTGTCCACATGTGTTGAGCCGGACATGGACCTCTCAATAGTGATCCCTTGGAGGAATATTCTGAACGCTCCGAGAAACACCTAGCTTTGTTGTAAATTCACTATTGCTGGTAGTGTACTTCATGACTGGTTCTATTAATGTTAATGTCGGCAGAAAAATGACAAGTGTGAGCGGGTAACTGAGATGATCAATCCTTCGGGAGCAATTGACGTACGAGATTCGGCATCCGACTCAACTTTCCATGTTTACAAGCGCGAGTTTGGGCCCAACAAGTGTCGTATGCAGAGGCTGGGCAAAAGCATCGGAATGGGACAACCTCGTTGGGCTGTACTTAATAAACACGAACGATGCCTATCGTGTCTTGAAGCAATTATTCTTCAATACGGCTCATGTTATGGCCAAGAGTGATTGCGTCCCCATTACTCACATCGTCTATCGACTCAGAGGAATGGTCATGCCTGCGAGTGTAGCATACTCAGTCGTCGAGCTTGAACGTAAATTGAGACATATAGGACCCCAGGCCTATTCCACTTGCGCAATGCTCATTGGAGCCGCTCTCAAAGCCGGCAACACGATTGGCATCCTGTTTTTGCAATATGATCTCTAGGTGGTCAGGTTGCCCTTCTTTGCAATAGGTAAGAGCACAGTGTTCGTATCGATCAAACCTTCGATTTGCTGGACTCAGGCGTTCGATTAATGGTAGGCAGGCCTGTTCAGTTGTTGCTCGGCTAATGGAACCCATTTAATTAGCAGTTGTATCAAACAGAGAACCTTAGTCATCAATTCTAATATAGTACCAATTAAGAGAAGTAACTGTTTGAGAAAGAGTGGACGCTTAATACGTAGGGCAAGTGATAATGATTCTCTGAAGGACGGTTCTTAGGCGCGCCTCGTTGTAACTACCCAGCTATAACACTGATATAAGGCATAATGATTGGGTACAGTTTCAACCGAGTTGACGACAGGCAGGTCGTTACAGTAGCGACTACAAACTGTTCTTTAAATATACACACGTTAGGGGCTTGGCTCAGTTCTTAATACGTAGTTACTTCTCAGCGGTTATGTATGTCTAACATTATTCTAAGATAAGATAAGTCTGCAGTCTATGTATGGTACTTTCTATAGCCAAACGTCTCACCACGTCGCTCGTCTGTTAACTGAAGGTCCAGCTCCATCGGTCGCCAATAAAGTGAGTTAAAAGAGAAGGAAGGATTGCAAACCCAACGCCGCCAGGAATGAGGGAAGTCTGTACTAAGCAAGCGAGGCATGGAATGCCGAGACTGTTAATCAACTGGCAGTAGCTGGTTTGGGTAGTGTCTCGACTGCATCAGTCATGTCCTTGACAGACATAGCAGGCGGAGTCTTGATCATGGTGTCCGAACTCCTCTTTGCCGATGCGATAGATACATTCCCTGAAGACTTCAAGGCCGGCGGAGGCACCGTGAGAAGCGTCGAATCGTCGACTTGGAAGACAGTCGAGGTGTCAGGGGCCTGTTTCTTCCCACCGAATAAGCCTCCGATCGTCGCCTTGAGTCCTCCCAGAGAGTTAGATGGATTCCAGTAGAGTAAGGCTGATGGCACGAGTGCGAAGGCACCAATGAGGAAGCAAAGAGGGTTGCCAAAGACCCTGTGGATAAAAAAGCCGAGGCCGACAAAGATGGCCGCGTACCAGATAACCAGGTGCCAGATGTGGAATGAGCGTTGCAAGAAAGACTGTCCACGCTTGTCCACGCTTGCGCTCGGACGAAGAGCGCGCCGAAGTTCCCCATCCGGTCTGGTTCATGGTGAACAGGGCGTAAATCTTGGAGGGAAGCAAGCCGAAGAAGTAGATGAAGCCATAGCAGCTGAAGAGGAGCAGCCACAAGTCCCAGCTGATGAGCACAGCCAAGACGGACTTGAAAAGGGCGACACCGAACATAGTGATGAGCCAGGTGATGAGCCAGATGACGGGCCGCCACGCGCCAGAGTCCGAAGTGTCAAAGAGAAAGTGCAAGACAGTGGCGATCATGATGAAGGGTTATATCGCCTGAATGGTAGTCTCGAGAAGCAGCCATGGGGAGTGAGAGACAAAGCTCGCTGGGAACCAGAAGGTTTCTCTGAAGAAGGACTTGATCCACCGTGTCTGTTGGGCAACCCACAGCACGAAAGAAGTCGGAGACTCGCTGTCGCACCATGTGCGGTGGGCACAGCGTGTCTTGAGGCCGTGACCCAGCAGTTGGTTGGTCAGGTGACGGTCGTCGCCAAAGGTTGTCACCTTGCCGCCGAACGTCTGTAGGTTCCATGGTCCGAGGAATACCTCGAGACTCGAGGCGCGATACATGCTTATTGGGCCTGAGAGGCAGCCGACACAGCGCCACAGCGACTGGCAGGCTCGCTCAATGTTGAAGGCGAACCAGTACCTCGCCGAGCACATCCTGGCGAGCAAGGATTCGGCGCGGTTCCAGATCTTGACATCTGCAGTGACACCACCAATGTCAGGAGCAGAACGAAGTAAGGCCAGCATCTCATCCAGACCGTCATTCTTGATGGGTGTGTCCGAGTCGGTTGTGAAGATGGCATCCCATGTGCGTAAAGCATACAGATTCATGGCGAAGGCCGTGAACATGGCCGTACGCTTGTGGCCGTGGGGTTGACTGAAATAGACAGCTTTTTTAAGGCTGCTAATGTTCCGCTTGGCGTCCCACTCGAGCACCTGCTGAACCACTGCTTGCCTGGCTAGAGACAATGCTGCTTCATGGCTAAGCTGATAGCGACCAACGAGGTAGTGCTAGAATTTGACTATGAAGAATCGAGTATCCTCAGGTACTTTGTCAAAGAAATCTTGCGGTGCACCTCGGGGAGCAGGATGGGCAGGTGGATGAGCGACGCGTTAAGTGACTCGAATTCATTGACGAAGGCGCGAGCCATGCTCAAATCTGGCTTCTCGTCGCCGTCAACAACACCGATAACGCACTTGGGGCGGAGCGTCTGAGTCTGTAGACTGCGAAGACAGTGTCGCCACGCCTGCTCATCCTCGCGGTAGCCAACGACGGCAATGGAGACCTCGCAATCAGGGTTGAGAAGACCGGATGTCGATGTGTCTCTTGTACCCTTTTCGCAGTCACCCGCCGCCTGGGCGTTCGCCGACTTCTTGGCCAGGTTGTTCACGATGCGATCGACATCGAAGCGGTTGATGATGGTGCAGCAGAGTTGGACGAGGTATTCAGATATAAGAATCATTCCGTACAGGCCGACCGAGTCAAAGCAGTGTGTCTTGCTGCTGGAGGAGGAAGACTCGGGTGGGCTTGAGTCCGACATGGTGTTGATTCCGACGACGTCCCGGTTGGTCGTCTTTATACCTGCTTTGAGTGTAACACTTGACATGGAGGACTAACTCGGCTTGACGGGAACGAGTGAACTTGTAACAAAGGGGTTCGAAGTACCGGGCAGAACTTGCTGGACGGACAACCAGGTCTTCTAGGACCCTTTAACCACCTGATCTGAGCAGCCATTATTAGTTGATGTGAAAATTTGCTGCGGATCGGCGCCGTAGAAGTAAACTATTATTACTAAATCCATATCCTGCTTGGCGTATCGATCTTTATAGAGCTGAGGCGTAGCTCGTATGGGGTCTAGACGTGGCGCCTCGGCCTTTGTAGAGCTGGGAGGTTGGTCGTAGGGGAGTCTCTGCATGGCGTCTCGACCTTTGCAGAGTTGGGAAGTAGATCGTCAAGGAGTCTCTACGTGGCATCTCGACCTTCACAGAGCTGGGGAGTGGCTCGTAGGGCGTCTTTGAATCTGAGGAAGGCGAGACGGTGAGGCCGAGTCCCGCCTCAGAGAGCTGCAAATTGTCGGTGGAGAAGTTCCTGGTGTAGGGTGCGTCGCGTTGCGATATCTCGTACGTTGCGGTAATGAAGAGGTCGTCGAACCCCTTTGGACCAACGGGTAACTGTTCGTAGATGTTTTAGCAGACCGTCGAAGTCATAACAAGACTATTCATTGCTACTTGATGAAACCTCGCTTTACTATTGCTTCAATCTGTCTACGTTCTAAACCAAGTAAAAATCACGCAAGATGACATCGGAATTGACGGCGTCATTTAGGTAAGCGGGGTCTCTGCTTCCTCACAGCGCTCGGTTTTACCCTCTTACGTGTATTCAGCGCTTTCACGACGAACCTCATATGTCTGACCAAGGCTTTAACAAGTCGAATATACTACGAGATACCATTATCCCGTCTCTGGACTTTCGCACATTCTTCCCAGTCACAAGGCTCGCATCCACGACCATGACCCACGTCGACTGGCCTGTCCAAAAGCTCACCCTCGCTCCTCCACCACTCGACGATCTTGCGACGGCCATTCGTGATGGCATCAAACCCAACTTTTCTGCAGCAAGCGTAACCGTTTCTACGCCTCCCGATCTTCGAAAGCCCCCGTTTCATTTGGCTGGCGCCGGCCTGTCGGGAAATGTACGCATCGCCGACATCGGCGGACAGCCCAACCTCATGCCATCCCCCAACCTTGAAGCAAAGTACGATTTGGTTCAGGTCTCGGGCTTGATGGAAATGTCGCGAGAGAACGGTCTTCTCATTGGAGCTGGTGCTGGCCCTTTTCACCTTTTGGGGCTCAATACCGAACTGATGCCCAATATCGCGTGGGCATCTAGCTCCGAGCACGAGTTGCACAACAATACGCATTTCGCTAAAATTACTGAAGATGACGAGGTTCGCTGTGAAAAGATCGGCGAGACCACAGGGTTTGGCCTCATGTGCAATCTATTGGGCTGCGATGGCAATGCTGGCCCGACACTCCATGTGATTGCAAAGGGGAGAGCTGGAGCCAGGAATTTCACTGATTCGATCCGGAAAGCCATCCATGCAGTTTACGGCGAGAAGCTTATCAGCGTTGGGGGAGTGTTTGTAGTTCGCGGTGGCAAGGTGAAGCTGCACGTCATGCCGGACTTCCCATGCAAGCCATTCGAGAGCAGGAAAGACGTGGAGAGTTGGTTGCGATACTTTGACACAGATGGACCACTGGTGTGCTTGAGCGTGTTTCACTCTGGAGACGACCAAGGGCTCGGCCTAAGGATGGAGCATACGCACTGTTTTGCAGGCGATGGAAAGGAGCAAGCGAGCAGGGGAGGCCACTATCACTTTGACCTTGATGAAACCAGTGAGGATATTGAATATGAGGGCTGGTTCAACGTTGCAGAGACGCTTTACAGAATCGACCAGCCAAGCACCAGAACATGACATATGTCGTGTATAATTGATCCAGCCAACCGCAACTCTTTGCAACAATATCAATTGTCTACAATACTAGAGCAATCAGATACCCGTCGTATCCTTTGGCACCAACAAATTGCATCACGGTAGCGTCAACTCTCTCATCCTTTCCAACCGCCTCGATAACCAACTTCCCGCCAACTGCATGTTCTTCCTCTGGGTTCTCCTCGGATACCTTGACGCCGAAACGCCCCATGACATTATCCACGATGATGATCGATCCAGATCTGCCCATTCTTACGGCGTAGTCGAAATACGCGGCGCTGTTCACCTTGTCCGCATCGATAAACACAAAGTCGAAACGCGGCCGAGTCCCCTTCAGTACATCTCTTTCAAACCTGGCTAAGACGTCCAACCCCGCGCCTTGATGAATGTTCACGCGGTCAGAGACCCCAGCTGCGTTAATGTTCTGCTGCGCAACTTCGGCGTGCTTGGGAGAGTACTCAATCGTGTCCAGCTGCAGCTCTGGGACTTGGGTAGCCATCCAAATGGCGCTGAACCCCGCCAGGGTTCCAACCTCGAGTGCATATTTTGCTTTGATAGCTCGCGCTTGGATCGTGAGAAACTTGCCCCATGCTGGCGATACGTTTCCTGGTGGCATGTCGGCCTTCTTTCCAGCGTCCAGCGTCTGCTCGAGGACTGAGTTAACGGTTGCGTTAGTTCCACGACGAGCGGGATGCAGGTGTGACATTGCATATTCGTCAATCTCCTTCCAATCTTCGGTAAGATTCTTCGGTATGTTTGACGAGGGATATTCTTGACGCTGTTTGGGGATTTGAGACGCCATCGTGATGTTGGAGATGGTAAATTCCCTCGTCTCAACGTGCGCGTGATGAAGACAGACACGAGAGCGAGGTTGTGAGGACTTTTGGTCTATCCGTATATCCCCTGAACTGGGAAACCCCCACAGTCTTACGCGTCCTCGGTCCTCTGACATAACCAGTGGGCCGCGTTCGAGGCGGTGTGTTAACATGCAGCATCCATATCCTTGGAAAATACATGGGCTTTTGTAAGGCGTGATCGGAGATGCCCTCTAGTTTCGCCTCGGCGCGTGTCCTTGCTGAAAGAAACAAGCCACTTTCTGACTCAATGCTAAGGTACATTAACTAGAAAATGCTTATTTTTGCTCTCGGGCTAATTATTAGCAGGTCGATTGGTTTAGCAGCCAGTTTCGACGAGGCTTTCCAATTACTCCACTATGATATCTTCAATACCGATGTGGTCGACTGCTCGCATTGTCGAGTAGATCGCTCTTTGTCCTGGGTAGAAGGCAGCTCCTTCTCTTCACGGGAGCCGAAGTATGCGCTTCGAATCCAAGTTTCGGCCTGAGGCTAAGTACGAAGTAACAAGGAGTTGATCTCTGCTTGGTTGTCTAAGTGTGTTGGGAGCGTAAACATCGAATCAGTCTGCGGCCCCGGACGTGATCTAAGTGTCATGTTCCCCCCAAAAGGTGAGAGTAGAAATTTAAACTCAACCTTGGAGATTCATAAGCTTGTGATGCGGAGAGTCCGAAGTCAAACTTTGTCAATAACATTAGCAGTTATCTGGGATCGAGATGCTTGGTGTTAAACCTGACTAAGCGACTTGTCCTCTTGTTTATTTAACTCAGACGCTTCTCCTTACTCTTCCTCATCTTTCTTAAGAAGACAAAAGTATGGACCAGATTCTATTCTCCCTCTCTACCGACTCTCATCAGTCCTCTATCTCGATTCTCGTCCCTTTCTCTGACGACTGTCATCGATACTGCATCTCGATTCTCATCTATTTCTGTAACCACTCTCATCAATTCTCTGTCTCGTTTCTTACATATCTGTGCCCTCGCGGGCACTTTCCAACGGAACCTCATTGCGCCGGTCTCGTCGGAGCAACTCGACACCACGATGCACCACAAAGAACGACAACACTCAATCAGAGACTTATACAGAACCATTGTTATGGGTGTTCACCAGGGCCGTCTCCCAGCGCCGGAGACCATCTTCCTCCCAATGTATACCCATACACGTGAGGCTTTGGTACAATAGGTCATGGAGGCAGTCTTCATGAGCCAAGACGGCACCTTAACGAGAATTGTCTCGATCATCACGTGTACTGCATGGAACGGCGTTCTATGAGTGATAAGTACTACGAATGCATGGAGAGGCTGAGCCGTCGGTACACTTAAGCAAAAAAGGAAAAGAAGAAAAAAATTGTGTGGGCGGCAAATAGATCGAGACGTTCAGGTCAAATCAATACAACCAAGTCGCCCACGCCCCGAATAAAATCTTGAATGAGCAGTGAAGGTTGGAACTTTCGGTCCATGTAAGACTCATGTTTACTTCTGAGATCCCTCGCCCTAAACACATCCACCCAGAAGTTAATACGTTTCTCAAGTGTCTTCCATTTTCTAAGTCTTTTATAAGCTAGGTTCATGCTCAGGGCACCTCTATCGAATTGCAATTGTCTATTGCCAATATGAATCACCATCCAGCAACTCTAAGTTCGAAGGCATGAACAATGATGTGCGCATGAAACTAAGGCATTTTCAGATTCGGATCGTAAATACAATATATACAAAAGTGATCCAAAAGCAATAGGAAATATGTACACGACCCAAGCAGAATCGGAGGAAAGAAGCAAGCAGATGACGAAAACAATATATACAAGAGTGGTGCAGAAGCAGTGGGAAATATATACAACATCGAACCGAAAAGCCGAGCTTAAGAGGGAGGAGCGCCAATGTAAACAGTCAGACTGCCAACATTGCCCGAAGAAACAGTACCAGAGGCATTCTCGTTTCCATCAGGGTTGACATCGTCATACGCAAAAGCATAGCCCTTACCATCCGACTCATAGTTGTGCACAATGCGGCTGTAGTGGTTGGTAGGGTTGACTGCGTAGTATGAGTCCTGACCCAGACTGGGCTGTGTGTCACCGCCGTCGATAAGGAGCGTGGAGCGGACAAAGGCAGCACAGAGTCGCGGGACAACGGCGTAGTGGATAGCGTTATCCCCGTCCAGAAAGCCGAAAGGCCCGCTGTTGCAGCCCCAGATATCCTTGGCCGAGGGCTTTGCGTAGCTGCGGTTGTCGCCATCACAGGAGAGGACGTCTCCCGAGACTCTGCAAGCGACATTTCCAGCATCAGTCTGAGTGTTGATTGTCAAAGTCTGGCTGGAATACTTGGTCCAGACATCGTCGACGTAAGTGGACCAGTAGTTGGCAAACGCATCGGGGTTAATGTCGTTGTAATCGTTGGGTGAAAGGACGCGAACAGGTGTTCCGGCACTGTTAGCAATGCACATTGAGCTCCAGGGAAAGCCATCGGAGTTTTGGGAGACCAGGTCATTGCAGATCTTGCTAACGCTGCCCTCTTGAAGGCCGTACGCGCTCTGTGAGCTACCGTCGTTGACAGATAGGAACATGCCGAGAATGATGCCGACGAAGTCGACGTAGCTGATGTTGGCGTACAAAACTCCGTTGGTGTAAGTGAACTCGACAAAGCCCCAGTTGAGACCAGCACTGGCGTCCTGTAGATTCGTCACCGAAGGCTGAACCAAGCCATCACCGGTGCCAGTGCTAACCATGTAGAAGGTAAGTTCGCCTTCAACAAAGTATATGCGTCCGGAGCTCATCTCAATGGGCAGAGTGAACTCGAGCGTCTGGCCCTTCGTGCTGATAGGGATGGCAAGGTTCTGAGTAATCGGGACGGGAACTCCGGAACCACCCGACGAAGGGTAGATCAAGGATCCATCAGCACCGACAAAGACAACGGCGCCAGCAGAGTCTAGGCCAGAGATATAGGCATTGACCGAGCTACCACTGAAGTTGTTGACAAACTTGAGAGGGAGGTTGGCCGTGGTAGCTCGTCGGGTAGCCGTATGAGTGCTGTTGTCATGGATGGTACCGTTGAGTGTGTTGTTGAAAGTGACTTCAACGTCCTTGATGCCACCGGGGTCTACAATAGTGAATCCCTTAGGAGTTAGAGTGCCTCTGGGGACCATTGGGCGAGAAGGAGCAGCGGACACAACGCCGATCAAGGCGGCGAGGAAAATGAATGGACGCATATTGATGCTGAATGAATGAGTGTAATGTCAAAAGAGTGACGGTTGAAAGAAAATTCAACAAAAGACAGAATGAAACAACCAAAACTGAAGAAACGACTACAGAGCAGAAACATTCATTATTCATCGGGAGCAACACACAGTATTATAGTCGTTCATTCATCATGGCTGCCTCGGACAGGCCACTTGCCTAGCATTATGCTATGATTTCTGGTTAACCGCCACTTCGCATGTGATGAAGGAGGATTCAGGTGAAGACGGCTATTCGTCTGCTAGCACCGGCTCTCTCTCCTTCTCTTACACTATATCCGACGAGAAGGATCAAACGTGGCGAGATCCCCGAGCATCTCAACTCCCTCTCGCGCTTCTTTGGCGCCGCATCGTCCATCGGCCCTACCCGGTTGTGGGGGCGAAGATCGACCCGGATCCTTGCGTACAGACATGGGGTTTGCTCCCGCTGCTACTGTGCCGACTGTGTTGTATGTTACGTTTCGCTGAGGCTCCTTTTCGTCCCATGCTCGTCTGCTCTGGTCGTCCGTCTTATTAGTCCATTGGCTGGACGGTCACTGTGGGGGATCCTTGTCAAGCAAGCATAGGGATCAGGATCAGATGAGCACTGATCAGAGTAGGGCCGACTGTGCTCTCCCAAAACATTAGCACAATGGCGGTGTTTCACCAAACAACCTTCTTGTTTTGGAACCGGCCCCTGAGATCAGGAATCGGGTTTTTGAGTCGATCACGCGTTGGTAATTGCTTGCATGTGGCGTGACAGGGGAACGATGAGTTTGTGGCAGTCATTGGTTCATGTACGATCCTTTCAATTTACCCAAGATGCCTAGTCTGATAGATTGAGCATTAATTCCATTTCATCCCATTTTCGACATGGAGTTCTGCATTCCGAGTGTCCCGAATAGGCACCGAGGACTAGCTGAGTGCTTCCACTGCTTCCCCCTTTGAACAATCCACATCTAGGACTTTCAGTGTCCTTAGTTCTGCGAGTACTCATTGCTACATTAATCTCATGATGCCCCCTAGCGGCTCTCGAAAACTGGATCTCGACGTGGCTGTGTTCTCATAATACTCCGTGGTTAAGTCGAAAAAGTGTTCGCAAATCAGTTGAGAGGAACGGCATCCCAGCACCCTTGTCTTTATGCGTCTTGCCCTCTGCACAAGGCTGAGCAATCATAGGACGGGAATGGCCTCGGTTTCAGACCCACCTGAAACCCAGCGCCATACTGAAATCCTTTCTGTGTCAGCAAACCTCCGGCACTTGACAGCCATGCGTACTCGGCCATTATCGAGTCATGTGATTTTGCTCTTTGATCGTGTCGCGATTCATCATTGCTCTGCCATAATATTATACAAACTAGCTTATTCATTTTTCGTTTTGTCCTTTTGCCGCGCTTGCCTTACAGCTTGCTCTGCTTGATCAAGTGCACATTGACACCAGAAATGGCCTTGCCCGTCTTCTCAAACGAGATGATGTTCTCCATGCCCAGCTTCTCAAACCCGATATGCGAGTCCAATGACGCACCAGCGTTGTGTGATAATAGCTCAACATTCTTCATCTTGACGAGCTCGGGGCTGATGTGAGGCTCGTTCTGGAAGACATCGAGACCAGCCGCGGACAAGTGACCGCTCTTGAGCGCCTCCACTAAGTCGGCCTCGTCGATGAGCTTGCCACGAGCAATGTTCACGAGGCGCGCGCCCTTCTTCATCTTGGCCAGGCCCGCCTTGCTAAGGAGCGTCTCTCCGGCGAATGGAGTAGCGACCAAGACGCAGTCGGCCTCGGCCAGGAGCGTGTCGGCGCTCTTGTGGAAAGTAGCCTCGAGCGATTGCTCGACGCTCTTGGGGGCCTGGACGACGTCGTTGTACAAGATCTTCATGTCGAGAGCCTTGTAAGCCTTCTCTGCAATGCGGCGGCCAATACGGCCGAAGCCGATGATTCCCAGACTGAAGCCGGCGTTTGGGTTCCTGGAGACGGGAGCGAGGTTGCGGTTGGCGTCAACGAACTGCTCCGTGTCGCCTGATCGGGCGGCGACGGCAGACCAGGAGAGCAGACGGAAAGTAGAGATGATGAGCCAAATGGCGGCGTCGGCAACAGATTCGGTGCAAGCAGCAGCGGCGTTGCAGTACACGATTCCTATCGTCTCCAAGTCAATCATCAATTCTTTTCGGGGAGAAGGCCATGGCGGTGTTTACCTCGCTTGGCCAATGTCTCAGTGTCAACCCAGTCAAAACCAGCACCCGCGCTGGCGTAGACCTTGCAAGAGTCGGGCAGAAGCGAAATCAACTCCTCGTCCCAGTTGCCCATCTCACCGCCAGTGTTCCAGAAGGGACGGTAGATGGCGAAGAAGTCGCCAAAGGCCTTGGTCTTGAGGGCCTGGATGAACTCTGCGCGAGGCATGCTGTATGACCGCTTAATCTCGAATTTGTCCTTGAACTCATTGTACAGGTCGTGGTTCCATTTGATGTCGTCGCCGAGCTGAAGAACGATAGGCTTGCCCATTGTGAATGATTTTTAGAATAGATAATCAAGGGTGAGTTATTGGCCAAGGGGAATCTGAAAGAGAATACGATATATCCAAAGATGTTGGGTCCCCTGAGATGGAATAAATACTGAGCTTTCCACTGCACGACAGCTCTCCCAGCCCCGGAATAAGGTCCCCCAGCGTCTTGAACGGTCTGTCTGCCGAACCCCGCCACTCCAAACAAGAAACCCGAAGCCTGGAAATAGCACTTTTGTCCGAAACATGATTGCTATTGGCTTCAGATGGCCCAAGGATCCACCCCCAGAAGCCCCCGTCAGAGTGGGGGTTCGGGCTTCTGTCCGAGGAAAGACGGAGAGAGTCGAATCAGCGTTGAGAGTTCCGGGCGAATGGGCCTCGAGGTGTAACAAGGTGAATAGATTTGGGGTACTGTTGAGGATTGGGAGTGATGGTCTCGATGCTGATCTGTTGGGAGGTAAGGCTTCACAGGAATACTCGAAACGAAGCCGTGAAGTAGTGCGCCGTTCCCTGTTCGCAATTATCCGGGCTGCTGGCCGACTTGAACCCCCAATGGGGTTGCATGCAATGGTGCTATGGACCTAATGAAGCGATGCTAATCGGGACCTCAAGCTCAGATGACACTCATCTTCTGCTCTCCTAGCATTCGAAGGAACTTTGACAAGTCTATTGGCACACATCAGCGAACCCCCTGCTTTTAAAGCCACATGTCCCGACCTTGGTATCCCAATTGCGAACCCAAGAGCACCAACGGCTTGAATCACATACAAAGTACTCAATTCCTATTATCGGGTCATCCAAGGCATGATACAAGCAAAATGACTTAGTCCCTCTTCTTGAGACGGGGAAAGCTAAGCCAGACCAGCAAGACCACGCCGATCAAAGCCAGGATTATAGGTTGAAGCACCGCGACGCCTTTCTTCGAGGCAATTGCACCAATGGCAAAGGGAAACACAGTACCTCCCGTACCGCCAATGGCCATACCAAAGCCGATGGCGCTGACATGGATGTGCTTCGGTAGCAACTTGGTCGTCATCATGACGGCGCCGGGGAACATGGGGCCCAGGAAGAAGCCGAGGAAGGCGACGGCAACGGTAGAAACGATGAACTGCGGGACGAGCCAAAAGAGAAGCTGAAGACCGACGCTGCAGACGAGATAGATGCTGATGCATAGTCGCTCCCCGTAGCGTTCAGTGACAAACCCCAGCGCCGCGCGACCTAGGGCCTGGCCCGCCCAAAAGCCGGAGACGGAGGCTCCAGACGCATAAGCAGAGGCGTGTCGGACTTTGAGCATGAAGGTGACAACCCATCCACCCAAACCAACTGTTCATAATGTTAAGCTGAGTTCCAGTATGAAAGGAACTGCACTGGTACCTTCGACGCCCATGTAGGCAAAGAAAAAGAGCGAAGCAAGCCAAGTCACCTTTGACTTGAGGGCTTCTCTAGTCCCTGCCCCTGAAGACTCATGAGCGTGTTCAGCTCGGTAGGCTTGGCCGTTCTTGTGCCAGAAGGCAATCGTCAAGCCGATGAGTTCAATCGCCGAGGCGCCCACCTAAAGTCCTTAGCACACAATGAGAAAAGGCGAAAGACGTTCATACCATGACATAGTAAAACGTATACCAAGGCAGATCAGCCTTGACGACCATCGATGTCGCAATGAGAGGAGCGCACAAGGCGCCGACCGAGTAGCACGAATGCAAGAAGCCTTGAATCTGGTTCGCCTTGTCCATGCTCCCAATCCACGCACAGAAGCAAGCATCCGTCAGGCCGTTGCCAAAGCCACTCAGCATATTGCAGACGACGAGCACCGGGTACGGAGGGTGAGCGGCCAAAATGGCATACGTAGTGATGTGGCACAGCGGCGCCATGATGGCAACCCCACGCTGGCCAAACTTCTGATGGATGCGGGCATTTGTGAAGGCGGCGACGGAGTATCCGGCAAATGGAGTAAGGAAGATGAGTGATACGACTGTGTACGTGATTCCGTAGTATTTTTCGAGCTGTAAGGGGGTTAGAGAGGGCGTCTCACGAACGAAAGGGTGTGGGCAGGTTTACATAAGGGAGAAGGGCCTGATGAGGGGTTCATATTAGCATTTGGAACCTATTGAAATGGATTGAGAACCATCGTACACCAGTAGCAGCATCGTTCATGCCCGCAATAATGAACGAAACGAAAGAGAATGCCAGTCTCGGAACATTTGCTCTTGGCTTGTTCCATCTCTCCAGTTCGAGCTGCGCATTTGGAGGGGGCTCATCCGACTCGGTGACGCCACTTTCCACGGCGGGCTCAATGGCAGCTGGGGCGTCATCTTTCGATTCGTGTCTTGGTCGAAGTGAGGCGAGAGGAATTGATTCTACGGTAGAGACATGGCTCTCGGCCTGAATTGTCGTTGTTGTCGACATCTTGGTGGACGTGATATTAGATGCGAATCGTGATGATTGATAATGGAGGATACGTTTCTAGTCAGCATAGCCATCACTTCCCCGCGTGCTCTTATGACGCACTTGGCACTTGGCGCGCTAATCCCTTTTGCATTGAACTGTCAACGTAAATGTCCGCCCTACCCTAGGTAGTTCATGAGACAGGCAGGCTAAAATCTCTCGTCTATATCGAATCCATCGCTGATTCGTTTACCAGCAAGGAAGGTCCCTACCTATTGGTGCCGATTTAGGTTGCGAAAGTAAGGCACTTAAAATCTATCTGAGAGTATGCCACGAGGCGGTGTTACATCTAGATTACCCTATAGCAACTTTACCTTCGTGGGTGGATTTGAAGAGTTCCAGTAGCTTCCTCTATATCCACCTTCTGCCATACCTCGTTCAATAAGGAGAAGGAGGGAGACAAATGCCAACCTGGCCTGAACAGATTCGCCCGTCGTAGGAACTTGAAACTGATTGCCAATCTTGATTCAGCCTCCGAATACTGTTCATTGCACCTACATGCGTGCTTCCCTACACCCCCTGTACTGTAAGCTGTCTACTGAAGCTCACACATATGTCATCTACATCGGCCTCCTGGATCTATATACAACGTGCAGAGGTGTGCATTTCCGGCTTCAAACCAACAATCAAAGAAGAGCCTCCTGGGGCGTGTTATCTTCTGTCTTGTTCCTTCATTGCGTCACCTTCAGCCATCCGTTTCTCTCAAGCAAACGACGTGTTTCTCTTGTTGGTGATGTTATGTTATGTGCATTGGAAATTCCATCTCGGCTGGTTTCTCTCCTTGCTGTCTGTGGCTGTTGACGTCGCTTGTGTTGTCAATTTCAATCAGTCCAGCCGAGTGCGAGCCCTTGCTCTCATCTACAGTTGGTGAGATTCGTTTCTATTATCAATGGGCCTGTTGGACCAGCATCTACGCTTACATCTCTTCTCTTGGCGCAAAGAAAATGGGATTTTTATCAGTAAGGTATTGTGGTTAGAGGCCGACCTGACTAGGGAGGGATACGCTTTCTAGTGAGTAGAACTTTTAAGATTTCCTATGACAGCTGTAAAACAACTTGGTATATGAACGTTGCTATTATCGTTACGCTTTGCTTTTTCATCTTGTTCCTCCTTGTCCCCGGGATATTCTGGGAGAGAACCCCATTTGGGCACTTCGGAAGCCGTCTCACAAGTCAAAACCTTTTACGAGTGTTGTCCTGTCAACCAACACGAGATCTCACCATTGGCCGGCGACGGAACGCAACAGCCTGCACCGCTTGTTTCGACCTCAATGGAACCAGAATAGCAAACAAAAGAGTTGCTTTGCAAGAGCCTATAGTTTAAGGGCGATGCAGAAAGCTTGATGCAGACACGTTCATGAGCGCAAAGGTCCTCATCACCCAAGACCCTCGTCAGCAACTCGTTCGCTCCCGTCCTTTACTCAAAACTCGAAGCCCTACCCTGGGAGCCAAAGCTATCCACCTCTTCCATCTGGGTGGAAGGCAGCCGGCTTGTCTGAGCAATGGACAGCGGTTCCAGCTCCTTGACACAAGCCGAGAATCTGATTGCCGAACATGAAACACTACGGATTACGCTGGACGGCCCCATCGAGCGACATCGGAAATACCGGCAATGCAGGGCCGAGCCAGAACCCCCCACGTGCTGTAGCGTGATCAAGACGGAATCACGCAACACGCGGACCATAACGAGGTTCCGAGGCAACCAACGAACTGTTGGTTGAAGAAGTTGAAGCTGCTGTGGAGTCCAGCTCCACTGCATTGCTCATTAAATGAGCCTTTTCACTCCGTGTTCGCGGGTAGAGCGCAAAAGGTCCATCATGTGAACCGATCCATTCTTCCGTTGGTTCGGTGCAAATTTTTACCTTTTCAATAAACGTGGGGACTGGACAGACCTGTGCGCGTATCGTATCGTCGTTGACTTGACGAGGTAGTCAACCGGTAGTGAACTTGCTAGATGGTCTTGTCCATTCAGCCCTGCCAACCTAGTCAGCCAAGCCAACTCGGTAGCTATCTACGGATAGGTAGCAATGGCATTCCCGTCAGAGTCCCTTCGGTAGTAGTGTAGGCTGGGCGGCCGTCTTGGTCGGCCAAACCGGGAACGCCCAGAGATGATCGGGATACCTCCACATAAACCGTCCAGTGAGGCGTTGCTCAGAGTTCATCCCACTCCCGAACCACTTTGCCCTCGTTTAACGCGCTGGCCATTGCGTAATGGCGAATGAGATGTCAGGGGCTTCGGGCCGGTTGCTTCTTTCTGCCTACTCTGTGCTTGTCATATCCTCCACTCCGTGTCCAGTCTGGATCATAATTATCAATCGAATCGGATCAGATCAGATTAGATTGAGTAATTTTGCCCCTTCACGCGCACAGCCAAGCCCTCAGCGTCCCAAAGTTGCCTTGCCGTTCCCCATCCCACCCACTCGATCCCACCGACAGCTTCGTAAGTGACAACTCTTACCTGCTTGGCCGATCGACTGCGTCGAGCTGGCGTCGTATTGTGGTTCGTGCCGGTGGCCGCGTTATTTCCAGAGCCTTTCGGTTCAGCGAAGATGCCAAATTGAGGCCGACCGTCCGATCATATGCCTTTTCCCAGTTTTCTCCCACGCCCTCTAATCTTATCTGATGCGTTTTTTTCGGACCCAGCAAGAGCTGATCCTGGAACCCGGCAAAGCACAGAGCACACCAGGAGCCCAAAGTCTTTCATATTAATCCCACCTTCCTCTCCCCCTCCACCTCTTCGACAACCCCATCCCTTCTGCTGGTCTTTTGTCTTTTGTTAACGAAGAGTTCACCAACAGCAGCACTCGACAATGGGACTCTTGAACAGGCTCCGACCTGGCCTGAGCCGCACCGGCAATACGACCAGCCACTCATCCGATGGAGAGGAACCTGTCGCCATCAGCACGCTGGCAAACAGCGACAAAGACCCTGCCAGCAAGTCGCCAGAGGACGGGCTTCAAGGGGACGCCGTGGACGACACCGTACCGACCCAGGATGCGCAAGGAGGTGTCCAGGATATTGAGGCCGTCACGCTGACCTGGTCCAAGCAGTCGCTGATTGGTGTCTTCATCGCCATCTGGTGTGTCTACTTGCTCAATGCCTTCCAGACTTCCACCATCGGTGGCTTTCTGCCATATGTCACCAGTGACTTTGGGGCACACTCGCTTCTCACCGTCATTGATGTCGTCGCGAGCTCGATGACGGCTGCTGTCTTCATTCCCTTGGCCAAGTTTCTAGATCTTTGGGGTCGAGCCGAAGGATTCCTTCTCATGGTCGCCCTCTCCGAGCTGGGTTTAATCATCATGGCCGTCAGCAAGAACCTACCCACCTACTGCGCTGCCAACGTAAGCCTTTACATGCCTTTCCAATAAAGAATGCTCAGAAATACTGACAGAATGGATCAACAGGTCTTTTATTCGGTTGGTTTCACCGGTCTCATCTACAGTATCGACGTTGTCACAGCCGATGTCACGAATCTACAGAATCGAGCCCTCGCCTACGCCTTCACATCGTCTCCTTACATGATCTCGGCTTTCGCTGGATCGTACGCCGCCGAAAAGATGCTCACCGACATTGGCTGGTCTTGGGGTTTCGCCACATTTGCCTTCATTATGCCTCTCATCTGTGCTCCGTTGTATATCTTGCTCAAGTACAATCTGCACAAGGCCAAGAAGCAAGGTCTGTTGAAGAGAGAGCCTAGCGGTCGAACCTTGCAACAAAACATCTGGCATTACCTCCTGGAGTTTGATGGTTAGTTTATTGGTTCCCCTGATGCCCGTTTGAGTGACTAACCTGGTTTCCATCGCAGTCCTCGGAGTTTTCCTGTTTGCCGCTGGGTTGATCATCTTCCTCCTCCCGTTTAATATTGCTAGCTCTGCCCCCAACCAGTGGGCAACCGGGTACATTATTGCTATGATTGTGGTTGGATTTCTGCTACTGGTTGCCTTCGCTTTGAACGAGCTCTACTTTGCCCCAGTGCCGTTTTTGAAGTTTCACTTCTTGACCGACCGGACCCTCGTCGGCGCCTGTCTTTTGGATTTGACCTATCAGATTTCTTACTATTGCTGGAACCAGTACTTCACGTCTTTCCTTCAGGTTGTCAACTACTTATCTGTTGCCGAGGCCGGATACGTTAACAACACGTTCAGTGTTGTCTCTGGATTTCTCCTATTCTTAGTTGGATGGGGTATTCGCAAGACCGGATACTTCAAGTGGCTTCTGTGGGTTGGCTTGCCCCTATACATTTTCGCCCAGGGCTTGATGATCTACTTCCGAAACCCCACTGGGTATGTCGGCTACATTGTCATGACGCAGATTTTCATCTCTGTTGGCGGCAGCGTTTTCATCATCTGCATGCAGCTTGCTGTTCTCGCAGCCGTTGATCACCAACACGTGGCTGCTGCCCTCGCCATGCTGAACGTCACTGGAACCACTGGCGGCTCTATCGGCTACACTATTTCCGGAGCCATCTGGACTAATGTCTTCGAAAAGGCCCTATGGAGATACCTTCCAGAGTCAGCCCAGTCGAGTATTCCTGACATTTATGCAACTGTTGAAGCCCAGCTTGCCTATCCCAAGGGCAGTGCTGAACGAATCGGTATTCAGAAGGCCTATTCCTACGCCCAAACCCGAATGCTGGCTGCTGGAACTGCCATTATGTGCTTGTCCTTTCTCTGGGTTGCGCTGATCAGGAACCTCAAGGTCTCCGAAATGAAGCAGACAAAGGGTAACGTCTTTTAAAATTTACAGTTGGGTCGGGGTGATAAGTGGGATCACAATTCTTTAATTATTAGACACAATAATGTTCAAGTTCATCATCACACTATTAATTCAAATCACTGTCAAGCATCGCGGGTTAGGTCCATTTACGGACACGCAGGATGAACTCAGAATTCAAGTGGAAGGGCACAAAGACAACTTATTGCAGCCGTGGAGAACCATGTCAGTCTTGGCATCCCGTTGTCTATTGCCTCTTTGGACCTAAGTTGTGTCTGGGTATTGGTGTGTTACCCGACGAATTCACGGCATCGAGCGAGTAGTCTCTTACAATTACCACAAATTTCCAGGTTGCAAATAATTACACTTTTATTACATGGGTAGTCTCGCAGGCCAGCTGAGATATATACGCCTTGCCTCTGTATGCAGGTACATATCATAATTCTTTTGCAACGATTATCCTTCTCCGTATCTATCTGCACACCCCCTCTTTTAGCATTGTGCCTTTCTACTACTCGGTAGTGGCATCAAAGGATAGGAAGGTAGACTCCTGACCCGCAGCATCCTCGTCCTGAGAGATGTTGTTTTGTAGTTTCGTATTCTCTTCGTCGAGCTTGTCAGCGACATCCTCGCCCTGAGCCTGCTGGGCTTGGAGCTTCAAGATTGTAGCCGTCAGCTTCAGCACCTTGTTCTTGATCTTGCCGCGCTATTAAAACCGTTAGCCTTGCTCTATCTCACAATCAGCATGTCCTTGGAGTTATCTTACCTGAAGAGCATCTGCCTCTTCGCCGGTGGCAGCCTCAATAGCAGGGTTAAAGGCATCAGTCTCGGCATCGTTCGCGATAGAGTTGACGCTGTCTAGGAAATCCAGGTCGGCTTCTTCGACAGTTGTCAAGTCTGCGGGCAGGCCGGCCAGCTTTTGCAGAGCCTCCTCCTTTGCGTTGCCCGCAGTGCCACCGCTGATGGACAGGTCGTTGTAGGTAGACGTGCTGAAAACGGCACGCTTGCTGAACGGGGCCGCCAGGGCAGTGACGGAAAGGCCGAGCAAGATCAAGGAAGACTTCATTTTGGTATTGAGTATGGAGATGCCCTGGTCGTAGAGAGTCTCTGTTGTTTGATATTTGAGGGAGGGAGTTGAGGTAAATCAGAAGGGATGTTTCAAGAGAGAGTAAGTTGCATAGCCCAGCTACGTAAAGAAGTGAAAGTTGCCAAAGAAAGATGTGGTTGTTGAGGTGTGAGTGGATGTCTAGGAGACCAAAACGCATTTTTAATCGAGCATTCCACGCCCTTTAATACTTTGGCGATGATGGTCCTTGATCTGTCAGAGCCGTCAAACGCTGTCATCCGGATTCCTATCGTTAGAGAAGCTACTCAGACAATTGTGAGGATATTGGCAACCTGACACCAGTTTCATCGGCCGGGGCTTTTGCTCAATCGGCCGGCCTGTCAAATGCTAACGCCGGGGCTACCAACGCAGAGTTGTCTCGTCAAACCGCTACAACATCACCCCAAACAAGGGGGTGACCATGTTCGTCTCATCTTGGGGCATCCCCATTCGCTACTGCGATAGAAGTGTGGTCTCGGAAACCTTTGACTCCGGATGGTACCGAATATTTCTTACTATTAATATTTTAGCGAGGAGTAGTCGGTCTCGCGTATTTCGAAGGGTGGTAATTGCTAGAATTGTTCGATATGTGGTTGAAACTGGGGGCGCTCATCTTCTTCGTTGCGATTACCCCGTGTCCCCATTTGTACAATTCCTGCTCGCTTAAACTTCTGACGACTACAAGGAAGCTGCAGGCGATGTGCGAGTCCAATTGGTGCGAAGATGAGGCCATGGACGATAAAGCCGATAAACCGTCTTCACAAAGCCGAGGCCGAGATGACGCAATGCAAGGGCCTTTCCACCAGGCACAACAAATGTCTCAAGGTCGTATCTTCATCATAGCAGTGAGCACTTTGACAAGAACGCATAATGACTCCAAACCAACCCATCAACTTACTGCTGGGTTGGCCGACGCCGGCGCTTCATCCCGACGGCAGTTTACTTAGCGCCGCTGCCGCTGTCCTCGCCGACAATGAGACAGCCACTCCGGCGCTGAGATATGGGCCGCAGCTAGGCCTCGAGACCTTACGGAAGGGTGTGGCTGCTTGGCTCACCGGTGTCTATCGCCCAACTGCTGGTGATATCACTTTCGATCGGGTTGGCATCACAGGCGGGGCGTCGGTCAACCTAACCAACACGCTGTTGCGGTTCTCGGATCCGGTCTACACGCGACGTGTGTGGATGGTCGAGCCAACCTACTTCATGGCATGTCCAATGATTGAGGATGCAGCCTTGAGTGGAAAGTTGCGCGGCGTGCCCGAGGATGAAGAGGGCCTAGACATTGGTTATCTTAGGGATGCAATTCACAAGGCGGACGCCGAGGCTGGCTCTGGGGATGAGACAATCAAGAATTACCCAAAGCTCTTCAGACACATCATCTACGCCGTCCCAACCTTTTCAAACCCCAGCGGCAAAACCATGAGCATGCGTCGGAGAGAAGAGTTGGTCAAGCTTGCACGCGAGAGCGATGCCCTGGTCATTACAGACGACGTATATGATGCTTTGCGATGGCCGGTCGATGAGACTGCGTCCACTGAAAGCGTCGGTCCTCCACCTCCTCGAATCATCGATATAGATAGAGCCCTCCCTGGCCAGTCTAAGTGGGGTAATAGCATGAGCAACGGTTCATTCTCCAAGATTGTCGCGCCTGGAATCCGTGTAGGGTGGCTGGAGGCCACTCCCAAGTTTGCTGAACAGATGGGAAAAGTGTAAGTCTTTAAGATATTTACTCTCTATGATCCTGAACTGCATGCTTATGTATTTAGTGGCTCATCTAGCTCCGGTGGTTGTGTCGGCCACTTTTCCTCATCGTTGATATCTCAAATGATTACAACCGGCGAGTTTACGAGGCACATCCGCGATGCGCTTATTCCAACTTACCGAAAACGATACAACGCCATGCTCCGTGCCATTCACGATCATCTCGTTCCGCTCGGCGTAACCCTCGGTACGGGTTCTTCCAACCAGGCCAGTGGTTACTCGACAAAGATGGCGGGCGGATATTTCCTATATATCACCTTCCCGGACGCAGTACCTCCCGCTGATGAGCTGGCAACGTGGGCGAAAGAGTCGCAATCCCTTACGATTGCGCCAGGGTCTATCTTTACTGTACGCGGGGACGAACAGAGCCATGAACGTTCTCAGACAACCTTTGGACGCGGCGCCCGGCTGTCATGGGCGTGGAACTCGGAGGATGTCATCGTCGAAGGGATACAACGGCTTGCGGTGGTGGTGAAAAACGCATTGGAGGGAAAGGTTCAGCAATCTGGAGGTGACGGAGAGACCTTCCTATCTGCATTATCAAGGATTGACATCGCGGATGCGGCATAATCTGGGTGCTGAACCCATATAGGCAACAGATGCAGTCGACTAATGCAGTAGATACCTAAGTGCCGATAGCCATTACCAGATATCCTCAATATAAAGCTCTGAGTTGACAACTCCTTCAATATTTCCTCTGTAGTTTATATTATTTAATAAAAGTTCTGAATATGTTACTCTGGATTTAATTGTAAGCGGTGGTACTGAAGCAAATCATCGATAAGTATCTGGCCGCCACAGTATTTGCTTATTCTTGCAGCCTCCAAGTCTACGCCAGCCGCCTCGCAGTCGACAATGTACACTGGAATAGTTCGGTCGGCCTCAGCCAGTAATTTCATCAGCAAAGAGTAGTTCTCGCTCCATGTCTTGTCGTCCTTCATCACCGTCTTGTTGAACAAAAAGCCGAAACAGCCTGGGCCGTTGCCAGGCTTGATGATGTCGTGGAAGGAGAGTCCATTGTAGCCGATGTATGATGCCCCCGCAGAGATGGCTGCACTCACGAATGCGAGCTTCTTCGTTTCTTGGCCGGCAATGGCGGGGATTTTCCTAGGGGATGTTTTACCGCGTGCCAAGCGACGAATCAAGTTCTCTAGATTGCGTCTGGTAGACTTGCTGCTCCTCGCTTTGAGCAGCTCGTTCCGGGAGCTAGCGATTGCGTTATACTGATGCATTGATAATGTTTCCTTCGCTTCTTCAACGGCCTTGACATGGTCCTCAGCCACTTGTGACCCGTGATCCAGCAAAAATGAGTGATAGTTAACGAGCTCATTCTCCTTTTGCGCGTAAGACTGGAACATGTTGATGAACTCATAGATCGCGCCACTCCCCCTTGGGATAGTGAAAAACTCGCTCGCATCGGTGGCAGGCTCAGCAGACAGCAGTATGCTGAGTGGAAGCAAGGCGTATGAGATTGGCCAACCTTTTCCACCAGACTCCTTGCTGATGTGGTCTGGAACTATTTGGATGAACCTGGACACGTCTTCTAGCTCCGGCGCAACAATACCCTCATGGAGATGGGCTGAAGAGTAAATCCTGAAGTTTTGTTGAAGTTCTAGCTCGTCCGCGGCCGCGGGTGACTTGATGACTGCTTCCAGTTTGTCCATGTCTCGGCGGAAGGCATTCTGGGCGTCGCCAAGCGACACATTGTGGGACAGTGAGTGATCAATAGTGATCATGTTTTCCATGCCCCAAGTAATCCCAGTCACAACATAAGTGCCCTTATAATCTAGCAACGGAGCTGAACCTATGTGTTGCGATAGAGTGGAACACACAAAGCCCGATTGCAGTTGTTGGCTTACCGTCGTGACTCTGTGATAAAAGGAACCATGCAGCGGCTTCCCATAAATCGCATAATCACGAAGATAGGTTCCACACCCTTGGGGTACGAAGAGTTGCCCAAAGATACTAGCAGCCGTGTCACCATCGAGTTTAAGGGCTCCCAGGTTCGGCCTCGGTAGGTGACGACGGGATCTTGTTATCTCAGTTTTGGGACACGGAGTTGTGATCAAGGCATTCGGCGGCAGCGGTTCATCCAAAATGGAAACCGGCAGGAAGCGATCGTGTATGGCGTCGTAGAGGGTGCCAATGTTGGCGGCACGCCCAAAGGCAGGTCGATTCAAGGCATTCATTGTTGATAGTAGCTTGGACGAGACGGTTAAACGGGTGGAAGGGTTCAGAACAGAGGGTTTACTGAAAGGAGGAGGGTTCTGCAGTATTGGCTTCAATTTGGAGGCAGACTTCCCTGAGATGATAGCGTCCTGGTGCCTGATGAACCGTTGCGGTCTATTTCTGGAGTCCTTGTCCACTCAGCCAAACGGTCAGCCTGCTGCCGCTTAGTTGTACCAATACCTGAACACAGCCCAGCCGGGCGCATGTTGGACTCCTTCAGCCCGCTGCGCAGCCAGGGCCCAGGTAGGCCCGCCCTAAGCGCCGTGGCTTCGGAGCTGTCACATTCTAGAGACCGGCGGTCGGCCTGGTTGGGCCAGAGTGCCCAGGTTTGAAACATTTTCTGCAGGCATAAAGGAGAATTCCATGAGTAAAAAGCCTAATCGCCTTGCAAGACCACGCTCCCGATGAATGTCTCGTTGGTAGCATAGAAACTAGTCCAGCAGAGAGCCTCTTAACCTGCCTACCTCCCCAATCGCATGTAACCACCAGGTTCAAGCTTAGAAGTTCAATGACAACCGCGAGCAACAAAATACACCTTTGACGATCTCTTGAGTGGCTTCATTCTGCAAGGGCCATTTTTAGAACACTGAAGCCGAACTGTCGCACGACGCCACCCAGACGCTCTTCGTCAATTTATCCAAGCATCGATCGGACATGGATTCTCGAGACGCAGAACTGCACAGGCTCAGGTCCGAATTGATCTCTGTCACCTCACAAAAAGACGATGCAGAGGAAATAGCCGACAACTTGGCTTTCGAGTTAAGAGATGTCAAAACAGAATTGGACGACACGAGACGAAAACTAGGGGACAAGCTTGTCGAAATAACTGCCCTTGAGGATAAACTGAGAGTATCCGACCATGTGATTGCAGAGTTACCTGCGATCAAGGCACATTGGGAAGAGGCGACACAAGAAAACATGCATGTCCGGGTTCAACTCCCACAGGATCAACCGGACTCAAACGCCCCGAAAGGGCGCGACGGAGCTGAAGCCGAGGCGCAGGGTCAGGCCGCATGGCCAGCGTCACACTCAGAAGACTACGCTGGGCTCAAACGGCTGTTGGGTTTCTACAAGGCAATCGGAGAGAAGCTGTCTCAGGAGAACCAGGCTGTCAAAGCTGCCAATCAAAAACTTGAGGCCTCTATGCGGGCCAAAGACACGATGCTTAAGGACAAGAATAATCTGATCGGTAATTTCAAGATGCAGTTGCGAGAGCGCGGTGAAGACGCGGACAAGGCGTGAAGAGGCTGGAAGCGTGGAAGACCATGGAAAATGCAAATTGGATGCCCTGCCACCCTGAAATTCACCAATGATAATGCTGTCAGCTGTCTCGTTTCAAATCTGTCTACATGCCTAGACCGCCGCCAAGGCGGCTGTGCCGGACGGTATCTCCACTTGAGGAACCATACCGGCGGCTATTCAAGTCAGGCATTCCTCGTTTGACTGTGATGATGTCGGTGACTTACATGCCGGCGGCTGGACGAATATTCGAACGAGCCTTGCCACCTACGCTCCCTCTACAGTTCCAAAAACGTCTTCTAAAAGACAGATCAAAGTTAATAACCCTCTCCGCACCAACACTCACTAGCTGCCTAGTGTAAGAGACCATGTCTTCGGTGCAGCCAGTCATCCCCTCTCAAGATTTGATTGACGCCGCAAAGAAGATCCTCGGTGACTGCTCCGACCAAAGAGCTATCAGGCTATTAGAGGTAATTGAGCTGGAGTCACCCATCATCTCTACCCATGTTAATATGGCGATGCCTGATAGAAATCCAACAATGATCTAGACCGGATCAAGATTCACCAAGAAGATTTGTTAAAAAGGTGCGTGAAAACACCAAAATCGATTCTCATCTACGAGTTCCGTACCAGCGACGGGGCGTCATATTCTAATAAACACGATGACAGGCGATCGTCGGACTCTCGACCGCTCCGTGAACACCCAATAGACACTCCCCCGAGGGAAGAGGACGTTGCCGAAAAGCCCAACCGCAGGTCGAATCCTCCCTCGCAACCCAGAAGGGCTGTACTCGGCCAAGGCGAGGACAGGTCTCGATATCGTCCCTCAAAAACGCACATATCGGGGCCGCATTCGCTCTCGCCATCCTCAAACAGCTCCTCCCAACGAGGTGCTCCGACCCCAGCGCCTGACGAAGGAACAGCAACCTCCAACGAGTGGGACTTCACTTTGCCCTGGATTTTGGATTTCATGGACATCGACGACAACCCGGACTCCTTCCAGCCGGACGCTCTTGTGAGAATCATCCAGCCCAGTGCCTCCGTGCCTAAAGTCCGCGATTATCTTGAATTTTTTGGCCGTGATGTCGCGGATGGTAAGATCAACGAACCGGTAAGGGGCTTCCCTGCAATATTCTACGCCGTCGAAACCGACCAGGAGGCCATGGTGCGACTTCTCATCAACTTCGGGGCGAATGTTTCCGTTGTCCACTCCGCGTCTCGAACTCCTCTGTTGGCATATGCCATCCTCAAGGACAGTGAGCAACAAACCCACTCGACCGCTATTTTATCAACCCTCTTGAGCACCGCTGCCTCGCCCCATGTCATTCCTGCCGAAACATTCACGCCATTTACCAGAGATGCACCGACTGGCTCTACCCTCGAAGCAGATCGCAAGATTGAAGTCACCGAGTTGACTAGATGGTGCACTGATGCAACAAGACTCAAATTGGCAAAGGCAACCAACTTGACCCAGCGATACTACCTCGACCGCGCAGCGAAGCTCAAGCCCCCGTCACTGAGACACAAACAGATTACCAAGATAAAGAAGGCCACGGGCCTCCTGGGAGTTCCATACTTCCTCATCGGGCAGACCATCGCCGTGGACCTGCTAATAGAGAATCTGCTCGCCCATCTTCTAATGCCGACGGAACAACCACTTGTGTTATGCTTCGCCGGGCCCAGCGGCCATGGCAAAACGGAATTGGCTCGCCAACTCCAAACTCTACTGTCTTTAGACATGGAGCTCGTTGATTGTACAACGATGTCGAGAGAGTCGGAGTTGTTCGGGCCGCGAAAGCCTTGGGTCGGAGCGAAGAAGGGGTCACCACTCAATAACTTCCTTGTTCAACACGCAGGAGAAAGGTGTCTCGTCTTTCTCGATGAGTTCGAGAAGACATCGGAAGAGATCCACCAGGCTTTGCTTCTTCCATTTGGCAATGGTATGGCGCAGTCCCTCCCTCGATGTAGACACGGCATTACTAACCCCGCCAAGGCGAATACGAGGACAGACGCAACCGTGAGAAGGTGGATTGCTCTAAGACGATCTGGATCCTGGCGACGAATGCGCTCGACGACACGATACTGGAATTTTACGAACAAAACGAGCCGAAGTTTGACGGTGACGAGGCCGAGAAGGACCAGGCGGTGAAGCAGCTTTTAAAAGAGCTTCAAGGGGCTTTTCTGAACTGGTTTGATGTAAGTCGCCCTTCCAGGGCAATGCTGTCCTTCGCCTCCAACTACCCTTTGTGAGTAAGCCATGGTCTAACTGTTCTAAACAGGCGCCCGTTACTGGCCGCGTTTCCGGCTTCGTCCCATTCCTGCCATTCTCCGCCGGAGAGCAGGCAGTTATCACGCACAGGGAGCTCTTGAAGTTGGATGAGCAGCTCCGCGGTCCTATCAACCTTCTACGCGAGGAGCTGATTGGCAATATCATTCTAAAGTTCGAGCGGGAAGCCACTCTTTGTGAACTTCTTGCGAAGGACTACTATTGCAAGGAACTGGGGGCGCGCAGTCTAATACAGGGAGTAAAGAAGGTAAGGAATATTATAGTCAAGGCTTACTTGGAAGAAGAAGAAGAGATACAGGAGAATGATATGTTACAGGAATTCATTATAACCGTACAAGATGGGGAGATAGTAGGGAGGGCTAGAAAGACTTTCTATCATTAGGGCACAACTAGTGTTACATAAGGCGATGTTGTGTATCGAGAGGAAGCCTGGTAATAAACAACTCACCCTCCCCGCTTTGCATGATCAAACGGGTCTCTTAAACACACACGATGCGACAGATTCAGGCCCTTTCAAGCAGAGATAGTGCCCTCGACCTTAACCCTTAATTTCAACCACCCTTTCCTGGTCTTAGTTGCCTCGGAAGATATGAAAGAAGCCCAAGATCCATGAGCGATAGGACCAAAGCCTTGTGTCAGTGGCTTTGAGCCCAATGGAGACATGGCTGGCTTGGGGGCACGTATGTTCTTACTGGTGAAGCCTGCGTTCCTTTGCACAGACTTTTCAGGTCATTCTCGGTTTTCCGATCACCGCCTACATGGCTGCAGCCTTCCTCCTGGTTTACCCTTCTGTTCCTTACAGCTTGGCCTTATGTGACTCTCTCCACGACACTTCTCATACACGGCCCCCACTCAGTTTCGAGCTTTGCCATCGACACTACTATGCAAATGTTTGTATACTAGTCGGTCCTTAAGCATGCGGGTCCTTTAGTGCTAATCGTACGAGAAGATTGACTTTCAAGTCTCTCAGAAGTGGATGCCATCGGTACTCCGCTTCCTCGGTTTCCTGGCGCTCCTTCAGTTATCCATTAACGAAGTTTCCGTCACTGGTGCTATTTCGGATTCAACCCAATATGGCCCTCCAATGGCTGGAGCAGCGGTTGCTTACATAGTGTTGGGTTAAAATTCACATTGTCAGATTGTGTTGCGAACATGGGGATCTAGTGTAGCTTAGTTTGCTTCTACCAAGTTGCATAGTTCGTTATTGAAAGACGTCTTCATCAACCGTTATACACAGAGAGACATCGCCAAGTGGTAAAGAGCTTGGCCCTTTTCATGTTTTTGGATACTGCTAGTCAAAAGGGCTTCTAGAGACCATCCGTCTTTTTTTGTCGGTCCTAAAGTATCCCTGCTATACTAATTTACTTGATATGAAACTTTGTCACTCTTTAATTAGGACAGTTAAGTAGCCAAGATTATCCGCTGAACAGAGCGAATACTCAAAATTTCCCACAGTCTTACCGTAGAAATAGCAGCTCAGCTGGTCTCCTTGATTCTAAGTACTACCTGTTCAAGTGCCGCCTGACAGTTCTCATCCCAGGTCAACTTCTCAAAGTCATAGACCGTGCCAGCCTGCCAGGTTCTGCATCCTCTGCTCTCGCCAACGCCTCCTTGAACCGCTTCTCCAAGCGCTCATATACGCGTGGATACTTGTTGTCCGGGGATAGGTTCTTGAAAGCCAATGTCATGTCATTCTCATCCAGCAGCCAACTGGCGATGATCAGTACGCCGGCGAGCCCAGAGGCAGCAGCCGTAGCGACGGAGCTGCCTGATTCGTGCGACACGGTCTTGCCCCCGTTGATGGAGAAGGGCACGTCGGTTCCAGGAAGAAGGAAATCGACCTTCTCGATGTTGACCCAACTCATGGCATCACCGGTATTTGAAGCACTGCCGACCTTGACGCATGCATCGAAGTCTCCCGGATAACAATAATCTTTGGTAAGACTACCTTGATCACTTGTCGAGCACAACATGAGAATTTTCTTCTTCTCTGCCGCTTTGACGGCAGCCTCGAGGCTCTTCATCGCGGCGTTGCCGGGCACAGGAGTCTCGATTGTCCAACTCATGGAAATGATATCGACCCCACAGTCGGTAGCCCATTGAATTGCCTGTAATTCGCAATTTTGGTTAACATAGAGCATTGGATGGGTCAGGAAGAAAGTCGTACCTCTGCAGCGGATTTTGAAGTTATATGTCGTTGATTACTACCCATCGTTTGCCGTTGGTCGAGTCTCGCCACAGATAATTGTACCATAGGACACAACCTGCAGATGAGCATTGCCATGCATGTCCCATGGTTACTCGAGGAGGTAAAGTACGGACTCATAAGGTCATTAGAGTTGGCATAGGGGCTGAAGGACTTTCCTACGGTAATCTTCCCATCTAGACTGATCCTTGACGCGTCTGCACCGTCGATCCATGGGTTCTCGCTGTTCATTATCAGACTTCCGCTGGACGACAAGATTCGGGTTGGCGGTGACTCATGGCTGTAGGTATCCTGCTATGCTCTGGAACTCGGATGCGTGACTAACATCCCGATTGTCCAAGATGTGGCCGACGGTAATTCTTCCGTCGCTCAATGATTTGATTGTGGCTTTGAAAGTAGTGATATAGTCCTCCAAACGACGGGAATCCTCGTAGGCCTACAGATCATTAGCATGGCAGCCCCGCATCGGAGAAGTAGGAAAATATACTTCTCGAATACATAGATTGACTTTTCTGAGCTGAAAGATTCTTGTTAGAGCATGGTATAATACACTCAAACCAGCATCTATAACTTACGTGTGGAAACTTTTCCTGGTGTGGAAACCCTTGAGGGCTTGCCCACCCCATCAACACAGCATTGTTTCCCGAGCAGTAGACAGACACCTCCTTAACAGCATCGGTTGAGTTGGAGATCACTTCTGAGCTCAGATCCACCCTCTTCCAGTCCCAGATCTCCACGTCGAATCCTTTTAGGGCCTCTTCAATGCTAGAGTCTGCATGACACGGGTCTCTATCGTCGAGGAGGATGACTTTGACGATTTTCTGGACATGGTTATCCCGCAGCCATTTAAACACGGTGACAAGGTCGGAACGGCCGCGCTTATGTCGTGGTGAGTTCTTGCTGCAAGGAAGGAATGGTGAGCAAACTCAACTGATCCTAGTTCACCAGCTTGGCCTACCTTGCTCGTTTCTTCCGAGGGGGTGCCTCAATAGTCAGCTTTGGTAAAACAACGTATTTCAAGATGCTCTCGAACCGTAAGTGCGTCGAAAGTTGATGAAGATACTCTTCTGAAATGTTTTCATTCCGCAGGCCTCCAAGGTCGAATTCGATATGCCGTTCTGGAGAAGAGTCAGCCTCCAACCGGGCACATGGCTCGCTTCTGGCGACAATGTCTGGACAAAGGCTCACCTTGACCCGTGCTATACAGGCATTTCATGATTGTGTCTCGGGAGAATCTTCTCACACAGTACGATCGAACGTAAGATGCAATAGGGTCCTCGGCTACAACCTCTCGCAGCATCTTTTCAATCTTGTCTTCATCTTTGGCACTTGTCATGATAGAATCATCAATCTTGAAGGTATGCTCTCGAAGCTGGTGAATTCTCTCCTGGTGCAAGTTAACCTGTGGCCGATGTTAAGGGGTACATATCTTACTAACAAATCGATTGCGCATTCAAGTACCCCACTATATAACTACATCCCACTAAGAATGTCATGACGCCATTGTTAGTTATTAAGCACGACGCATGTCGTTCTGAACCCTTGAGATGGCATCATACCAAGGTATAAGTAGACGCGACACTCGCATACGTTCGATAGATTTTTCCATCCACATCTGACATCTTTACCCTCCGTGTTATCTACTACACAACAACCATGACTATTATCGCTGTCAATCATGCGGCACTCCTATTGGAGCAAGGCAAAGACTTGGTGGTAGAGCAGCGTCCAGTTCCCGAGCCCAAGGAGGACGAAATCTTGGTCCGCAACCACTCGATAGCTCTCAACCCTGTTGATTGGAAACAGCAAGCATGGGGATTTGGAATTGAGACGTATCCAACCATTCTCGGCAGCGGTATAACGACTCCATTCCATCTGAGCTTGAATGAATTATCTAACATCGATCTCTGATAGACATTGCTGGCACGGTTGAGCGCACCGGTCCTAATCAAAAGGACTTCAAGAAAGGCGACCGGGTGACTGCGTGGTCTGGCTCACGCATCATCAAAAGGCTTGATGGCGGAGCATTCCAGAACTGGTCCATCATCAACCCAGTAACAACCTCTAAGTTGCCCGACAACATACCGTTTGAGCAAGGCGCTGCTATTCCTCTTGGGCTTGTGACGGCGAGCACTCTGCTGTTTGACTCGGTCGGCGTCCCCCTGCCAGAGTCGGAATCATCTGCCACAGATGGATCTGCAGTTATATTGATCTGGGGCGGCTCCTCATCGGTTGGATCCAACGCAATCCAGTTGGCACGCCGAGCTGGTCTCAAGGTGTTGACAACCGCCAGCCCCCAACACCATGAATATCTCAAGTCACTTGGTGCGAATCAAGTTTTTGACTATCACTCCTCCACCGTGATTGACGACATCATTGCGGCGGTGGAGAAAGCGGGCGACTCTGTAGAGTACGCCATCGACACGATATCCCTACCTGAATCCCTGCGGCAAGTTACAGCTATTCTCAATAAGACAGGGGTGAAGAGCAAAAAGCTGGGTCTGGTTCTGGGCTGGCCAGAGGATGTGCAGAAGCCTGAGGGCGTCGAAGTGGTTCCCACGTCGGCTGGAAACATCTTCAAAAAAACGGACATTGCGGATTGGGTGTTTCGAAAGTTTCTTCCAACGGCTCTTGAGAAGGGAACATTCGTACCGAGCCCTCACGTAAAGCTGCTGCCGGGCGGACTTGGTGGATTGCAGGCTGGGCTGGATACCTTGAAAAGGGGTGTCAGTGGGCAGAAGGTTGTCTTTAACCTGTAGTTTTTCAGAATAACAAGAATAATATTGTGTCTGTCCCACTTCTCATATGCCATCAGCCGCTTTTTTGGCCGGCGGTTCGGGCCTTGTGTACGACGTTGCGGAGCTCGTCCATGCCGAAGTGGTCAGACTTGCTGCCGTCCTTACGGATCGTCCAGGACATGCTTATGATGTCGACGCCGTCGTGTATTGCTGCTCGGATAGCCTGGCGTTGTTCGCAGTTCGCTCCTCAAGAGTCCGAAAGCGGGAAAATGAGAGCAACTCACCTGGGCCGCACTCCTGGGCTCGGGACGCAGTAGCTTGCTCGTCGAATCTGGGGTGACCTTCAACTGATAGGGCACAATGGCTGCAAACGGACACACGCGCAGTATCGACTTGGACATGAACGTCCCATGTCTGCTGACGGACGAATAGATGGGGCTCGGCCCGTCGGGCATCGTATCGAAGCTTCGGCCCTGGAACCGCGACTGTAGCCTGTGCATGCCTTTGTTGAACATTTCGACCCCATCGTCAATTAGCGCAACCCTCACCCGGCGCAGATCCGGGCCCGTGTGCGCATCTTCCGGTACCGTCGGGATCATGGAGTTAAAGTCCGTCTCAATCTTCTTCCCGCCGTTGGTGCCGCCCGTCTTATGGGGAAAGTTATAGAAGAAGCTCATGTTCCATTGTAGAATACTGTAACATATATAGTATTAGAGAAAGAGTTATATAACGCCCCCGTTCTTTCAAAGTACAGTGCCCAACATGTAATCCCACGAATCCTGCAGAAAAATTATCAAAACGAACAAATGAAATTATCTATCGTCTACCCAATGAAATGTACTTTAAGAAACTGTAATAGAGATGTTCGGGTTTTCCGAGAACGCCGTGATTGTGCTGCAGAGCGAGTCAAACATCTGCTCTGCGAAGACCGTGTCTATAGCTCCGTCCCGAGCATAAAGAAAGCAGACCTCGATGCTGTTCGCGTCTCGCGGCGTCGTGACGACGCTGAAATCAGCAGTGTCTTCCTGCGAGGCCATCGCACCAACTTCGTACGTGTTTCCCCCAATTGCCAGACTGCCCGTTTGAGGCATGCTTTGGTGCTGGACAACAGTCGAAAAGCCGTTTGCTCCGTCATCACTCCAGTCGGTGCACTTGCCAATAATCTCCTTGAAACCGAGTGATTCATATGGCATGTTGTCCACCTGTTGATTCTGGATGTGTTGGAGGAGATGCAGCACGGTCCAAGAGGGTTGGTGACGGACGCGTACAGGAACCACGTTCAGGCAAGGACCGACAATGGACTCAATACCGGGCACGTTGCCGACATTGCGTCCGCTGATGAGGTGGCCAAAGACAACGTCAGTCTTGCCCGTGGCATTTGCCAGCACAGTTGACCAGGCGGCCTTGACGACAGTAGCTGTGGTAATATTGAAAGACGCGAGCGAGCGTGTAGACACCACCTGTTTTAAGACTTGAGTAGGAACCGTGCGTAGCGAAGTGCGTTCTCGTTGGATGACGTCTGTCGGAGTGGAATTCTTGAGGAGGGCTTTCCAGTACGCGTAGTGGTCCGGGGTAATCTTGCCCAGCGCTCCGCGGATATACGTTGCATACGAAGGTGTAGGAAGGATAGGTTCTCCTTCATAGCAAGTCTTCAATGCCCCAAGGATAGCTGGGAAGCAGACCCCGTCATACTGCGCGTGAGAGATTCTGAGGAAAATCCTGTGTCGTGCGGACGACTTGTGTCGCGCCACGATAACGCGGATGGAGGGTTGTTCTGGGCGCGGAGCCTCGTGCCGATGGTTGAATCCAAGCTCCGAGGTGAATTGCTCGACGTCGTCGACGTCGTGGACAGTTAGTTCGGGTTGGACTTGGCGGAGGACAACCTGGAGGTATGTTTTCTGACGGGGGACGAAGACGGTGCGTAACACGTCGAAAGAGGCCACGACATTTGTGATACTCTCTCGCAGCAGGCCAATGTCAAGCGGGCCTGCACCATCCAGGTGGAAGTGGTTGAGCATCCATCGAGACTCGAGCAGACTTCCCTCGATGGCCTGGGCCTGAAAGTCCGTTGTTGGGAGGACGTCCATGATGCTTGCGCGGGACACGCCTGCAACAGTGCAGACATGGTCTCGGACAAATTGCTCAGCGTCCTCCTGGCCGAGCATGGAGAAAGGCTGGTATACCTCTTCATCTATGCTGGCTGCCTCCTTCTTGGAGTCGGAAAAGTACGTCTTGTCGTCGGTTGACGCCGTCTCGTAATCCTTGTCTGACCGCTCCAAGAGACAATCAAGCATCAGCCCAAAGCTGGGGTTCTTGAAGATGTCCGCCACAGTGAGCGGTATGTCCACCTCCTTAGCATTGCCCACCATTGACATGGCGACAATGGAGTCACCGCCGAGCTCGAAAAAGCTGTCCTCGTATGAGACTGCAGCGCTTCCAAGATCGAGAGTGTCTCTCCACAGTGCCAACAGCTTGTGGTAAAGGTGGTCTCTGCCACGAGGGAAGGAACCGGATCTGTTGGGTGGCGAGAAGATCAGGGCGCCGAGATCCGTCGAAGATTTGCTGCTTGTCGAGCTGTTGATAGCTTCGCAATTCACATCACCATGTTGAGGTGTCCAGTAGTCAACCTCGTGTGTGTACCCATTGGAAAGTAGCTGCGAGCCCTGGAAGAGCCGCAGATGCGACAGAGCTTCATCGCTGTGATCGATAAAGTCACTCAGCAATTCGGACATGGTGAGAGCGAGATCTTCAGCTTGTGAATCAGACAGAACATCAGTCCAATAGCGGAAGACGATGCCTTCGTCGCCGCGAGTGGTGTTAGCACTGAGTGTAACGGCATACTCGCTTGGATCAAACGCGTCGACTGACTCGTAGGTGAGTGCCTTGGGATCCGAGCCACTCGATGAACCGGCGTTTTGGATGGATACGGCCGTGTTGAAGAAGCCTCTTTTCTTCTGTCCCAGGACATGGCTAACGCGGGCCAGAGAAAAGTGCTGATGCGGTAGACTGGCGAGGTAATCTTCTTGAGCGTCGAGGAAGAGCCTCTTGAGAAGCATGCCGGGCGCGAACTGAAAGCGGAACACGAGCATGTTGATTAAGGGACCAACAATCTCGTCAATGCCATCAATAGGGGCATCACGCCCAGAGGTAAGGTATCCAAAGCAGACATCCTCGGACTTGGTGTAGCTTCGAAGCACTAGAGCCCATGCAGCGAGGATGATGTTTGAAAATGTCACTCCGCTTTCCGAGCTGAGGGAATGCAGCTGGGAAAAGCGACCAAAGTCCACCGCGACAGAGCCTAGGCTGCGGCCAGCCGTGGGATCAGGATTGATTGTTGGGAAGTCAGTGGATCGCGCCCCGTAGAGGTAACTGGTCCAGAATTCGAGGCTTGAATCGATGGGCTGGTTGGAAATGTACTTGATATACTCCTTGTAGGACGGGGCCTCAGTCGGAGGCAGGCTGTTGGTGTATGCGTTTGATATGTCGCGCAGGACGACCGATGTCGAAGCACCGTCCGTGACAGCGTGGTTCATTTCAAGCTTCATAAACACTTTCCCTTGAGGTGTCTGGCAGATGGTGATTTGGTAGGGAAGCATTGGGCCGGGTCTCTTGTTGGTCTTCTCGAGGGATCTAGCGTTCAACTTTGCCATGACCTCGATTTCCCGACACTTGATGATGCTGACTCGGGTCTCGCGAGGCTTCAACACGACCTGGTCGAATGAGCCGCCACGGTAGACGCTGTCGATAAAGACGGTTCGCAGCGCAGGGTGACGATCGATGACTTGGGCACAGGCTTGGGATAGCTTCAGCGCATCAATCGTCGAGCCGTTGGGAGTTACTTCAAGGACAGTATGGAACAGATACTGCGATGGATCCAGCAGCTGGCCGAGCAGCATACCTGTCTGCATAGGCGAGCAGGGATACATGTCCTCTACCTCATCGAAGCCAGCGTGAACAGCAGGAAGTGACCTGGTGACGAGCTCCTGCAGCTCGGTGTAGCCGACGGGGATGAGGGGGAAGTCGCTGAGCGTAGGAGTAGAGGGGGCGTCGCCCAGCTTTCTTGCAGTGTCGATGAGCACCTCCTTACATTTCGACACCCATTTGTCGATGCGGTCTTGGTGGAGCATGTGCTTGTTGTACATGAACGTGAAGCCAATGCCCTCGTCGAGGATGGAGATGGAAATCTCAAACAAAGCCAGACGGCGAGTCTCGGGCGCGACGTCGGAGATAGTCGCCAATTCTTCCTCGGTCATTGACAAATCAACCGATCCAAAGAGAGAATCGCTCTGGCTCGTTTGTTGAGTACGGCCGAGGTAATTCAGCAAAACCTCCATGGGTTCATGGCTGCCAAGGTCTCGCTTCCCCGACTCGGTCAGGTAACGATGGGCAAAGTACGGACGACCATTGCTTGGCACGCTGCGGCGCACGTCTTTGACCTTGCGAACAAAGTCGATGGTGTCGTCGAGATCGAGGTTGCCTCGAGATACATGAACGGGACAAAGTGAGGTGAACCATCCGACAGTTTGGGAAAGGTCGATGGAATGGTCCCAAGGCTCACGGCCGTGACCTTCGTTGAACAACGTTGGAAGCTCTCGCTCTTCGAAGCTATGTCCGAACGATTGCAGTAGAGCGGAGACGAACAGGTCAAGAGGCTCAGTCTTGAGTGCTGTGTGCGAGCCACCCAGCACCAGAGAGACGATGTTGGCATCTGACACGACAAATGATTGGCGAGTAACATCTCCATAGGCGTTGGCGGTGTTTGACATGGCCCAGAAGTCCAAATCGGCGGGCTGCACAGGAAACGATAGCAAGCCCTCACCACGGCTCTCAAGAGATTTGGCATGATCGATCTGAGCTGCATTCCATGCTTGAAACGAGAACGGCTTGGGAGAATTTGGAGAGGCAGTTGAAAGGAAAGCCTCGAGGTCTTGGACGATGTTGATCCAAGAGACAATGTCAACGACCAGATGGTGAGCTATAAGCGACACTAATCGAGACCCATCAGGCTGTTCGAAGAGGTCGACGACAAAGACGGGACCGGAAATGTCGACACGCTTTTGGCTAGCGGCGATGAGTGAAAACAAGTCAGACCTTGCAGCGAGCGTATGGAAGCGGAAGCTGTCGGAAGTTTCAATGTCTGAAGCAATCTGTTGAGTCCACTGTCCATCGGGGGATCTGTTGAAGCGCGAGCGAAGCATTGGATGCCTCTGCACGAGTGCGTGGACAGCATGCTCGAACCTGGACGCATCGACGGGGCTCTTGATCGATAACAGTTGGCTTTGATTGAAACGGTCTCCTTGGTCCTTGTTGAAGCTGTTGTTGAAGAAGAGCTGCTGGATTGGCGACAACTCGAATGCCCGATTGGGTTGTTCCTCGCAATCAGGCGCGTCGTTCTGTGCTTGTCGGTCTTCCTTCTCGATAAGGGTGGCTAGTTCGGTGATGGACTTGGCCCTCATGATCTCTTGCATAGACAGTCTGATGGATTGGTCGCGGCAGCGAGTCATGATCTGAATCGCCGTGATGGAGTCGCCGCCGAGGCTGATGAAGGAGCGGTTGATGGGCGTCGCCTCGTCGGCAATGTTGAGGACTGACGCCCAGATACGTCTAAGTTGCCGTCCAACCGACGTTGTTTCGACCTCGACAATGTCTTCGCTGACTTCTGAGCCGACCGCAATTTTGTACGTGTCCGCATCCATGTTGGCGAGCCATGCCTGAGCGCCAGCCCTGTCGAGCTTGCCAGACAGCAAGAGGGGGATGGCTTCAACCACGAGCCAAGTCGATGGCACCATGTAAGGTGGGAGGTTTTCAGACAGATGGTCTTGAACGGCGGAAATCCGAGCCCTAGCGGCTTCCATGGCTGAATCAGATACTGGAACAAGTTCTGACGATGCAATGCATGACTCGTCAGACACGAGACCCTCGAGAGAGATGATAGCCACCAGACGACCCTTGCAAATTCCAGACTTGGGCAGGTTGACGAGGGCATGGCGAATGCGCGGATCAGACTCAAGACGAGCCTCAATCTCGCCGAGCTCCATGCGCTGACCGTGGAGTTTGACCTGCTGATCCTTTCGCCCGAGACATGTGAGCGTACCGTCAGAGTTATAGCATACTAGGTCGCCAGTCTTATACAGACGCAGGGGCTGTTGGTGATCCTCCGCGCTGGCGAAGTGGTGAATCCACGCAGGGTTTTCGATGAATGACTCTGCCGTCTTTGCAGCGTCGTTCAGGTAACCGCGAGCCACGATGGGACCGCTGATGAGCAATTCGCCTACACAGCCCACGGGGACGAGGTAGTTGTGATCTGTGGCGTCGACGACCCACGTGTGGCCGCCGTTCATGGCGCGGCCGATGTTTGTGTGATCCTTGGTGGCAGGGATATCGGCGTTGGCAACGGCAAAGATGGTACACTCGGTTGGTCCGTAGCCGTTCATCAGCTCGACCTTGTCTGCCCAAGTGCCAATTGTCTCGGGTGTCATGGCCTCGCCTCCGCAGACCAGCGTCTGCAGTGTTTTGAACGCGGAGGCATCCTGAATGTTGGCAACCGAAGGCGTCAAGAATGCCCAAGTGGCGCCGAGGGTGTTCATGGCGCCCGGCAAATCAAATCTCATCTCCTCACTAGGAACGCAGATGCAGGCACCGGTAATCAGGGCGCCAAACGTCTCTCCCATGGCGATATCGAACGCATAGGATGTGAAGTGGAACACGCTCGAAGCCCGGGTGAGCTTCATGCGTTGCATGAATGCCTTGGAGCTCGCACAAAACGAGCCATGGCCAATGACAACACCTTTTGGCTTTCCGGTACTGCCAGAGGTGTAGATGATGAAAGCGGCATCTCGACTTGCAACGGTTGGCAGATGTTGCGGTGCGACATCCTCGTGGGGCAGAGCGGCAGTGAACAAGTCGTCATTGACCAAGACGACGGATTCGACGATGCCATTGAAGCGGTCTTGATACTGTGGCGAGCACAAAGCAAGATGAGATTTGCAGTCGCGGGCGATTTCTGCGTGGCGGGCGGGAGGATGTGCAGGGTCTAAGGGAACGATGGCGCCACCGGCGAGTATCACGGCCAGCATGGAGACTGACGTCCAAAGAGACTTGTCCATACAGCATGGGACCAGCGTCTCGGCTCGCACACCCTTTTGTACGAGCAACTTGGCGAGGCGGGCAGCATATTGTCCGACGGCCTTGTAGCTGAGCTGACCGTCCCAGGCGCGAATGGCAGTGGCGTTTGGTTGCGTCGTGGCCGACTGCCAGAACAAGCTGGGAATGCTCTCTTCGACGGGCGTGAAAGTCAAGTGATTCCACTCCTTGATGATCCGTACATCTTCTTGGCTGCAGAGGCGAAGTTCCGAGACCTTGCGCGTCGGTTCTCGCGACAGACCGATGAGTTGTTCTACTAGGGCGTCGAATTGGTGGGCGACGCGCTTCACTTGCCAGCTTGTCATGACGGCCTCGTCATGGTGGATTGACAGGACCAGGTTGTGGGCCTCAATCGCGCACTCAACGACGAGCGGGTATGTGAAGAAGCTTTGCTGCTCGAGTTCGTCTTCCAGTGGCTGCAAGAAGTCCTGTTGGCCCGTTGCTTCGTCGGCAAACTGGATGACCAGCAGGTTCCTGAAGTCGCAGGCAACTGCCATGGCGTCCCCGAGACGCTTGATGTTTTGAAGACCGGCATGCTGATAAGGAATCACTTCGATTGCCTGCTTGTGGAGAGTCTTCAAGAAGTGGCCAACAGTAGCGTCCCGATCGATCTGAATCCTTGAAGGTACAGTGGTCAACGTCGGGCCAAGAATGTCGTCGACACTGTCAAGAGCAATGTCACGTCCAGACAAGGTCTCCCCAAAGACGACGTCGTCAGAGCCGGTTTGAGACCCAATCACAAGCGCCCACGCTGCCCGGACGATTGTCGAGATAGTTATGTCCATGTCGAGACTATCTCTCTTGTACGGAATCGTATGCTTGAGTGGTGCACCAGATGATTCAACACCTGGTGTAGAGGAGACGGGTGGGAAATGAGATGCAGAAGCGCCTTGGAACCTCGTCTTCCAAAACTCATCGGAGGCTTGTCCATCGACGTCCGCCAGGTACTTGATGAAGTTGGCAAATGGAACAGCCGGGCTGAGTGAACCGACGACATCTCCGTAGTAGAATTGCGAAACCAACTTCAGCAAAGAAGGCATACTCCATGCATCGTACAGCGCGTGATGGACGGTCCACACAAAGTAGCGGGAGCCAGAATCAGCCGAGTTGACAATCGCGTACCGGGCCAGGGCGCCACCATTCTGTTCGGGAACCGATCTGGTCTTGTCGTTGGCAGATTTCAAGCTGCTGTGGTCGTCCCACTCGATT
Source organism: Thelonectria olida (assembly GCA_020736575.1). NCBI lineage: Eukaryota > Fungi > Ascomycota > Sordariomycetes > Hypocreales > Nectriaceae > Thelonectria > Thelonectria olida. The sequence continues at coordinate 336,398 of JAGPYM010000035.1, forward strand.
TCCCGAGGCTGGAGGACAACTTGATAGGACTTGAGGGATCGGGCGTTGACGATGCGCGATCTCAAAATGTCGACTTGGTCAACAGTCTTTTGCCATGCGAGCTTGAAACGGTCGATGTTGATACTGGAAGGGAGCTCAAACACATTCTTGGCGACATATGCACCTGGTTGCTGCATAGACGAAGTCACAAGACCCTCTTGAAGGGAGCTGCACGGGTACACATCCTGGATCTGGCTCCTGTGGATGCCACAGCGTTGTGCGACCTCATCGAGGAGCAGAGAGGGAGACGCAACGTCTTGCAGGAGAGAGAAATGTTCCACGGCAGCGACTGGAGCGTCGTTGGAGAGCCTGCATGATGTTGCCATGTCCGACAAGCTGGGGTGCTTGAAGACGTTCATGACGGTGAGGACGATGTCCTCCATCCTGGCGGCAGCGACAAGCTTCATGGCGCCGACGGAATCGCCGCCGAGCCTGAAGAAGCTATCATCTCTACTGATTGTGTCGGAACCGAGATTCAAAATCTTACCCCAGACCTTTTGCAGTTTGCGCTGCATAAGCGTCGTAGGGACTCGCTTCTGGCTGGCCCCGGCGAGCTTGTAAGGGGCCATTTTTTGAGGCGGAATAGACTGGACGATGGCCTTGAGTCTCTGGCGGTCTAGCTTGCCGGCCAAAGTCCACGGCATCTTGACCACTGGGATATAAACGGTCGGCACCATATATGACGGCAGAACACCTCCGACGGCCGTCTTGAGCGACTGGCCAAGTTTGGCGGAAGCGTTTGACATGGGCAGGAGAATTTCGCTGATCTCTCTAAGCGTCGCATCCTCGACCTTCTCGTCGCTGGTAAAGAATACGGCCAGTGCCTTGGTCGAGGTCTTGCTCTGGGGAACCACCAGGTCTACAGCTGACTGAACGTCGGCTGGTAAGCTGGCCTTGACGTGGTGCTCGATCTCGCCGAGCTCAATACGTTGTCCGTTGAGCTTGATCTGAGTGTCCTTGCGGGCTATGTAGTTGAAGGAGCCGTCTGAGTTGTAGGCGACCAGGTCACCAGTCTTATACATGCGGTCTATGCGGTCGCCGGCGAGCTCCATGACTGTGCGCCACGATGGATGCTCGATGAATGCATCTCGCGTCTTGGCCTCGTTGCCCAGGTAGCCTCTCGCGACAATGGGCCCTTCGACTAGAAGCTCGCCAATGCTGCCGATGGGCATGAGACGGTTGTGGTTCCGCGGGTCGACGATCCAGCAACGACTCCCGACGGCGTGTCCGATGGTGGCAGGCAGTCTGTTCAGGACGTTGCCGTTATCATCAACTTTGGTGCTTGCTGCGGCAATGACAGATGTCTCGCTGGGCCCATAGGCGTTGACGAGAGCCGCGTCGTTGGCCCACTTGGTGATGTGGTCCGTCGACATTGCTTCACCACCAGTGACGAGCACTTTAAGGGTCGGGACGCTGCCTGGTTTGAGCACGTTCGCCACGGATGGTGTGAGCAGGGTCCAGTTGACATTCAACTTAGTAATTACAGCAGCCAAGTCGTTCATGCGCTCCTGGTCGCTGGGAATGCAGATGCAGCCGCCCACTAACAAGGTGGACAGAATCTCCATGATGCTGGCATCAAACGTGTGCGACGCGAACTGCAGCACACGAGACGTAGAGGTCATCTTGATGGCCCTGGCATGAGCCGTGCCTCCAGTCGTAAAGGCTCCGTGCTCGATGATTGTGCCCTTGGGCAGGCCGGTGGTGCCAGAGGTGAAGATGATGTACGCCGGGTTGTTGGGTGCAACTTGGACTCGAAGTGAGCCGGCTGGCACGTCGGGTAGCTGCGATACCGTCTCCTGGCCGACAGCAAAAGTCTGGATGCCCAGGCTTCCAAACTTGTGCGTCAAGGAAGATGAGCACAGGACGAGCTTGGCATCAACGCTGTGGATGAGGAAGTTGATACGCTCTGGCGGGTGGGTAGGGTCCAGTGGTACAAACGCGCCGCCAGCCTTGAGAACCGCCATCATGGCGACGACTGTCCAGGCCGACTTTTCGAAGCAAAGAGGGACGTACGTCTCTGGCCTGACCCCGAGAGAGACCAAGTGCTGGGCGAGCCGCGAAGTCGTCGCATCCAGTTCGAGGTAAGTGAAGCTCGCATCCCAAGCCTGAATGGCCGGCGTCTCGTCAGGTCGTTGTTGAGCGTTGTGCTCAAAGACGTGATGCACGCACTTGTCCAAGAACTCGGGCTCCGCATTGTTCCACGATTTCAGCTGTTGCGAGCAGCGCTCACTGAGGAAGTTGAGCTCTCCTATCGGCGTCGTGGGGTCGCAGGCCACAATTGAAGTCAAAACCTGGTCAAACGTGGAAGCAATGTTCCTGGCCTGTGAATCGGAAATCTTGTCTGTCCAGTAGCACAGCTGCAGCTCCGCGCTGGAGTCCCAGACTTCGACGTTGACGGTCAAGTCGTATTCGCTAGGATCCTGCGCGTCGCTGACGTCGAACGAGATAGGTCCCGTGGCCATGGACTTGGAGACGGACCTTCGCTGGAAGGAGTAGGCAGTGTTGAAGAGAGGAGTGTTGGAGGTGTCCATCTCGTGCCGGACGTCAGCAAACGAGACCTGCTTGTGATTCATAGCCCGGACAAGGTCTTCCTGAACAGTCTCCAGGACGTTGCCGAGGCTGGTGGAGGGGTCAATACGCACTCGGCACACGAGCATGTTGATGAAGACGCCAATTGCCTCGTCAATGTCGCGGACCGGAACGTCCCGCCCAGCGACGAGATATCCAAAGCAGACGTCATCAAGGCCTGTGTATGCCTGAAGAACTAGTGCCCAGGCCAGCTGGAGTACGTTGGAGAGCGTGACACCTCTCTCGGTACAGAATGCTTGGAGGTCGGCGGCTCGAGAGATGTCCTGGTCAAGCGCTCGCAGAACCTTGGGCTCTGTGGCTCCGTCAGTTAGTGCAGGGAAGCAACAAGGCTCGGCTCCGGTCAGGTAGTCTCTCCAGTAATTGATGTTCTTGGGGCTCCGGCTTCCCTGCAAGTAAGCGACGTAGTCCCTGTAGACAGAAAGACTCGATGCGGCCAAGGTGCCCTCGTACGCCAAGGCCAGATCGCGGAACAGGATTGGCATCGAGGTTCCATCGGCGATGGCGTGGCTCATCTCTAGCACGCAGAGCACCCTTTCTTCTGGAGTCTTGAAGATGCTCAGACGGTGGGGTGGTTGATTGGTGGGAAGGCCCAGGCATGAACGTTCACTGAGTCTCTGAGCTAGCTCGTCGTCGGTGCATTCGAGGATGGCGATGTTGGCAAGATTCTTCGTTAGAACCACTTGATCCATTGCACCTTCTTGCAGCAAACTGTCTACAAACACGGTTCGAAGAGTGGAATGGCGTTGCACCACGTCTTGCCATGCGTCTGCTAGCCGTTGCATGTCCACTGTATCGCCCGGCTGCGTGCAATTCACCGAAAACGTGATCGAGTATGCATAGTACTCGGGGTCTCTGATCTGGGTGAATAGGATACCCTGCTGGACCGGGGAGCATGGATATGCAGCTTCAAGGTCGTTCATACAGACAATGCCCCCTTCGGCGAGCTTTCTTTCAATCTGGGATACGCCCCTGAAGGTCAAGGGGAGCAAAGAAAGGTCGGCAGTTGATTGCTCACGTCTGAGTTGAGATAAGCTCTGAACAGCCCCGCGGATAGATGTGCTGCAAGCCTTGATCCAGCTTCGAATAGAAGATTGACGATCCATGTGGCGATTGAAAGAGAAGCTGAAGCTTAGGCTGCTACCAGCCAAGTAGGCTGAGATCTCGACGAGTGCGAGGCGTGGGACATTGACCCCAATATCGGTTTCCGAACTCACCGAGTCCAACATGCTCCCACCAATCGACTTGAACACTGACTCTTCAGACTCAGCCTGTTGTGTCTGGCCGAGGAAGTTGAAGGCCATTTCCACAGGCCATTCCCGGGTATGCGTCTGGCTTCCCTGAGACAGCAGGCTGTGAGCAAAGTAAGGACGGCCCTTGCCGGGAACCTTGCGCCTAAAGTCCTTTACCCAGCGCACAATGTCGAGGACATCTGCATCGGCGGGCAAGGATTCGGGCAGGTAGACTGGACAAAGAGTGGTAAACCATCCGACAGTGCGCGATAGGTCCAGCATGTCATCCCAAGGCTCTCTGCCGTGACCCTCATTGAATATTGAGGGCACTGTAGGGCGGTCTGAAAAGGTTTGGCGGAAAGACGCCAATAGAGAGGCTAGTAAGACGTCCACGACATCGGTCTGGAGGGCGTCGTGACAAGAGCCCAAGAGTAGAAGAGAGTCATCGGTGGCTATCTCGAAGGTCTCCGTGATTGAGTCGCCGTGAAGGTTCGGTACGCCTTGCATTCCCCAGTAAGAGAGATCTTGTTGAGGCATCGGAACACTGTGGAACACCTGCTCCAGTGTCTCTTTCTGGGCTTGCTCATGTTGCATGGAGTTCCAAGTCTGGAAGGAAAGTGGTTTGACCGGGCAGTAGGCGGCTGATGACAACAGTCCTTCAAGATCTTGCAAAATGATGTTCCAGGAAACGACATCAACAACAAGGTGGTGAGCGACGAACGCAACGACCTGATTGCCGGTTCCTTCCATCTCAAAGATATCTGCGGCACAGAGAGGTCCTTCGACAATGTTCAGACTCCTCTGGCTCTCTTCGATCAACGCAGAGAGACGACTTTGGTCGACACTCATATGTGATCGCAGGGCGTATGAGCCAGCGGTGTTGTTCGTTATACGCTGAGACCAGTTACCACCGGCCTGTGAGAAGCGAGCACGAAGCATGCTGTGTGTCTCGATGATGGTTTCCAAAGCTGCTGAAAGCTCCTGGGGAGTGACTGTCCGCGTGGTTCCCAGAAGCATGCTCTGGTTGAAATGAGTAGAGTCAGTGCCTATGCACTCAAAGTACATTTTCTGAATAGGCGACAAGTCAAAAGGCTCATTCTCCTGCTCCTGGTCATACACAACATCCTCGACAGCAGCGGCATGAGACGCAAGCTCGATGATGGACTTGCTCTGCATGATTTGACCAACCGTGACAGCTATGTTCGAAGATCGGCAGACGGCCATCAACTGCATTGCGGAGATGGAATCACCTCCCAGGTGGAGGAATGACTGCTTGAATGGCACCATGTCCACCTTGAGGTTAAGGACCTTGGCCCACGCAGCCCTAAGCATGACCTCCACCTTGGATGCTTCTCTGTCCAAAGCAGACGCCTCGTCCTGCACGTCGAGAACAAGTTGGTGATGCTCAGCAGTCATCTCCTCGACCCATTTCACAACACGCCGGCGGTCAAGCTTGCCGGATGGGAGGAGGCGGATGCGGTCTACGACGATCCACGTGGATGGAATCATGTAAGCGGCCAGGTATCCTGCCAGCCTCTCGCGAATACCTGTCAATTGAGAGGAAGAAGCATGCTTTCCGACGAGCTGCATGTCTTCATCCGCTGTCTCTCGCTTGATCGCGGTGAGCGACTGTAGAGATAAGACGGCGACAAGACGCCCCTTGCAAGGGCCAGACGATGGAATAGCCGCCAGACCATACTGAACGGCAGGATCTGCGCCGAGATGGTGCTCGACTTCGGACAACTCGAGTCTCTGGCCGTTGACCTTGACTTGGTTATCCTTGCGGCCTTGGAAGACGATGGTTCCATCCTCGGCAAGTTTGACCAAATCTCCAGTCTTGTACATCCTGCGCTCAGTGCCTGCAGCTGCGCAGGGGAACTGGTCGCACCACCTTGGGTTGGTGATGAAAGATTCCGCAGTCTTCTGGGGGTTCTTGAGATAGCCCTGAGCAAGGATCGGGCCCTCTACCACGAGCTCGCCGACGGCGCCGATGGGCACCAGCCTGTCGTGGTTGGCCGCATCGACGACCCAGCAAAGACCTCCCACTGCGCGGCCAATATTCGAAGGGCCAGATGCAAGCGTGACGGCCGGGTTGACGGCAGCAACGACGGCAGTCTCACTGGGCCCGTACGCGTTCATCAACTGGACAGATGACGCCCAGGAAGAGACGTGAGCAGACGACATGGCCTCGCCTCCAAGCACCAGTGTCTTAAGCCCAGGGACGAGGGGCGGCTGGATTAGCTGGGCTACCGAGGGCGTCAACAAGGCCCAGTTAACATGCATACGGTTGATAGCTCCCGCGACATCATTGATCCGTTCCTCATCACTGGGCACACAAACTGTTCCGCCGTGGATAAGAGTAGTTATGATCTCCATAATGCTGGCGTCGAAGGTGTGAGAAGCAAACTGCAAGACCCGAGACGACTCGGTCATCCCCATGGCGGAACCGTGCGAAGTTGCACCAGTGCAAAAGGCCGAGTGTCCAATAATGGTTCCCTTGGGCTTCCCCGTTGTGCCGGAAGTAAAGATGACATAGGCCGGGCTGCTGGTCGACAACGAAGGAGCCGGCTGCTCGCGAGGTGAGATGTCGTGGACAAACGCCTGCGAAATCAGGATCGCCTTTGGCCCGAGACTATCTAGGCGCTCCGCGTACTGAGGGGAGCAGAGGACAACGGTGGCCTCAACATCGGCGAGGATGCCGTTGATTCGGGCGTCGGGATGCGCAGGGTCCAGCGGGACAAATGCAGCGCCCGACTTCAGGATGGCCAGGATGGAGACGACGACAAGAGACGACTTTTCCATGCAGAAGGGAACAATGGAGTTGCCGCCAACGCCGTTGTCGACCAGGACGCACGCAAGACGAGTGGATAGACAGTCCAGCTCGGAGTACGTGAGGTTTTGGTCCCACGCGCAGACGGCCAGCTTGTCTTGCGCTTGGGCAGTACCCTGAGCCTTGATGACATCGTGTATAAGTCGATCGACGGGAAGTGTTGTTGTACGACTCATATCCTGCAGCATCTCACGATCACTGCGGCTCAGCATGGCCAGGTTGCCGAGTTTCTCATCACTCAGCTCAGAAGAGGAAACGGATTCCAGCATCAAGGCAAACTGATCCATGACGCGCCGTATCTGCGATTCCGAAATAACGCCCGGGTCAAAGTGGACGACTGTCTCGACTTCGCCATCTCCAATGTGGCACGAGAGCATGAGAGGGTACGAGTAGAAATTAGTACCGGCCATCTCGTTGGTCTGCTCGTCCCAGAAGGAATCGGTCGACTCTCGCGACCCGTTGTTAATGGCCACGAGGTTCTGTGCGCCGCACGCAATGGCCGTATCGCCGTTGAGACGCTTAATACGATGAATTCCAGCGTATTGGTGCGTCCTCACCACTGCTGATTGAGCTTGAACGGTGCCAAGGAACTCCGCGACCGTTTGCGACGGCTCAAGCACCATCCGCGTCGGCACAGTCGCCAGCGTCGCGCCCACCATTTCCTCGATTCCAGGGACAGGCGCATCGCGTCCCGTGACGGTTTCCCAGAAGACTACGTCGTTTGCCGCCGAGTAGGCGGAAACAGAGAGTGCCCAAGCTGCGCGGATCATCGTGGCCGCTGTAATCTCCGATCCGGACTGGCGGCTCAGCTCCGCTTTGTGAATCATTAGACTGCTCGCACTTGCCTGGTAGTCAGGGCTAGGCAGGCGTGGGAAGTGCTGGGCCGAGATATTGGACAGGTGGGACTGCCAGAACTCGTCTGCTTGCTCCGAATCGAGTCCTGTAAGGTATCGGATGAAGTTGGAGTACGGGGGACCGCTGAGCTGTGCGGAGCTTGGAGACTCTAGGTAGCATTGCTTGACCTTATCTAGGATAACGGGCAGACACCAACCGTCGTAGAGCGCATGGTGGATAGTCCAGACAAAGAAGACTCCATTGGAACCATCGTCAACGAGGGTGTAGTGGGCCAGCCTCGCACCGTTATGGAGTGGAAGCCGACATCGAGACTCTTCCACATCAACGAGGCTGGCAACCGAAGACCATTGGGGGGCATCTTCGGCGACCACAACCTGCACGAACCCGGCATCTTCGGTATGGACAATCCTCGTTCGTAGCGTGGGCTCGGCGTCGACAACGAGGCGCCACGCCTTCTTGAGCTTGATGGTGTCTATATCGTCCGGCAGGCGGTATACAAGCTGGGCAACGTAAGCTCCAGGCTCCTTGTTTGAGAGCGCCATAAGACCCTCTTGGATGGCGGTACAAGGGTAAATGTCCTGGATCGCTTGAACATCGACGCGAGCAAAGGCCGCAACCTCTTGCTTGAACACGTCCAGCGAGGCCACGTTGGATAACAACGAGAACGGCTGGACGACCGTGACCGCAGTCTTAGACATTGGAAGTGCCGAGTGAGCCATGTCCAGCAGAGATGCCTTTTGGAAGATGCTGGCCACGGTCAAGTTGATGCCAGACTGTCGAGCACGCGTCACCAGGCGCATCGCGCCGATAGAGTCGCCTCCCAGCCTGAAGAAATGATCGTCGACTCCGATGGACGCCGCGTCAATGTGCAGCACATGAGCCCACATGCCAGCTAGCTGCTTCTCCATGTCGCTCGACGGGGCTCTACCGCTCTTCGAGGCGAGCTTGTAAGAAGACATGAGCGCTGCCGGCACCGCCTCTGCTTGTAGACGGAGGCCGCGCCGATTCAGCTTCCCGGACGAAGTAAGGGGCATCTTGGAGATGGGCAGCCACACAGATGGGACCATGTAGGCGGGAATACGGACAGACAGAAGGACTTCCAGACCCTTGGCGTGAGCTCTGAAGGAATCGTCCATGTCCAATATCATGCTTTCGTCGCTGCTGTCGGGAACGGAGGCATCTGCATCGGCACAAACGAAGCAGGCCAGCGACTTCTTGCCCCCCGACACGATGAGCTCAACGGCAGATTGCGAGCCCTCGGGGAGGTTCTTCTCGATATGATGCTCAATCTCTCCAAGCTCGATGCGCTGGCCGTTAAGCTTGACCTGAGTATCCTTGCGTCCGAGGTACATGAGCGTACCATCAGAGTTATAGCATACCAGGTCACCGGTCTTATACAGCCTACGGCCCGGGTTGCCGCCTTGAGATATGCCTTCCAGCCAGGCAGGTGGCGTTATAAAGGACTGCGCCATCCTCTCGGGCAGGTTCAGGTAGCCTCGAGAGACGATGGGACCATCGATGAGGAGCTCGCCTGCGCAACCAATCGGAGCCAGAGAGTTGTGGTCGACGGCATCGACAACCCAAGCGACACATCCAATGGCGCGGCCAATGTTCGTGGCTTTGCCTGGCTGGGCAATATCACCGCAGTATGTGGAATTAACGGAGCACTCTGAAGGCCCGTAGCAACATTGCAGAGACACAAAGTCGCGCCAGATGTCAACACACTTGGCAGTCACGGCTTCTCCGCCCAGAGCTAATGTCTTCAAGGTCGGAACTTCGGTTGGCTGGAGGAAGCAAGCGACCGTAGGGGTTATATCGGCCAAGGTGACCCTATGACGGTTGATTGCACCGGCCAAGTCGTTCAACCTCTCATAGTCTGAAGGCACGCATATGCAGCCTCCGCGGGTGAGTGTAGTGAATATCTCCGCAAGACTATTGTCAAAAGTATAAGAGGCGAACTGCAACACCCTCGAGTCTTGCTCATAGCCCAGCTTGGGACCCGAGTACTCAGCATTGGTGGCGATTCCCCTGTGCTCCAGGACCACGCCCTTGGGCCTGCCTGTGCTACCAGATGTGTAGATGACGAAACAGGCATTATGGGGGGCGACTTGTGGAAGGGAAAGGTCCTGCGGCATGGGAATACTCTGGAGAAGATCGGCGTCCACAGCCACTGTTTTCTTGACCATGGTGTTGAACCTAGCCACCATTGAAGGGCTCACAAGAGCGACAGAGGCGCCCGTGTCCTCGGCGCGAAGTTGCAGCGCAGCATCTGGATGCGCTGGATCCAGGGGCACGCATGCGCCGCCGGCCTTCAAGATGGCCAGCATGGCGATTATGGCAAAGGCAGACTTGTCGAAACAGACGAGCACAAAGACTTCCACGCCGACACCCAAGGAGCTGATGTGATGGGCGAGCTTCGTAGAGGCGAGATCAAGCTCCGCGTAGGTAAAGTCCATGTCCCAGGAGGCAATCGCCGGAGAGTCAGGGCGCGAGATCACCTGCTGCTTGAACAAGTCGTGGACGCAGCTTTCAATGGCTTCGGGAATCTGCTGGTTCCACTGGCAGAGCTGCTGGCGGTGCCAAATACCGAGGTGCTCGAGCTGAGAAATCGGTTGGTTGCAGTGATGAAGGACATTGCTGAGCGCCTTGGTAAAGGTGCTGGCAACATTGGCGGCTTGTCCGTCTGACAAGGTATCCGACCAGTACATCAGATCAATGGCCATGTCGACCTCGCCTGCCTCGATGTTGACGGACACGTTGTACTCGTCAGGATCGTAAGTAGGGCGACATTCCTCGAACAGGAGGTCCGGGGGGTTCTGCGCAGTAGGCGGCAGCTTTCTGTACGACAGCGCCGTGTTAAAAAGAGCAGTGTTGGAAAGCTGCAGTGCGTGCTGGACTTCAGCCAAGGGAATGTGGCGGTAATCCAGGCTATCCAGGTAGTCTTTTTGAACGAGGCTCATCACCTCCCCCAAAGTGGTGGAAACACCAACGTTGACGCGGCACGCCACCATGTTGATGACAGGCCCGACAACGTCGCGGATGCCCTGGATCTGCAAGTCACGCGCCGACGTGAGGTAGCCGAAGCAGACCTCCTCCGAGGCCGTATAGAGACCCAGAGTCAGTGCCCAAGCAGCATAGATGGCGTTGACAATGGTGAGTCCTCGATCGTCACACAAGCTCTGCAACTCGCCCAACTCGTCAAACTTGACCCTAACGTGTCTCAGCTCCTTTGATTCCACAACGTTGCCGTCGTCGAGGACGGGGAAGTGGCACGGCTCAACACCCGATAGGTACGAGCTCCAGTAGTCGATGCCGGGTTGAATGGCTTGGTCTTGGAGGTGTTTGATGTAGTTGCGATACACTGGGCCTTCACCGGATCCAAGGCTCCCCTCATATGCCAAGGCGAGGTCCCGAAAGACAATCGACAGAGAAGTACCGTCCATGATGACGTGACTAATATCAAGTCTGCAAAAGACCTTGCCGCTCTTCGATGTGCAAATTTCAAAACAATGCAATAGCTGAGCATTGTCCTTTTGGTGTCGAGGCGGTGCGCTCAGAGCAGTGAGTGCGTCTTCCTCTGTATCTCTCTCTGATATAATGAGCGGGAAGTCGACTTCTTTGAGCACTACCTGGTCGTAGAGTGAATCCCGCTGAGTCACGCTCTCCACGAAGATGGTCCTGAGCATAGGGTGGTACTCGATCATGCGTTTCCATGCATTGGCTAGTTTCGTCACGTCCACTGGCAGACCGTTTCTACTCTTGACCTCGTGGAGCGTGTAAGCAGCATAAAAGGCGCTGTTCTTGGTCGTGCTGACCAAGAGTCCTGATTGCATAGGAGAACAAGGGTAGGCATCTTCGACTAGGTTCAGAGATGTGACCCCAGCTTCAGGGAGCTTTTCCCCCGTCATGAGTTCAAGGCGGTCGTAGGTGAGGGAAAGGAGTGGGAAGTCGCTTAGCGTAGGCTCAGGGGCCATGGCGCTCAGAGACTCGATCAGGACACCGAGACTCTGTTGGCAGGAAGCAATCCACTGGCGGATTTCGGGCTGATGGTTCATGTTTTGGTTGAAAACAAACGAGAACCGGAGAGATCCCTTGAGGATCACGGCAGAGACCTCGAAGAAGGAAATGCAAGTCGTTAGCGGGCCGACGTCTGCACCGTCGGTGGCACCCTTGACTTCTCCTGCGATATCCCTCACAGGGGTAAAGAGCGCACCCTCACGCTCCAACTGCTGATACTGACCAAGGTAGTTAAAAGTGATCTCCAGCGGCCAGTGACGGGCAAAGGCGTCTTTGCCCGGCTGCGTCAGCCAGCGACTCGCAAAGTACGGCCTTCCGCTGTCGGGAACCTTGCGTCGTCCATCCTTGACCAGCTTCGCCGTGTCAACAAGACTGGACTGCGCCGTCGATCCAGCAAATACTGGGTAAATGGTTGTGAACCATCCAACGACGTTAGACAGGTCGATGGAAGCGTCCCAGGATTCCCTGCCGTGCCCTTCGGCGAACACGGCCGGGATCGGGCGGTCGGTAAAGGTCTGGCCAAAGGAGAAGATCATGGCTGCTATGAGAACGTCGGGGATCTCGGTGCGCAACGACTCGTGGCATTTCGACAGAAGGAGAGATGTTTGTGCAGATCCAATCTCGAAGCCCTCGCGGGCCATCTGCCCGTAGACGTTGGGCGTGTCCTCCATTCCCCAATACTCTGCGTTCCCATCAGGGATGCCGTGGACAGGCAGAACTTGCTCCGGCGTCTGGGCTTTGGCATGATCCAACTGCGTCTTGCACCAGGTTTGGAAAGGCAACGGGCGGTCGGTATCAGGGACCAGTTCTGGTCGGAGCAGCAGCTCTTCTAGTTCTTGGAGAATGATTCTCCAAGAAACAAGGTCAATGACCAGATGATGCGCGACGACGAACAAGAGCTCCTCTTCTCCGTTGAGGTCAATGAGGTCAGCAGCGAACAGTGGGCCGTCAACCTCGTTGAGGCAAGTCTGGCTGTCCACGAGGGAGGGGTCAACTTCCTCACTCGAAGCCAGTTTAAGAGTACGCAACCGATACGAGGACGAAACCTCATTGGTAACCCGCTGCTGCCATTCACCTCCGGCGTCCTGGCTGAACCTGGCACGGAGCATTGAGTGTCTCCGTACAATAGTTTCAATGGCCCTGCGCATGTCTGACTGCAGAATTCGCTGGCTTGTGCGGAGGAGGAAGCTCTGGTTGTAGTGGCCTTGGGAGTGGTTGGGCCGCGAGAAGTAGAGCTTCTGGATGGGCGAGAGCTCGAACGGCTGTTCCAGAATCTCTTGGTGGAACAACGGCGTCTCGATATCCTTGACGTGTAGCGCCAGTGCGCTGATTGATTTACAGGCAATGATGTGCGAGACGGCCAGGCCGAGGCCGCGCTTCCTGCACTCGCTCATGACTTGCATAGCGGAGATGGAGTCACCGCCAACGCTCAGGAAGGACTGTCGAAGGCCAAGCTGTTCCGCGTTGAGGTTCAGCACGTGGCTCCAGATCTTGTGCAGTTCCAACTCGGTCTTGCTGGCAAACGTCATGTCTTCCGAGGACTCGGTGGCCGTGACAGGGTTGAGTTGACGGTACAGAGCCTCGCTCATATCATCAACCCACTTCGCAGTCTGCTTGCGATCGAGCTTGCCCGACTGGAGACGAGGGATGAACTCGACGGCGAGCCACATGGAAGGGATCATGTACGGTGGTAATCTCTCGGTGAGCAGCTGCTTTGCCTCTGCGACTTTGACTCGCGCAGTATCCTCGAGCTGGCCGCCAACCAGCTTGTAAGGCTGACCTTTGGGCACGAGGTCCTGGTTCAAAGCATCGCTGAGCTGAACCATGGCCAAAAGCCGGCCTTGGCAGAAGCCTTCCTTGGGCAGGACGATCATGCCATGCTTGATACTGGGACTAACGTTGAGATGGTGCTCAATCTCGCCCAGCTCTATGCGCTGGCCGTGGAACTTGATCTGCGCGTCCTTGCGCCCGGCGATGTGAAAGGTGCCATCGTGGTTGTACTTGACGAGGTCGCCCGTCTTGTACATTCGTCTGGGGCCACTTTGCCGTGGTTGATTCCGTGTCCACTCGGGATCGACAATGAAAGCATCGCTCGTCTTCTCGGGCTCCTTGTAGTACTCCCGTGCAAGCGTGTGGCCTTCGATAATCAACTCACCGATGGCCCCGACGGGCATCAGTCGGTCGTGGTTGTACCGATCAACAACCCAGCAGTGGACGCCGACCTGATGCCCGATATTTAACGGATTCTTGCCTTCCCTCATGCCTCGATGGGCGTGCGAAACGACAGACGTCTCTGCAGGGCCGTAGCAGTTGATGAGGTTGATGTGAGACCATGAGCGAATGATGGCTTGCGTCATGGCCTCGCCGCCGGTGACGAGCGTCTTCAGACACGGCACATTGGCAGGGTTGATGAATTTGACAAATGTCGGCGTCAACAGCGCCCAATTGGCTTGGAGTTGGGTAATGGCCTCCTCGATGGCGTTCAGTCGGGCGTCTTCGCTGGGTACGCAAACACAGCCGCCCAGTATCAGACACGTGAGGATCTCTGTGATGCTCACGTCAAATGTAGACGCGGCGAACTGGAGTGATCGCGTGTTGGAATCCATCATCATGGCAGGTCCGTGAGCAAGGGCACTCGACATGAGAGCGCCATGCTGAATCAACGCACCCTTGGGCTCGCCCGTGGTGCCGCTTGTGAATATCATGTAGGCGCCGTTGCTCCACGAGCCACAGTCGACCTCGCCGCGGTGTTCGGCCAGTTCCGTAAATAGCTGGTCGTCCACCGGGATCAACTCAGCCGCTACACTCTCGAGCATGCCCAGATGTTGGGGGAACACAAGATGGTCTTGGCTTCCACCTTGTGTGTCAAGGCCTGCAGACGCGGCAACGGGTGTGTAGGATCAAGAGGCACAAAGATGCCGCCTGCCTTGAGCACCGCCAGCATCGCAACGACAGTCCACTTGGACTTGTCGAAGCAAATCGGCACAAAGACCTCGGGCCCAACGCCCGAGGCTTGTAAGCGACAGGCGAGGCGATCCGACAGAGACAGGAGTTTTGCATATGATAAGCTGCCATCCCAAGCGCAAATTGACTCTGCCTCGGGACGCAATGCTCCCTGCTCCGACACGGCTTGGTGTATGCACCTGTGCACATTGCTCTTTGGGGCATTGTTCCACGCCAGAACTTGCCGCTCATTTTGGTCACTGAAGTAGTTGAGGTTTGATATGAGAGTCTCTGGATGGTTGATCATCTCACTGACAATCTTGTCGTAAGTGCTGCTAACATTCTCCGCCTGTTCTCGGGTCATGAAGGAGGGGTCCCACGAGAAGAGGGTGTCGAGCGTGGCAGGATCGACTGACATGCGGATCTTGCACCATGAAGCAGAATCTTGTCTGCTCGTTTGATTTTGTTCATCATCGTTGCTTGGCTTGCGAGCTAAGCTGCGGATGGAAAGTGTGGTGTTGAACAGGGTTTTTGCGTTGCTCTCTGGTAGCAACAGCAGGCCGGAAACGCACTCGGCCAGAATGCTTTGAACATTCTGATGGGGAGGGACATGCAGCTGTGCGGTTCGTGTGACGCCGTCTGCACGTCCCGAGCTTGCGGTATTGCTGTGCTCACTGTCGAACCCGAAACAGACATTCTCGAGTCCGGTGAAACATCCGAGCAGAGCTCCCCACGCAGCGCATAGCACACTGCACGTCTGGGAGAGGTCTCCATCGACAACGTGTCCCAACCTGCCGTTGAAACCCAGGAACTCGGACTGGTTCTTCTCACCCACATCGAATGCCGGGAAGATGCAAGGCTCAAGATCTTGCAATGATCGACTAGCGACCTGGACACAGCCGCGAGGAGGTGGGTCCATTGTTGGTGACATCTTCAAGTTTTGGAAAGATTAAGTGCATATAGGGTGTGTTGGAAGCATTAGATAGGACAGTTGATTAACATGAAGCAGAGCTTGGGGTTTCCGCGTTGAAGATGAGGTGCATGAGCAAGCGTATGGCCGCTTAGACGGAGAAGGAACCAGATATAACCTGGTTACGAGCCACGCCCAAAGCAAGGCGGAAAACTCTTTCTTTCCTTGAAAAATGCGTGCTGGGGGGAACAAGCCACACCTGACAAGGGGTTTGGTTTTCAGAGCAGGTGCACTTTCTACTGTGTTGTCATGATGCAAGTGGCTGCACTGATTGGGGAGACGATATGTTGGCCCTCCACGGGATCCTCGCTTTTGCAGGAAAACAGACATTTGCCTCCACCCATCGCCCACGCCGTTTACAGGCACACCAATAACACGCACGGCCGGAATAAGCTTGAGCGAGTCATTCCTGCTCCGACGCTTCTGCTCTGGATGCCCTCCTCGCGTGGTCCTGACCTGGCCTGTGGAGAAGCATGCCGGCGCAGAAACCAGGATGGAGGACGGGCTGAACGAGTGGCTACGGCGAGCGTTGCAGTTACCTCTTGACTCAGGTGAACGCAAGAATGTCATAACAGGCCCCGTATTTGACTGCCGTCGGCCGCCTGGTAAAGAAGAAAATAGATTCTCTTGTCACGATGCTGAGAATTCCATTGGTCCAAAGCCGTGCCTTCATGACTGACTAGATGAGACCATAACCCCTGATGATGCGGGACATGGTACAGGCCACAAGGGCTAGAAAGATCAATATATGCTCCAGTTGTTCCATAAAAGCTCCATAGATCTCCATCGAGATGCTCTGAGAGGATCCATGACACTCGGAAGCGGCCCGTATTATTGCTCGAGTTGCAGCTGTTGGCCGTAAACCATGCACGAGGAGCCGAGGTGTAGACTTATGGCGAACTTGGCACAATATACGTACGAACGTGCTTGTACCAGCACTTGTGCCAGCACACCGGTGGTCTGGACCATTTCATCCGATGACGATGTTGCAGGCAGAATGTATGATGCTAGGCTTTGTCTATCACATGCGGATGAACTACGTCTGTTTGAAAAGACCCGGCTGTTCTCGCGAAGATATGGGGTACTGCAGAAAGAGTTAACAAAGGGTGGATAAAGGTTCACCAACCTGCTAATCACGGCTTTGGAAGATGTCGACATTCAACGACGTATCCCAGCAACTGTTGAAAACTTGTAATGTTGCATTGGCAGGGATATCAGGCCAATGAGGAGCAGCAAATTCAGTCAAGCCTAGCTAATAGCTTGGCTTTACATACATACATTCTCGCCTCAAATTACAGGTATCCCGGCTCAAGCCATTAAGCTATGGGTCCAATGTAACTCTGCGGGCTTTAGCAGCACGGCACACATTGCGGCGAGGCGCTACGCGAGCTTGGCTGGGCCAGATGCGCCCGATGAGGAAAGAAATCGGCCTTCGGTTTCGACGGAATCAGCCACCGCCGTCCATTAGCGGCCTCGCGTGATGCCACGACCCCTGGGAATGCCGGCATATGTCCTGGACGGGGCCCCATGGCCAAGGATGATATGATTCTCTTCTCGGGGTGGCGGTGGGGACAAGCCAACGTGCAGCATGTGTATGCAGCATATCGCAAGCCACTATTGGCCGATTACGGAGAGATTCAACACAGGGATATGAGATCATGGAGAAGCAATACGAGTCCATGCAGGTGGGACATCCCCATCCCTCGAGACGCTGCAATTTGCCCGGTCCGACGCCATGGGCATTCCAAAGCGGGAAGAGACGAGAGCGCTACTACACGGTCTAACTTGGGTTGTCCCTGGCCCACGGCCCGGCCCGGACGGAACCTGGCAGTTGGCTGGAACTGTTTCGTGGCTGGCGGCTGTCGTGCTGACAAACCCTGACTGACCAAGGTCAAATTGCCAAGATCGTGTCCACGCACAAAGAGAATAGACTACGTAATCGAGCAAGCCAGCTGAATAGTCGACAGCACGCCAACCCCACAAACCCCGTTGGCCTAGCTCAACGTCGCTCTCGGCGCGCTAATTGGGCGTCGATCTGCCCATCATGCCCGCATTTGGCGTTGACAAGCCCGTCTTTCCGGCCCGTCCCTGATCAGATCAGCATCTTGTTCAAAAGTCCTCAGCCATCCGGCCCCCTGTCGGCAGTTGAAGGCCAAGTGGAAACCTGGCGGCGGCTCTTCCGCCCCTATCGTGAGCCGCGTGAAGCGCTCCTCGGCCCCCCTGTTCGGACCACGACCGACGTGTTTTTTTTCTTCCCCCTAGAGAGGAGGCTTTCCTCCTTTTTTAGACAATATCCAACGTCATTGCACAGCTCCGGTTTTTTTTTTTTTTTTTTTTTTTTTTTTCCCCTCTTTTCTCTTTCCTTTAGTCAGGCTGCAGGGCCGTCTGCTGTCTGTTTGCTCTGCTTTGTTCAACTTCCACGCTCAATTCTTTGGCTCTTTGAGCAGGTCAGGAAAAGTCACCGTCAGCGACCGCCATGGCCTCATCGTCGTGCGCCGTCGTCGACGACTCTTTCGGCCCGCATGCGAGCGGCTGTAGAGGCGGTTTCGACCTGACGCTGCTTTTTGAAGAGTCCATCCTCGTTGTGCCCATTACTGCCTTGTTGCTCCTCGCAGCGCCGTTTCGAGCTGTCTACCTCCTGTGCAAGAAAACCGTAAAAGTCGAGAATAACTACTGGCTGTACTACAAAGTTGTAAGTCAACAACTCGGAGTTTTCTTGCCCGCATTCTAACAGGCTCTAGACCTTATCCCTTCTCCTAATCGGATCGCAAATCGGCTTTCTCATCTTGTGGACTCAACCCTCAGCAGTCACCACCAGAGCCTCTCTGCCAGCTGCCGCCCTCTCGTTTGTCGCGTCCATCAGTCTATTGGGCCTGTCTTACGTCGAGCATGTCTACTCTTATCGACCGTCCACGGTGCTCAACCTCTTCCTGCTCTTCTCGGCCCTGTTCGACGCCGCGCGGACGCGGACACTATGGTTACAGGGCTACAACCGGTCCGCCGCCATTGCTGCACTTGTCGCGACGGTGCTGAAGATTTTCATGCTGGTCCTGGAGACAATCGATAAGCGTGGTTTCTTGCGTCCCCAGTACCGCACATTGCCTCCCGAGGTTACGAGCGGCGTCTTCTCGCAGTGGCTCTTTTCGTGGCAGCTCCCTCTCTTCCGTGCTGGCTACTCCGGCCAACTGGAAATTGAGAATTTGTTCCCTCTCGACAAGCACCTCAAGTCTCAGTACCTGCAGAACCTACTGCAGACTGGATGGGGTAAAGGTTCGTTGTCTTGCCCGCGGCACTGCACGTGGCTTACCAGATGCTAACAGCTGCATAGCATCTAAAAATGGGGACCATGCTTTGCTCTTCACCGTCCTCAGGACGCTAAAGACGCCTATTCTATCCATCGTGTTCCCGCGCCTGTGCTTCATCGGCTTCACCTTCTGCCAGCCGTTCCTCATCTCAGCTACGCTGGAATGGTCCGAACGAGATAGCGGCTCCGATGACATGGACCAGGGATACGGCCTCATCGGCGCCTGGTTCATCGTCTACGTCGGCATAGCGGTACGTTCACTACAGGCGAGCCAGACAGCATCCACTGACACTCGCATCGCAGGTGACCGCTGGTCAGTACCAGCACCTGACGTTCCGCGCCATCACCATGGTCCGCGGTCAGCTCATTTCCATGCTGTACGACAAGGCCACGGATATCAACATCACGGCTGCCGACCCTACCGCAGCCCTGACCTTGATGAGCGCTGACATTGAGAGGATCGACACGGGATGGCGAACCGCTCACGACATCTGGGCCAACTTGATAGAGATTGGCGTTGCAGTCTTCCTGCTGGAACGGCAGCTCGGGGTTGCGTGCCTTATTCCTGTCGGAGCAGCAATTGGTGAGTGCAAGCTGGGACTAAAAGGGGGAAACAGAAGATCAACGTGCTAACCCGGCATCAATTCAGGCTCCATCGTCGGATCTGTCATTGCCGTCAGCTTCGTAATGGCCCGCCAAGCCATGTGGCTCGAGGCCATCGAAAAGAGAATCGCCGTGACATCGCAGATGCTGGGGGCCATGAAGGGCGTCAAAATGTGTGGCCTGACCGACGTGCTCGGCACTCGTATTCAGGCCATGCGGACCGAGGAGCTGCACATTTCAGGCAAATTTCGCAGGTTGTTGATCTGGAACATGGGCTTGGGTGAGTACTTGGAAGTGGCTTGATGTTTGCACCGGTTGAGGAAATCTTGCTAACTGTGACCCTTCAGCCTACCTCGCTCCCATCTTCGCCCCCATTCTGACTTTCACGGCGTACAGTTTGCTCGCCCGGGCACAAGAGGGAGGCGGTAACCTAGACACAAACCGCATGTTTACATCGCTATCGCTGTTTGCACTGCTGCAGGAGCCTCTGACCTCGTTTGTCACGTCGCTGTCCTCGTTGATGGGGTCGATCGGATGCTTTGTGCGCATCCAGTCTTTCCTCAACTCAGACGTCCGTGTCGACGACAGAGTCACCGAGGATGGCAACAAATGCGACGGCTCCTGGACCTCCAGGTCTTCAGACAGCGCCCCCGAAAAGGATTCCTCGCCCGAGGAAAAGCCCAAGCTGCTGAAAGACCCGGTGCCTGCAAGGTCGCTGAACGGCAACGCTGTCGTTGTCAAGGCCGGCGCATTTGGATACGACACCACCAAGAAGCCCACCTTGAGCGACATCAGTGCCGAGGTCCCCCTGGGCAAGTTCACCATGCTCGTGGGGCCGGTCGGCAGTGGCAAGTCGACTCTACTCAAGGCATTCCTGGGAGAGGTGGGCATCATGGCCGGGTCTGTCCAGATATCGAGCTCTGAGATTGCGTACTGCGACCAAACCCCGTGGCACATGAACGGCACCGTGCGAGATAGCATCATCGCCTTCTCGCCCGTAGACGAGCGCTGGTACCAGCAAGTGCTAGAGGCGTGCGCCTTGAAGCAAGATCTCGCTCAACTCCCCAGGGGGGACCTCACCACGATAGGAAGCAAGGGCATTGTGCTCAGCGGAGGTCAGAGCCAACGAGTCGTATGTAATTTGTAATTCCCCCGTGGGTATGAAAGTCGCTTAACCAAACCGTGCAGAGTCTAGCAAGAGCCGTGTACGCGCAGAAAGACACCATCATCTTGGACGACGTGTTCAGCGGATTAGATGCGCACACTGACAATGCCGTCTTCCACAACCTCCTCGGCACTCATGGCATCCTGCGACAATTCAAGGCGACCGTCATCATCGCCTCGTCTCGCGGTAAGAACACACCCTCGATGCTTCTACTTGAGCCAGACTGACCCTGAGACCAGCCAAACGACTCCCTTACGCAGACCACATCATCAGCCTGGATGGCACCGGCAGAGGCTGCGAGGAGGGAAGCTTCGACAAGCTGACTAGCTCTGGCGGCTACGTGTCTCGTTCCCTCGTCTCCTCGGCTGACTGGACATACGCACAAACTCCCGCTGCTCCTACCGAGTCCTCGGCCGATGCCTTGGGGAACTCAGAAGTAGCTCTTCTCGAGGACGCCGAAGATGGAGCTGGTCGCCGCACCGGGGACGTGGCAATCTACACATACTACATCCGCGCCATCGGCTGGATTCCAACCTTCATCTTCGTCTTTGCCATCTGCGCCTTCATCTTCTGCCAGTCATTCCCCACCATTTGGCTGAACTGGTGGGCGGCTGCCAACGCCAAGGACCCATTCACACGTCTCGGCTACTACCTGGGCATCTACGCGATGCTGGGTGGGCTGGCCATCGTCTTCCTGGTCGCAAGCACCTGGCAGATGATCGTCACCATGGTGCCGCTGTCCGGCAACAACTTCCACCGGAGCCTGCTCAAGACGGTGCTCGACGCGCCCATGTCCTTCTTTGCTGCCACCGACGCCGGCATCACCATCAACCGCTTCAGCCAGGATCTTCAGCTCATTGACATGGACTTGCCCATCTCCGCGCTCAACACCTTTGCCACGCTCGTGCTGTGCATCGCGCAGATGGCCCTGATCGCAGCTGGTTCGTATTACACGGCTGTCGCGTTCCCCTTTCTGATCGCGGCGCTGTGGGTGGTCCAGCATACGTACCTGCGGACGTCTCGCCAGCTCCGGTTCATGGATCTCGAGGCAAAGAGCCCGCTCTACGCGCTCTTCACCGAGTCTGTCACTGGCCTGGCGACGCTGCGCGCGTTTGGCTGGCGCGGCGCCCTCGAGAAGAAGCATCACGAGCTGCTGGACCGGTCGCAGAGGCCCTTCTATCTCCTCTACGCGGTTCAGCGGTGGCTAACCTTTGTCCTCGACATGTTTGTCGCGGGCATCGCGGTGCTAGTCATTGCCCTCGTTACCCAGCTGAGAGGCATACTGCCGGCCGGGTTGATCGGTGTGGCCCTCGTCAATGTCATCCAGTTTAGTCAGAACCTCAAGTTGTTGATGACGTTCTGGACAAACCTAGAGACTCACATTGGTGCAATCTCCAGGATCAAGTCCTTTACGTCCCACACCACGTCGGAGCACGAGCCGCAGGAAACGGAACAACCGCCGCCCGTGTGGCCGTCCAAGGGAGCCATTGTGTTCGACAATGTCTCAGCCGGATACAGGTTCGTCGATGGTTTATCTCCGTCCTACAGTTGCTAATCGATTTATTTGCAGGCAATCCGAACATGTCCTGAAAAACATATCTCTGTCGATCGAGGCAGGGCAGAAGATTGGTATCTGCGGACGAACTGGAAGGTAACGCCGTTCCACTGTATTGTTCTACTCATGCTTCTCTGGCTAACCTATATGCGCTCGAAGTGGCAAAAGTTCCATGGTCTCATGCCTTTTCCGCATGGTTGACCTCCACGGTGGCCGGATAATGGTAGACGAGCTCGACATTGCAACGCTGCCCCGTGAGGAGGTTCGCACCCGGTTAGTCGGCGTGCCGCAAGATGCCTTCCTCATCGACGGAAGCAGTGTGCGGCTGAATGCCGACCCTGCTGAGGGACTCGCGGATGCTGCAATTGAAGATGCACTGAGGGTTGTTGAGCTGTGGGACATTGTAGCAGAAAAGGGCGGACTTGATGTGCCCATCGAAGAGCTGCACTTTTCACATGGCCAGAAGCAGCTCTTTTGTATTGCTCGCGCTATCCTGCGCCCCTCGCCCATCGTGGTTCTTGATGAAGCCACAAGCAGGTACGTCGCTATACCCTCCATCTACTCCCTATTTACATACCAGATAATAATATCGTGGCCAGCGTGGACTCGCACACCGATGAGCTCGTCCAGCGTGTCGTGCGTGAGCGATTCTCGAATCGCACAGTAATTGCCATTGTCCACAAGCTTGAGTCGGCTCTGGATGACTTCGATATGGTGGCCCTCCTCGATGCAGGCGAGCTGCAAGAGTATGGACCTCCGCGAGAGCTTCTAGAAAAGGGGCCTGGGGTCTCGGCTTTTGCTGCGCTGTATGAGAGCCTAGCCACGGAAAAAAGAGAAACGTGATCAGAATAGTTTGAAGGGCGACCATGGAGAAGGCCACAGGTTCGGATTTCTTGTGGAGGAATAATTCTATAACTCGTAATGTGTCTTAACAGTGACGCTCTGGGGCTTGCGTAACCTGCCCCTTTGAATTTTCTGGATTTTGTGTCAGGGCTTGTCAGTTTCACAGCCTACACGGCATGAGATCGTTGGAGCATGATTCTCGAGCTGGGCGTCTAAAGAGAGGGTATGAGCTAGAGTAAGGGGCAAGGTAGTGGTACCGTGTAATCGAGCCTGTCCAGGGAGGTCTGGATTGTAAGGGGTGTGCTGCTTTGCTCTGGCTTTGGCTAGTAGGGAAGAGTGGCATCATTCTCTACACTAGATGACATCGGGGTCTGTATCATGTCGTAGGCTTCATCAGAGTGTCCGATGCAGATCATCGATGCTGGCGGAGGTGAGCCCAGGTCCTGCCAACTGAGTTCCAAGGCAGCACAATGTACTTTAGCAATAGCCCTTTTCTTAGAGCCTCTTCAACCCTTGCGGGCGGGATGTGGCGTTATGCGCTGTCAACCGCATGACTCGACATCGGTCTGCCGGTCGTGGGTCCTCCTTGAGCTCGTGCAGCTACTTGGTTCAACAGACATTTACTCGGCCCATCATCCCAGCCTTCCCCTTGTTTAGTGCGTTGGGACCATGTTTTAGCCGCTCGTCCCGCTGTCTAATGTGCGGGAACCTTGCTGCTGTAGTTGATGATGTATGTGGCTGGCTAATATGATATATCGGTTTAGATTTACATTGGATCCCGTATTCACTCTGACACCCTTCCGTGCCGTGCCGAGCCGTAGCGTGCATGAAGAAGAAAACTTTTGAAAATGTGCTAGGGGACGGCCGGAGCCCGAGACCTGCGATCTGTTGGTACCCCTTTATTTAAGGCAGGTCGCACCATCCAATAATGCTCACGACTCGGTGTGCTCATTCACGCCTCTGAACACAAGTGGCCATGCGTCTCATCGATTGCTTGGAGCTTTGTCTGCTGCCTCTTCTGAGCGGGGTCTTAGCTCGTCCAGGTATCCCTGGTCCAGCTGCACGGCCGCATTCCCTCAACCGTCCTCCAAAGCACGGGAACCGCGAGGCCTCAACAACTGGATGCGGCTCCGGCAAAGATGTTGCCATTACGGCGCCAAGGAAGAACATCTTCCAGAGTCTCACAGATCGCGAGTATGCCGATGTCACCGCCTATCTTCATAAACAGAAGGAACTCAACCTGACTGCTGTAGTCAACTCGACCTCGTAAGTCTTCCATTTTCGCAATGCTCCATGCAATGACTCCCCTAATGACTTCTCATTGCTGCTTCAATATCGTTATGTCGAGACCTGTCAGCTAATTTTAAGCAGTTGGGACAATGTCATTGTGACTATGGACCTGTTGCAGCCGAACAAGTCTGACGCATTGGCATATCTCGAGGGACATGGTCCTGCTCCGGCCCGCTATGCGAGAGTAACGCTGCAATTTAATTCGCAGTTGCAACCCTACATCCAGGAGTACATGGTCGGCCCATTGCCAATCAAAAAGGGCTCGGCTCGGTACGAGGAGCTCAACTACATCTTCACATCTGGCCGCGGCCGAACCAAAGTGTACAACGCTGATGGTGAAGCCATCGCTGCATTCAACTTACAGGTTGGAACCGACATCAAAGACATCACCAAGAAACTTCTCAATGGCGTCAGTATACCCTCAGTTCATGCGCCCGAGAACCTCTCAGCTGATAGCATCAACAGACGGCAACTGGCGCGGATGACGACAATCTATTGATCGCAGGCAGTGATCCCTTGATCCACAGTGGCGACAGGGTCTACCAGTGGAACGAGTTCTACTCTGCTCACACGGGCGAGTTCTTCTCGGAGACTGTCTTGCCCACCAGCTTGCAGTTCAAGGTCGACATCACCGGCCGCGATCCTTCCAAATGGAAAGTGGTTGGCTGGTACTACGATGGCAACTATTGGCCGACCACTGCCGCGTTCCGTAAAGGCAGCAAGAACTTGACTCGAAGGCCAGGACCAAACGTCGATGGATCTTGGACCTCTACTGACCAGCAAGGCTACAAGCTGCCCCGTGACCAGCTGTACCCTCCCATTTCTATACAGCCAGATGGACCACGGTTCGGGGTGGATAGACAGCAAAACTACGTCGAATGGAGTAAGCGCATTTGACATCGTCATCTTGTAGCATGTGGCTGACGAGGTTACAAAGTGGACTTCAGCTTCTACATCTCCAACCACAGGGAGACGGGCATGCAGCTTCACGACATCAGATACAAGGGCGAGCGTCTGATTTACGAATTTGGTCTCCAGGAGGCGCTTGCGCATTACGCTTCGCAGGACCCGTTACATGCGTCATCAGCGTATCTCGATTCCTCGTACGGCATGGGTACCAGCCAGTGGAACCTAGTGGACGGCTTCGACTGCCCGTCTCATGCTACCTATCTCAACACAACGTTCTACATCAGCGAAACTACCCATGTTCACCCTAACAGCTTGTGTCTCTTTGAATACGATGCTGGCTACCCTATTCAGCGCCACCTGACAGGAACCCATGTGTCTGCCACCAAGAACATCGTCTTTACCGTCCGTGCCTTCTCGACGGTAGGCAACTACGACTATCTCTTCGAGTATTCCTTCCATTATGATGGCTCCATTGTCGTCACCGTTCGGGCCTCGGGCTACATTCAGGGTGCCTTTTGGTCAGGTGACGGAGATTATGGCTTTCATATTCACGACAACTTGTCAGGCTCTATGCATGACCATGTCATCAATTTTAAGCTCGATTTGGACATCAAGGGCAGGAAAAACAGTCTGTTGAAAACTGAGTTTGTGCCGACTACCCAAGTGTAGGATCTCCTCCGTCCCTTGCCCCATCACGTTATTGACCATTATCAGCTACCCGTGGTCGGATGGTCAATCTATCAACACCATGAAGGTCGACCGTTCGTACATCACCAGCGAAGACAACAGTAAAATCACTTGGGCCAAGAACGGAGCTGCTGCATACGCTGTTGTCAACAAGGACCAGCTGAACAGTTTCGGCGAGGCGCCCGGCTACCGCATTTTCCCAAGTGTGTGCCAACTTGCCCATGCAAACTTCAACATTGCTAACAGTATCTACAGACAGCGGTAGTACTGCCTACCTAACGGTTCAGTCATCCTCGGCCCTCGGTCAATCCGCCAACTGGGCCAATCATAACCTCTACGCCCTTCAGCATCACGACACCGAGCCAAAGAGCGCATATGCCTTCAACAGTCACGACCCACATCACCCAGCCGTGGACTTTGAAGAGTTCTTCAACGGGGAGAGTCTGGACCAAGAGGATATCGTCCTGTAAGTAATTGCACCACTACAACTACCACGGCATAGCCATTACTCAGAGCTAACAATCTTTGTCTAAAGGTATTTCAACCTAGGCATGCATCACCTCCCCAACACAGCTGACCTACCAAACACTGTGACAACGACAGCCATATCGTCGATGGCCATTGCACCGCAGAACTACTTCGCCGGTGATGTGTCACGACGCACCATCCATGGGGTCCGGCTTTCCTACGACGAGACTTCCACTATCACTGATGAGAAGACGTTCGGCACGAAGCAGCCGACCTGCGCGTACGATATGAACAAAGCCGCACCTGACTTGAGCAGCTTTGTTGGGGAGATTGAGATCCCCAAGTTTCCCTGGAATCCAAGTGGTAGCCTGCAAACGAACCCTGGTGGCTAAAGATGATGAGGAGGAAGTCTAACGGCGGCAGTGGGTACTGCTCGATTCTTCATACAAGAAGTGCAATTTTGGGCCTTTGCATGGAACTGTCGAGATCTGGGGGCGTCGCGTGTGTGTCATTGTATCCTGTCTGCGCTTGAATGCTGGCCAACGTGTCACTAAGAAGCGACTTGAAGTTGTCGAGAGTGGCGAGGGCGAAAGCGATTAATTTAAACTACCATTCTACTTAACTATAAGAATAATTTACTTAACTATAACTCTTTTAAGAGAGCTGAAAAGTTATCCCTTTAAAAATAATAATTAGAAAAATGAATAATTTTATAATATTTAGCTGCTTTAAAAGATATAAGTATTATAAAAAGCAGTTATTATTATTAAAAAAGTAAATAATTTAAATATATAATAGAAGTTAATTTAAGTTAAATTCTAGCTTAATATTTAATATAATAAGCTTTTTAATAGGGCTTAATAATTAGTTTTAAAGTAAAAATCCGTATTAAATAAACCGTATATTAAAAACCTTATTTTAAGCTTTTAAAAAAGAAAAGTTTAAAAAAGGTTAAAATAGCTCTAAGGGTATTTAAACTAATAGAAGTAGTATAAAATAGTTAAATAGTAAAATATATTAAAAAGTTTAAATAATAATAAAAATTACTAATTATAAAATAATATAAAATTATATTAATAATAATAAAATTAAAATATAATTAAAAAAAGAGAGATTATATAATTTAATAAGTATTATTAATAGTAAATTAATAGTTAATTATTAAAATTTTAATATTATATAAAAAATTACTTATTTAAAAAAAAGTAGTAATATATTTGTCACATTTAATAGTAGGTTGCAAAAGAAGTCATTAGAAAGCTCTTGATTTTTTCAATCTAATAAGTGGCTTGGGGCCCTATTTCTAGCTATTTAGTAAGGCCCTAGCTAAGGGGTTATTACAATACTTGAGACAGCTCTCTAACTGGGAGTTCGGACCTCTGGCTAGCCGGTCTGATCTTAATATACCCCCCCAGTTATAGCTGTGCAAAACTGAAGCTATTTAAAAAGCTATTTCTAGGGCAAAAATGAGTAAAAAAGAGTGTCTAAGGCAGGAGTTAAACCTAGTATTATTTAGCAAAAAGAGGCAAGGCTAGGAAGACAGCTGCAGGCTAAGCCACTATAGCAGCCTCTATCTTCCTACCTTAATAAGGGCTATTATTAAATAACCTTATAGACCTATTCCTTTATATCTGATTTGGCAGCTAATTTAATAAGGGGCTTAACATCTACAAGGCCTAGCTGCTTAACGAAGTGTTTAAATTTCTAACCCGGTAGAGACTTGGTTAGTCCGTTAGCTAGCATTTTAGCTATTAGGGTGTATTTAACCTTAAAGAGCTCGTTCAGATAGGCCTGCCTAGCCTAGCAGCTATAAATATTAATATGCCTAAGGGCAGTCTTAAGTCTAGGGGTCTTAAGGGTAACTAGCCGGATCATTTGTTAGTTATTACATTTAATAACTATTAGATCGTCTAGCTAAAGGTCTAGCTATTTAAATAGCTGTTAAGTTATAATAGCTTCCTTAGCTATATATATAAAGGCTAGCAATTCTGCCTCTATTAATAAGGTTATAATTATATTCTATTTTCTAGCTTTCTAACTAACTGGACTATTAAAAAGGTAGAAAATTAATCTTTAAGATAACTTTTAAGTTTTTAAGTTATTTATAAAGGCTATATTTAAGGCTATTTTCAATTTAGGGATTAGATTTTATTTAATCTTAATTCCTATTAGTAGGGAGGGATTTCTATTAAATTAAAAAGCTAGGAATTATATTAGAAAGAGGTATTTAATAACCTTATTAGCTATTTTCTAATAGAAATCTAAAGGGTTAAAAAGTTATTTAGCTAGTTTAGCTACTGCTTTTATAATATTAGGTCTTATAATTATTATAATATAATTAATAGAACTAACCTTTTATTAGAAAAGGAGGATTTCTTTTCCTATTACCTTAAAAGACTTAAGGGCTAGGTTATTAGTTAGTAGGGGGTTTTTTTTAAAGCTATTTATTATAATAATATTAAGCTTTAAAACTAGCTTTTAATATAGGAATTCTAATATAATTATAGCTTTCTATTAGGCCTATTTCTTATAACTCTAATATTTAAAAACTATTATAATTGCTTAAAGTTTTATATTTATATCTGCTTTTTAACTAGTTAATTAATTAGTTTATAACCTATTAGTACTATTTTTAATATAATAGAATAATATTATTTATAAAAAAGAAAACTATAATCTAGCTATTATTATAAATATAAGAGTTCTTATTATATTTAGCTAGGCCTAGCTTTTTAAAAGTTAATAGAAGGTCTTTTTACTAAAATAAGGGTAATCTTTATAGCTTATAAAGTGCCCTAATTAATTATATAACCCACCTGGGTCTTTAATATCTATTAGAAAAGCTAATAAAAACTTCCTTATTTAGTAGGCTATTTATAAAAGCGTTTACTATATTAAGCTACCTAGCCTTTAGGTTAAATTTAGCTGCTATAGCTATTAGAACCCAGAAGGTCTTCCCTACTAAGGTTATTATATAGGTCTCTTTTTTATTTAAAGGTTAAAAATCCCCTCAAATGCATAGCTAGGCTTTAAATTTAATAAGGAACCTATACTTATTATATTTATATTTAAAGACCTAGGTTATAAGCAAGATCCTTCCTTTTATTTAATCTTAAAGGATGGGCTTAAAGGTTCCTTATACTTTTAGGGCGGCCATTTTAACCTTAGTAGCCTATTTAAATTAGGGTTTAAAAGGATAATTTTCTAGCTCCCTAAAAGTCTTAAGTTCTAGGGGCAGGTTTTATTTATATAGCTTTTACTTCCTTCCAGCTAGAAAGCTTATATTAAAGCTATTAAAAGCTCCCTTTATAACTATCTATTATAACCATTTTATTAGTTTAAATAGCTACTTTAATTTCTATTATTAGGCTGCCAAATTAGTTACTATAGTAGTAGTGGCGGGTTATTAGTAGAGAATATAGTAATAAGAATAGAGGATTTTTATTAGAAGTTAATAAGAATTAGGTAGTCTAAGCTTCTTACTAAATTAAGCCATATGGACTTAACAGGGAAGGCTAGAAACTTCTAAAGATAGATATTATACCTTTTTTATAGTTTTTATTAAATTTTTACTTAAGTTTTTATAATTTATTTTAATAATTCTAACTTATTCCCTTCTAATTAGTTAGTTTATTTATTTCTTATTTTATTTCTTATTTACAATTATAATTAATTGCAAATAAGAGTCGATTTTCCTTTAGACTTCTATTATTTTATTTTTTATATATTTACCTTTTATAATTACTTCTATTAGGGGTTATATTATATTATTACTCCTACTATTAAATTGGAGATTATACTAGGGATTAATAAACTATTAAGCTATTAAGTTGGCTTAATAGTAACACTTTTAAGCTATTAAAAATAAACTAGCTATAAAAAGATAAAAGAGAGAAGGAGTAAAAAACTAGAAACTAGGGATTTAATTAGACATCTAGTTAATTTTAAACTTTTCTACCTTTTGCCTAATACTTTTACTATTATATAATAATTTCTAATTAAACTATTTAATTAGAGGAAAAAGAAAGAAAAGCTATTATTAAATAAGTAAGTTTTATTTTATATTATTAGTACTTTAAAGTTTTATATTATAAACCTTATAAAATAGATATTCTATTTATAATAGTATTAAAACCCTAAGTAAATATCTTATTACCTAGGGTACTTTTAATATAAAAGAGCCTAGATTTAAATATACCTATTAATAAGATAATATTATTAAAAGATTAGATAGTTTCTAGAGTCTAGAACACTTAATAGTAAAAGGGACTAAATAGAAGCTAGTATTTTAATTATAATTAAAATAAGTATATAAAGCTATAAAGAGAGATTAAATAAAAAGTCTTTACTAATCTAGAGATAGGCTTTAGCTTATAGGTGTTATTATTATAATTAGTTATTAAAAGTATATATATTATATTTACTTTTATATTCTTTTAATATTTAAAGAATACTATTTTTCCTTATAAAAGGATAGTTATTAAAAAGTAAAAAACTTTATACTATTTTAAGAAAACGCCTTTTAAAAGGCAATTAATATTACCTTTCTAGCTTTTATTTAAAAAATAACCTATTCTATTTAATCCTCTAACCTAATACCTTCCATAGCCTGCTAAAGGCTATAAAAGGCCACCTATCCTAAAGTCTTAATAGCTTGCCCCTATAAGCCGCGTTTAGTTAATAATTGAGACTATTAAGGGCAACTTGCTTATAAAGATCCCCAAACTGTACTCTTTTATACCTAGTTTAATAATAAAATAAGTTAACTATTAGTATAAGGGCTATATAATTAAAAAGTCTAATAAAAGCAATTTTAAAAAACCTTCTAATTTATAGTTTAAATTGCCTCTTACTACCTTTAATAAGATTACTTCTATTTATTCTATCTTATTAAAAAAGCAAATTTAGTAAGTTAGTAAGATAAGAATTAGCTCCTTATATTAAAAATAATTATTTTATATTTATTTAAAAGGACTAATACCCTTTAGGAGATTCTAGCCCTATTTTAAAAATTTATAAAAAGTATATTTAAAACTTTCCTAAAGAATTTAAAACTAAAGCTTAAATAACCTTATATTAGTTTAAGGTTATTTAAAGGATAGAATATTTTATTTTATTTAAAATATTTTAAACTCCTTATTATAAATAATAGCTACTTTTAAGAGAAATAGCTAGATTATTTTAAATTATATAATTACACTTTTATATTATTAAAAAGGTAGAGTTTACTATTAGTAGATAATTTTAACTTAAAATTAAAATTAAACTATTAGAATCTTTTAAGAGTAATAATTCTAATTAATTAAATATAATAATTAATTATTTTAATTATATAAACTTCTAATAATTATTTAATAAAAATAATAAAGCTTTTTATAATAAATAATTAAATATTTCTATTTTATAATATCTATTAAAGTCTTAAAAATAAATATTAAGCCTAAGCCTATATATAATTATATTAAATATAACTATTATTAGGCTATATAAAAGGTATATATTTAAACTTAGGATTTTATAAAATAGAGTATAATACCTTTATACTCTTATTATAAAAGGTATTAAAACATACCTAGCTATTTCTTACTAAAGAAGACTACCTATTCCTATTTAATATAAGGATATAAGACCTCCTTAAGGTAAAATAATATATATAATTAATAGGTTTCTATAAGGGTATATAATATTCCCTATAACCTACTAACTTTCACCTAGCTAATAGTAGTAACTAATTAAATAGAAGGTTTTAATAGTAACCCTAAATAGCTAATCTAATTAATTCTTTAATAAAATATTAATCTTTTATATAAGCTTAATTAATAAATGAAGGCCTTATAAAGCTAGTTAGTAATAGAGTTAGAAGAAAAGCTTATATATATACTTTTTAAAATATTTATAACTCTACTATTTAAATAGAATTAAATAATCCTTTAAAAGAAGAGAGATATTTTAAATCTAATATATATATATAGCCCTAATTTTATTAAAAATACTAGTATTATAACAGTTTTAAATATTACTTAAATAAGTATAAGGCCTTAAAAAAGATATAAATTATAAATATATTAAATATAATTCTAATACTAGCACCTATTATATTAAAAGAAATAAAAAGTTTTAATTCCTTTACCTTATTTTCTACTTTTATAATTAGGTAATAGATCTTATATTTAATAGCTTTTAATCTAGTACCTTAACTAACTAGAAGGTTAAAAGTATACTACTTAAGCTAGTAAGATTAGAGCTAGTAATACTAAATATAATTAGAACTTTAAAATAATTAAAAAGGAAAAGATTAACTAGTTTTTAAAATATATAATAAATATACCTATTAATTAACTAGTCTTTATAAATATATAGCTATTACCCTATATTAAAGCCCTTATATAAACTAACCTTATTCTTATTTAGAAGATAATAGTTTAAATATTAAAAAGGTAGTCTAGAGTTGCCCTATGAAATTACTCTATAAAAGACTATAGCTTAAGGAATTAGAAAAGGATAATAATTAGAATATAAATAGTTAAAATAAAAAAGGAAGATTACTAATATTTAAACTATTTAATTGAATGTATATAATTAAATATAGACCCTAGAGCATTTTTATAAATAATATAAGCTTAGTTATATTAGAAGAAAAGTCCTTAAGAGACCTATTTAAAAAAATATTTTTAACTATTAGAATATTATAATATTTAATCTAATAGCTAGAAGGGCTATTATAAAAACTTTTTAATAATAGTAAAAGGTATTAAAAGTATTAAATAGGTTAATAGGGAAAGTAAATAGTAGTTTAATATTACTAAAAAATAGAACCTTAAGGTTAGTACTATTTAGCTAGTAGAGAGGAGGAGGAAAGATTAATATAAAAGTATATTATAGATTATAACTACTAACTTACACTTGCCCTATTATATTTAATAAGCTAGTAATAATAATATTATCTCTTTTATATATATAAGAGTTTTTTTATTTTAAATAGTACTTTTATATTAAAAGGAATAGAAGAATCCCTAATAGATTTATAAATACTAGTAAGGCTTAATAAAACTAATAACTATTTAATTAAATATTTTTATAATAAACCTATTACTATTTTATATATTATAAAAAAGAATTCTACTTATATTTAAAAGATATTTTAAATTACTATTTAATTTAAATATTATAATAGTATAATAATTAAACCTAATTAATTTAG